>CM077236.1:14536749-15136749 GCA_039654775.1 Spinibarbus caldwelli | reverse complement strand
GTTTGGAGCCAGAGTCTGAGGTGAAGGCGGCGCCTGATGCTGAAGGCGGATCATGAGGGGTGTGGTTTGCCTGATTCTTTTTTTGCCTCTTGTTATGCCAGTATGTTTTATGGCCTCCAAGTTGCATTCATTTGTGATGAGTAAAATCAACTCTGTTATTCAAGCTTCACAGCTACCTCGGGAGCTGTTTAGTGTGTGTGCGTGGTAATGTGCGAGTTTAAATTGGAACTTAAGATGCTTTTTCTGAACAGGTGGCCCAATCTGTTCTAGATATGAAATCGCACATTTACAGTGAGGGGTTTTAAAGGACGATTATTCCGGTGACAAGTGAAAAATGTGATCACAGTATATAGTGTAAGAGACTTCATGACTGTAGTGGTGTTTCTAATTTAAATAATGAGTAAAACACAGAGACTGAAACTGATGACATTAAATGGCATATGTTACATTCTCTAGCCAAAATATGGCTGCTGGTAGTTGTCTGTGTAACTGTCTAGTCTTTTGAACTGAAGTGTTTTTAGACTGTTTTCTCAGAAAAGGCTGTCAAATGGTGTGAAACTCACTGACAGGAAACGGTTTTCTTAAATCTGTGATAGACTACTACAGACGAACATATGCAAAACAGTTTTGCATTTGACTGACTGATAATTTTAACATGAAAATGTACCTGTAAACATAGGAGTGAAATAAAAAAGAATATTTAAAACATTAAAATAAGATTGTTTCTCAAATTTGGCTACACTCTCAAATTTGTCTTTTATTGAACCCTTCTCTTTATACTTAATAATGGTATGTACAGATGTGTAACATGCAGCATAAACAGTTTTGGTTAAGTCACAGATTTTCCACCTCAGGCAACTGATGAAGCAATATTGTGTTTCATAACTGATAAGTTATGTTTGTACATGCCTATGCTTTTTTGCTGTTAAGTAAATTCACCTTGTGTTATCATCTGGATATAGTATGTTATTTATTATATTGAATTACATGTTTTTATTTATTTATGAAAACAACATTGGAATATTTAGGTGTATCTTTTTGTTTGAAGTTTGTGCAAGTGTCTAGACATTCTATGAAAAGAGGAAGCCACATTTTGTCGTTAAAAAAGGAAAAGCAGCAACCTTGTCCCCTCCCACTTTCACATTGAGTTGTATGTCACTTGCTTTCTGTCACACATTTTTCAAGCTACTGAATCACCAAACTGAACGACTTTGCAGACTGAATACCCTCTTTTGGGTAAGCTTGTGGTTAACATTTGATTTATGTTTTGACATTTTTAGTGTCTTTTGGTAAATACAGTGATCAGTCGATCATTTGAGGAGAATTTGAAGAGGTTTAAGGAATTAAGAGCTTGTTAAAACTGATTTTGTGAAACATGATATAATGGTGATTTAGAAAATTTTGAAAAGAAGTGTTGGTGTTGCTTATATGTTTACATGTGTCTTGTTAATCTGAGGTAATAACTGTTGTGGGTTTTCTGCCCTACATTATGTCCATGTGTTCTGACATCTGGTCTCTCTACAGAAACATACAAATAAAATATTGTCTGACTCGTAAATAGTTAGCATAACTTGCAAACAGTAATCAGACTTTTGAGTTTAGATAACATTACATTCAAAACATGAGGTAAAAATGTACTGCAGAACAGCTAAATTTGCATCATGTGATTTTTACACAAACTGAAAATTGACGGTTGGGTTAGTTGACCAATAAAGCTATGACACTGATCATGTAATTGAAAATTGCATATGCAAAAATATTTAAGCCAAATGTTGCCATATACAATGAAAATGCTAATGGACTGTCTCTCTCTTTTTGTATCACATAATTTCTTTAGGGCCAGAGGTCATTACAAGTTTTTACGGCAATATGGCAGATGTAGGAAAGATGCCCGTGGCACGGAATGACAAGACAAACAGTGAGTTTGGCTACGTGGGCATTGATGCCATCTTGGAACAGATGAGGAGGAAAGCCATGAAACAAGGCTTTGAGTTTAACATCATGGTAGTGGGTAAGTAGAGGTTTCAGTGTGCAATTACAGATGTTTTGCTTTTTTGTTCTTATGTACAAAATAAACATTTAGTATCACTGGAAACTTGAAATAAAATAGATTAAATAGATCAAAATGGTTCAAATAAACATTTGATAAGGGTAATAAATACTATTATTGACATTCTGTGACAACTTATTTTTTTTAAGTTGTGTATATTTTGGGACTTTTTGTTTAGAAAACAAAAAAGTTCTATGTACAAAGTATATGGAATGCAAAAACTCTGAAGCTCAATATCTCAAATTTTCTCAGAATGCAGATAGAAACTTATAATTCCAAGGTGGAAATTTGTTCTGGTTGTAAATTAGTATGGTTTGGGTTGGATATGGAATATGGTCCATGCCTGAGTGCTTTTGTAGTGCTGAATTTTGCAAACAACAACAAATCTGCTCTATTAGACAATAAAGCAATTTCAGCTAAATCAGTCAGAAGAACATATAAAAATGATTAACAGGCTGAATTTGGCCCAGCATGCTGTTAGCTAAAAGGCCTTGCTGTAATCAATAGTAATTGGTGAACAAAACTAAATTTCATATCCACATCCATATCCATAAAATATAATATTATATGCAGTTACTCCTACACCATTTTCTTTTAAAGTTTATACCTTATCATACTGTTTTTAGTGAGCAGGAAGGTTTTCAGTCATTATCGTTACATCTTTAATTCAGACAGATCTATTTGAACCTACAACCCTTAAATTACTAGCCAGAGGCCTTCAATCATCAGGCAACACCACCCAGCACTAGACCAACAATTTCACCTCTACTGATACAATACAAATGCCCTGAATGACCCCAACTGACTGTTAATCATGACTTTATTCCTATTATGCCATTTTCACTGAGCCCCCCCCCCAGGACACATGGTGACTTGCCTGGAAACTGCCAACCCACCCCCAAGATCCAACTTCAAGCTTTTTAAAAATTAATATCTTCCTGGAGACTTATTATTCTCCAGCAGTATATAACCCTGATTTTATTTTTCTTGGCAATGTGTAAAACTGAACATAAAACCTGTAGCTACTTGAGTTTTAGAAGGATTGTTTCTTGACAGTGCTGGATGTCTTTTGCTTTTATGACTTAAGAACTGAGACAAATGCTTTTGTGTCTCTGAAAGAACATGTTGATGTTTGTTTTAATCTAGTGCTTTGGTAAATGAATTTATGGATATGTAGCAGCTTTATGAAAATATTTAAGGCTTGTTCATGGATTGATCTTTTGGCAGTTTATGAGTGATTTTGAGTGTTTTGTTGTCAAACTATAATCCTCTAAAGACCTTATACTGACTCTTTTAAGCTTGAATCTTGCCAAACTTGTGCAAACATCTAGAGGTTGGCGGTTGCTTTCAGGGATTTTATAGTGGATGGTTTTTCAGTTACTTACATGTATGCCAATATGTTTATAAAAAAATCCTTATAGAATTCAATCGGACATGGTGAATGCTTTCTTGCAGTGAGAGCATCTGCCTGGCTGCTTCACGCAACTGATTCCAGCTGCAACCTTTGTTCTTGCTTTATCATGGATGTCAGTGAGAGATCCAACAAGCTGCTCCCATGAACCTTCTCTAGAAACACTGGCTCTTTTATAGAATTGTGTGTGTGCACGGTCATTGAATGAACCTGGGGTAGGTGTTGGGTCATGAAAATGCTACTCACAGTCGCTCACATATAAACACACACACATTGCCATAGTCCCGTTTTGAACACGTAAATTAGGGTTGTTAATTTTGAATTTAAAAACAGCTAGATCTAGTGCAACAGAATAGAGTCGAATGCAGGTGTCTGGAGATGAATTTGTAGCTGAACTAAAAGCGGTGTCTTGGTGTGAGATGTCATAACTGCTCATGAGATGCCAAAAAAAAAAAAAACAGCAAGATGTGTTCAAATTGCCCTGACAGGCTGTGTTTACTTTTGCCCTAAATCAAGAAGTTGTCAAATCAAGAAGTTGTCTCGGACATCAGCCCTTTGAAACAAATATTGTATAATACGCCAGGGTTTTTCAGCTCTGGCCTGTGAGGTCCACTTTCCTGCAGAGTAGCTCCAACCCTGATCAAACTCACCTGCCTGTCATCATCTAGTAATCCTGAAGACCTTGATTCACTTGTTCAGGTGTGTTTGATTAGGATTGGAGCGAAACTCTGCCAGACAGTGGACCCCGAGGGCCAGAGTTGAGAAACAAAGGCCAAAATCAGTACATTAAAATAGTAGTTTGTCCAAATTTGCAGTATTCATAAAAATAAAATAAAAGGGTAGGTGAAAAGTAGCTGGATGACCTACTACTCCCACCAATATTCCAGCAGAGGTTCAATGGATGTTTTACTATATAAAGCCCACAGAGAAGAGTCGTGAATGACAGGGAAGAAACCTAACTGATGCCATAAAACACATGACAGCACCATCATGTATGGCTATAGCATGTCCAGATTACTTTCATACTACACATATGCATACTTTTAAATGGTCAATGAATTCCTCATCAAATGTTGTATCTCCTCAGACAGTATGCGATTTTAGACACAGTAGATAAGTACAGAGAGGAAAAGGCAGCTGAAGGCCCAAACAAGCAGAAGAGGTGCAAACTCTGCCCAAAAGCTATGCATAGAAAGTTGTAAATCTTGTGTGTGAAACGCTCTATCCTTGTATGCAAAATTAATTTTCACATTATCTTGTGAGAAGTTCAGACTGCAACATACTTGATAGTAGCTCTAAATTAGCTCAGAAAAAATATGTTGGATCTATTGTAATGCATATACAGTATACAAGGTAAGTAAACAAATAAACATTTTTGATATTTAAAACATTTATATATATCAATTCCTTTATTAATTTTATTAACAGCACATATTTTTTGAAGAAAACCAAAATGACCCATTTATGCATTCTTGTAGGTTTTTTGGTTCAATGTATTCAAAGACTATAGAATACCCAAGACGTGTCACTCATATAGTTTTGAATGGGGAAAAATGTAACGCCCATTATGGCCGCTCTATCGAACGAAGCCTCGCCAAAGCCACTAGAAGGCAAGCCTGCAACCATTAGCCAAAAAAAAGCGTAACGGCTAAAGCTAACGCTTCCGGTCTAGCAGTACGTGGGAAAGGAGACCAGAGGCCATTTTTTTTAATGGATGTCAGTGGAGGAGAGGCTTCACTACGCTGAATCAACAGCTCTTTAGAGGAAACAGCTCATCATTTAATGAATAGACAGTCTGTCTGCTAATCTACAACATGTTTTACACTAAACAATACTTTTGGATTGAACTATTTTTAGAGTTTACCAAGAAAAAAATGCTGTTTTATAAGAGTCACTGACTTTTTGCGACAGGTGGGATTCAGCTTACGGCATTTCCCATTCATTCCTATGGTATCCGTAAACGGCGATTGAGTGTCGCACAACTCTGACTGAAATTCAGTGACGTCAAGGCTGTAATGTGATTGGTTATTAAGGCTCTCGTGATCCAAGTTAGCCGTTACGCTTTCTGCAATAGTAAGTAATACAGACCCTCTCATCTCCCTATAGTAAGAAAATCTCTGGCCTCGCCTTCTGAGCAAAAGAGCCAATCGCTAATCGCTAAAGTCAGCGTGTCACGCTGCAGCTGCCCTTAGAAGTCCCGGTTGCTATAGAAACAGTCAGCGTTCTGAGACGTGCACTAGGACTGCGCACTGGCAGGTTTAGCCTAAAGTTTTTATAACGCTATTTGAGCAAAATAAACAACATTTATGATACAATTGTTGTCAGAATTCATTGGTGATTATAAATATGAAATTTAATCATAAGCTTGGCGACCAGATCTGGAGAATTTGATGTTTCCCCATTCAAAGAGATAGTAGCTGCACTTGCATGCCCGAGAGGCATTTCAAAGATGGCCGCCGAGTGACATGACTTGCCTTGGGACTTTGATGTATTATAGAGATAATTGTGTACTTTTGTCCTTGAAATTTAAAAGAAAAAATAAATTACACTAAATTAACTCATTAAATCAACATCCCCAGTGCTAATTAAAGATGTTGATTTTCTTTGTACAGGTCAGAGTGGTCTGGGTAAATCCACGTTGATGAACACACTTTTTAAATCTAAAGTGAGTCGTAGATCTTTGATGACAACAGAGGAAGAGCGAATTCCCAAGACAATTGAGATCAAGTCCATCAGTCATGGTACAAAGGCCTTCTGAACTTAAACTGATGCTAACACCTGCTTATCCATTTAAGGATAAGTTGTATTTTAACACTTCCAACTGTCTCATAAATATAGTTATCCACTTCGTGTATTCATCTCTTCAAACTCATCTTTTAAACAGACATTGAGGAGAAGGGAGTGAGAATGAAGCTGACCGTCATTGACACTCCAGGTTTCGGAGACCAGATAAACAATGAGAACTGGTCAGTGTCAACTTTATTAACTGTTATTCAGCTAATTCTTTGATTACTTGATGCTCTTGTTAGATCTCATGTGTTTCCTGGTGCCTCCCAATCTGTCTGATCTGTTTGTAGCTGGCAGCCCATCATGAAGTTCATTAATGCACAGTACGAACAGTATTTACAGGAAGAGATCAACATCGAAAGGAAGAAGAGGATTCCAGACTCACGAGTCCACTGCTGCATATATTTTATTCCTCCTACTGGACACTGGTGAGACACACACACACACAAACACACACACACACACACACACACACACACACAGAAACACAAACACATTACATTTAAACTCGAACAAATACCAAACATAGGTTTTTGTTATTGTTACATTATGTTTGCTTAGATAGTAGGGCCTTGTTGAAATCTGATCTTGAGATGGTAATTTAATATATCTTTGGGTGAATCAATACTGTAAGCTGCTCAATGCACTCAGTTGTGAAGTCAGGCTGAAGAATCGTTTGAATAATCGTGAAGAATAATTGGTGTTTTAGATGTGTGTTGTGTTTTGATTATATCTTAAAGTTGCATTATGTTTCAAGTCACCATTCTGTGAAGTATCTTCCATTTCAGTGAGCATATACAAATTGTTTTGGTGTATAGAAGTAACTATATAACCTTTTTCAATTTGCTTAATAAACTGCAAGTTAGACAAACTCTGGAAGTTCTACAGTACATCACTATTATGTAATATTAATGCTCTGCTTAACGTAAAATGCAAGCTTATTAAACTCCTCAAATAAACCATCATTTATAAAACTTACTATATTATGTTTTAGGAAAAGTCCTCAAAAAGTCCTGAGGCTAAAGTGTTTTTTTTTTTTTTTTTTTTTTTTTTTTTGTCAGTTGTCTCAGCTTCTGACATTTTACAGTGTAGACCCTATTTACACTTGTTATGATCTGCTTTGGATGATCCAATACTAGAGGTATAAAAGTGGTACAAAACGTTTTGGAGCACCGTCTTGGAAACTACATTGGACCACATTAGTAGTATAAAATACTAATCCAACTTAATGCATCCTGGTAAACAGCAATTAGCCACATACTCAGCTGTCAATCCACCACTGCAAGTTTTACACTTATGTGCGGTTTTGTTCAGGGATTTTTTTTTTTTTTCTTTTTTTGCAGTTGGATGATTTAGTTAATACAGGAACTTGACCAAAATACTTGTTTTTACATGTTTGCACATAAAAGAAGTATGTTTAGGAAAAACGGTGCACACATTTTTAAGAAAAAAAAAGTAAATAAAACAAAATTGATGTAGTTAGTAACGAAGTTGGAGACCCTTTCCTCACAAATCGATCAGAAGTGGTCACGAGACGAGTTACTTCCAAGCATAAACGCACCTCTTGTAAACAAAATGCATCTTAATATCAGGTGTAAATAGGGTCATATATATCCTTTATCCCTCTCCATTTATCTGCTATAGTTTTCTAACTCGCTTGCATAAATAGGAGTCATGCAAACCAGTGTTGTGTGTGTGTGTGTGTGTGTGTGTGTGTGTGTGTGTGTGTGTGTGTGTGTGTGTGTGTGTGTATGTGTGTGTGTGTGCCTGTTTTTATATCCTGGTGGGGACTTAAACCTGAATACACACAGACTCATGGGGACTCGTGTCATGGTGGGGACCTAAATTGAGGTCCCCACGGGTAAACAAGCTAATAAATCACACAGAATGAAGTTTTTTGAAAATCTAAAAATGCAGAAAGTTTCCTGTAAGGGGTAGGTTTAGGTGTAGGGATGGTGTAGGGCAATAGCACATACAGTTTGTACAGTATAAAAACCATTACGCCTATGAATGTCCCTACAAGGATAGCGAAACAAGTGTGTGTGTGTGTGTGTGAGAGATGGGGCCAGGGAGAAATTACATTGTGTGGTCCTGTGAGTGGTTTTGTTTGCATTCTCATTTTCTAGGTATACATGTGTATGTGTCTGCATAGGGGAGAGGAAGGTTGGGGGGCAGGGTTACGTTTTTTAAAGAGGGTATTTCCTTCCACGAGTGTGTGTTTGTGTGTGCACACTGTTAATAGACACTGCCTCGCAGCTGCTGCATGCTTGTAAGATATCTGAACAGCTGCTTGTCTTGCCACATGTCACATAACATGAGTACACACAGACTGTAGTTCCTGTGTTTGAAATTTTATCTTGGAAACAGCCCCATTCACCTCAAGAGCATGGGGGAAATATGGGTGGTGCCAAAGGGGCATTGGGCCCATTGGTGATGGTAAGCCACTAGCGGAAGGGTTTTAGCTAAACACAAAACGTTAAATTGTTTGTTATTTAACGGTGCCATCAGCCAGTCAGTATTCATGGACGTAGCTGTCATATTTCATATTTCATTTTCAGAATGTTAATGTACATATAGCTGTGCATTTTTTCAGTTGGTTGCTGTGCTGTAATTCCACAGTGAGGAGGTTCTATGCTTTAAAAAATTCAATCTGAATATATCAGCAGTGGGATGGTCTAGCATGTAAATTTTTTTGTTTTTAAGTTTCAAGACCACAATACCACTGTCAGCATTTGGCTCTTTACTTTTAAATCATCATGTTTTCAGAAAAGTAGAAATGAACTACAAACCCTTTAGTTGTTGATCAAAGCCCAGATTCAGATGTCAGTACTGACTGCAAATTTGCCATGAGGTTCATTACTGAACATTTCACACAGATCCTTTGAGACCTTGTGGAAACTTTTATAATCTCATGAGTGGATGTCGCACTCTGGTGGCTAGACATTTCCATGTGGTTTTGTGGGAAACAGGAAGTAAAACAAGAAGTGTCCACCACAAATGGTGACTCCTTCCTCTATGAAAGAATTATGAGACCCACAGATGGGGGTAGGTGATTAAAATATCAAATTGGCTTTTCCCATGCCAGGGTTTGTGCAAGTTATGTGCAACTGATGATGCATTAAGTTTCCTTTCAAATACACGAGTAAGTAAACCGAAGTAAATTACACAAGGAAACAGACCGTCCTAAGTGAAATAGGGTGCTGTTTACAACCCAGTGGGCATTAAAATAGAAATCTGAATTGGAATGTCGGGAAGATGATTTTACTTCAACTCATTTTGTTGGTTAAACAAAATGGGTAAACGGATTACTTTTCTAGAGCATTGGGGAAATTTGATTGCTATGGGAAAAACTGTTCGCAATGATCTATAAATAAAAGTTAATTGATTGAATGTAAAGTACTATTTACTATTATTCTGACCTACCAAAACTTTGTAATTAATACCAACAAATGTTTCTGTAAATAGCCCATATGCAGTGTTTCATAACATGTTCTTTAATGATAATTCAAAATGAAAATAAAATCTTTGTTTAAAATAAAAAATAAAATTTAAAAAATCTTATGAAATCTTATAAAATCTTTATGAATTTATGAAATGTATCAAATAAATATATAATATGAAGACCTAAGATGCAAAAACCTTTAAGTCCATCTGAGATTTTTCTTTTAAATGAACTTTTTTTTTTTTTTATGAGACTCCTATGAAAATAACATTGGACATTTTTGAAAATAAGGCATTCAATAACGGACTAATAACCATTTTTTGTGAAAGTTAAAATACTGAACCTACACATAGGAGCCTGATAAAAAATGCTTATTTAAAAGAAAAAAAATCTCAGATGGACTTTTTTCAGATGGGTTTTTTCATCTGAAGTCTTCATATATAATACAAAAACATAATATCTATAAATTGAATATATTAAATGTAAAACAATGTACAGGTCTGTAAATGCATTGTTTACTATCACAATTCAAATTCAAGGATTTGAGTTTTTTCACTTCTGTATGCCACACAGATGCAGCTTCTAATTCAAATGTTGCATACTAGACACAATTCTCAATGTATGCGCTTAAGCATACACAAAACCACAAATGTGTTTCAGTTTTGTGGACTTCCACATTTTAATATTTTATAATGCTCTGTATTGTGTCACTGTGCATGTAAATGGTTATATATTCAAATAGGCATGTAATCATCAATGCACGTAATTCCTCACAGGGCTTTTTGTGTATGCACGTGTATATTTTGCGTGTTATAGCACTCAGCGAAATGTTTAAAGCCCTGTAGCTCTGCAATCCTCACCATGTCATAGTTTTGTAAACCCAGATTGTGACATATTTTTGTCCTGGGGACTAAGAGGCTCTGTGCATGCTCGTTCTAGTTTGTTAAAAAAGGCAAAATGCAGTGTGTCATGTGAGTTGAGTGAACCGGATATCTGGCCATTAAAGATGTCATTGCTGCTTGTTTGTGCCTTGTGGTTGTGGATGCAGTACACACTCCAAATAAACACTCCACAAAGCAGACTTAAATACACATGCCAGCTGGTTGTGTTTTTTAGTATAAGTAATGCAGTCACAAGCACTGAAGAAAGTTCAACATATCCTTAAGGGCATAGTTCACCCAAAAATGTACAGTGCATTTAGTTATATTTTCTTACCCCATGCTGTTTCAAACTATGATTTTCTTTCTGCTACAGACCACAACATTTTATTTTTTATTTATTTATTTTTTCCTTTTCATACTTTCAGCTATAATCTGCTTTTTTCAATTTTTAACCCTTTTTCTTTCTCCAATAATAAATAAATTCTCCATATTGGTCAGTCATTCGATGCCTTGATTATTTGTGCTGAACCTACGGTATTCGAACGTGATACTTAAGTTTGAAGCAACTATTACACCGTGTTGTTTTAAATGTTATTGAATAGAGACCATTATATTTAACACTTTACTTGGTTTTTAATTCATTCATTTTGGGTCTTACTGCATTGCTGCCTTCTCTGTTTTAGTTTGCGGCCAATTGACATTGAGTTTATGAGACACCTAAGTAAAGTGGTGAACATCGTTCCTGTTATCGCCAAAGCAGACACACTCACCCTGGAGGAGAGAAACTTCTTCAAACAGAAGGTATTTATCTCTCAGCTTGTAGAAAATGAATCTCTTCCAACAATATGATGGGAGCTTTTATTAGATTTTTTGATTCCTCACCTTGTAAAATTCTTTTTCGTCTTGTCTGTATCAGTCACCCAAGGTCATAATAGAATGACATAAAGAATTTATTTTGAGAGCATCTGGCATGTTTTCCATTAATTTGAATAAGGTTTGCCTCACTCATCCAGAGGCTTCACCAGTTGAACAATGATTTATTTTTTCCAAGTATTTAACCTCAATACAAACTGCCATCACACAATGTCTGTGGAAATCTCTTTGTGTAAATATCTGTGGGAATGGTGTGAATTGGTGCAAAACGGTTCCTTTATGCCATTTCTTAAACTTCTGTAACCGTAACAGACTAAGCATGTGTAAATATTTGATACGATACTGTTCCAGTCCTAGCTGCTGATAGGTTGCTAGTCTTGAAATACGTAATGGTTCAGTCACATTTGCCATTGTTCAACAAATTTTTGTGGGTGAAATCTTTTCGTTTGAATAGAAATCTATGCGGTTGAGAATTTTGCATGAAACCGAAAGATTTCTCTACGCAGATTTAGCAACAGGTTATAAACAGAAGTTGGTCATGCGGATTCGCTGTGTTGACTGAAAACTGCTTGGCTTGAAAGTGACTTCTGTGTGAGCTGTGCTTCATGCATTACTTTTGATAGTAATTTCTATAACCACCTATAATTTGTAGAATCAGAATTGGAAAATATCTCAATTCCTGTTTGGACATTATTAATTATGTAGGGAAAGTCTTGGATCTAGTTGAGTAATTTTAAGTTGGGTTCACTGGTCAGTGAGGCACTTTGTGTTTTATTTGACCTCAAGTTAAGTTGTAACTTGGCAGAACTTCACAGGATGGTAGAGGCGGTTCACAGGATAGATCCAGCAGTGGGCAGCTGGAGTTGGTACATGGAGGTTTGCCATAAAAAAGCAGCACAAACGTGAACCGATTACTTATCCCTTTAATGTACAGCAATAACAGGCTGTCCAGCAGTAAGAAGAAAGGATAAGGACTGCACGTATCAAGCTCTTTTTATGTTAATTTTCATACAAGTAATTGAATAGTGATTGAAGAGATTCAGCTGAATGGTTTATTTTTTATATTACTTCATGTTTTTATTTAATGAACATGTTTGCATTGCGCTCTTGTTGGTGAAGGCAACTTTATCCTTCTCATACTTCTCCTCGCATAACGTCTATTGATTTTGCCTGTCTAAAAGCTGCCAGAGGAAACTCAGTGGGTGTCCAAGCTACTGTTTCCTCCTAACATTTGCTTCACCTGCCAAACAGAACAAACCCCAGGCTCTAGAAGCTCTTCGGGCTTGTACATAACTGTTATGTTTGGCTGTGTGGTCAGTGCACAATCCTTAGATCCTTTTCCTCCACCCCACAAGGTCTTTGACATGACAGGAGAGTAGGGTGACACTATTTTCAACCTCGTGAACATTGATGTGGAGTTGCTGAATTTGTCTGGTTTATTTGCTTTAATGTTTAATGATATCAACCACATGGAAGCAGAGAATCAAAACAAACGCTGGCTCAGAGTGGATTCAGTGAAGGGTGTAGTTTTGATTCGTCGTCATTCATTAAAGCATCCCGCTGGCTAAAAGCTCTCTCACTGTATTCTTTTCATTATGCTCCCAATGGCCGGTTTAAATCTTCACTGCCAGAGGTCCGAAGTCATGTGGGTAGCGATTATTCAATCTGACATCTGAAAAGCATGGTGACCTTTACAGTAAGAATGTGCCATTAAAGGAAAAGTTTACCCAAAAATAAAATAAATTCTGTCATCCTTCTAGTTCCAAACTTATGACTTACTGTTTGCCGTGGAACAGAAAAGGACAAATTTTGAAGAAAGTAATGGCTGCTCATTTGCATATAATGAAATTAACAGTTTGTTGAGTTGTAAAATGACTAAAAAACAAATTGCCATTCACGTTCATTTATGGAAAAGGTCTAAATGGTTAATTTACAAATAGGACTAATTCATTATCAAACTCACTGTGACATTTTTGTCTATACATAACACAAGTTACGGTATAGATTCTGATGATTTGAAATATATGAATGGACCATTTTTATGATGCTTTTCCATCGTTTTTAAGCTTTAAAGCTCCAGTCTCCATTAATTGCATGGAAAAGGCCAACCAGTACATTCTTTAATATATATATATATATATATATATATATATATATATATATATATATATATATATATATATATATATATTCTTACTTAATTGCATGACTGACTTTCCTTTATCAAACACAGAATATATTTTTTTAAACGACCCAGTGTTTTGTGGACGCACACTCATGCATGTTCTTCAAAGATGACTGAGGAACTAAACACTGTTTCATGGATTCTTTCTGGTGTGTGTGTTTGTGCAGATAAGAGAGGACTTGAAAGCAAATGAAATCAACATCTATCCTCAAAAGGAGTTTGATGAGGATGCAGAGGACAGAATTATTAATGAGAAGATCAGGGTATGTCCACTTGTCACTTTTTATCTCTACAACTCAATCACTGCTACCGTGGTATGAGTTAAAAAGAGATTGTTTATGACTTACAGTTCATGAAGTGAGCTTATGTGTCTTCTGTTTCTGCCTGACTGTATATTGTAATTCCAAGTCTTGCTTTTGTATCTTGAAGGTTTTCGTGTGATCTCTGTTTTAGGAGATGATCCCATTTGCTGTGGTGGGAAGTGATCAAGAATATCAGGTCAACGGAAAAAGACTTCTGGGCAGGAAAACAAGATGGGGGACAGTAGAAGGTAGTGCACACACAAACATTCAGCCTCGCACACAACATTTTCCTTCAATCTTGCTTTTTCTTGCCCAAAATCACATCTGCACATCCTCTCTGGCAGTGAGCTCTGTTGTTGGATTAGTGTCCTGTGTTTTTTTTTTCTTCATTTAAAAACATTTGGTTGTGTGTAAGGAATTTTATGTACTTGTTTCCACATCATCTTACATTGTTTTGATGGTTTTACTGTATTTAAACAGATTTTCACGATTTAAACAGCTATACTAAGCTTTTAAAAGAGCGACCTCACATAACTGTGATGGACTCTACAGGACATCATGGAGTTAAGGCGTTTAACTGTTTAATGTTTAATGCAGTTATGTTTTTCATGTTGTTAACACTTTAAAAAAAAATAGAAACAAGTATTTCATTCTGTTCTATGATATTTAATATTTGATAAAATTATTTTAGAGCATTAGAAAATGAAATATCACCACCAAGATTTATTTCAAAGCACTGCAGCAACTAAATATTTTAAATATTGTCATTATTATTATTATTATTATTATTATTATTATTATTATAGATTTTTTTCTAATTTAATTTCAATGCCGTTTAGGAAATATCAAATATTTTCAAGCAGATTCAACCTTGACATTTGCTTGTCCTGAGACATGATGTGAGAGGAACTGGGTGGAACTAAATGAAAAACGTTAATTGCAAAATATATTCAATGTAATTGCTGTATAATTAAAGTAATTGCTAAACTTAAAGCCATAATACACAAATTCACATATCTATCTGGTGTTTGTGTCTACAGTATGGGACCTGGTTTCCATTCTTGTTGCCAAGAGCAAATCAAATTCCTGTTTCTGATTCACCCAACAGGAATAGAGAGCATAAGGAATAAATCAATGTACCAATGAGAATGCAAACTACTCCTCCTCATAGAAAGTCTGTGGCCAATATTAAGAAAACTCAACCTTGCATGGACAGGAGGGTGGTATGAGTTTATTTGTTATAGGTAGAACCAATCTAATAGCATTAATCTGTGAAGAGTGTTGACAGATTACCAATAGAAGTACTCATTTTCACCCTTACAAAATAAATAAAAAAAATAGTTCGATTGGTTTGGCTGTGATAATTTATGACACTCAAATGGAACAAGTTCAAATTAGATTCCATTTCCTTTTATTAATGCAATTGCTCACTCTCACAGTGACCTATTTACTTTAAGAAGCATTTTGCTGCTCAAATACTCTGTTGTCTGATACAGTACTGCCATCTACTGGCAATAAGATGCTACCACACCTCAAGCACAATTGCAAATACAGTATAGAAACAGACAGTGACAGACTGTTTATACAATCTTTTTTTTTTTTTTTTATGACAAAACTACTCTCTAAAACCACATCATTATCTTTTTTATTATTTTCACAGTTGAGAACACCGCACACTGCGAGTTTGCCTACTTGCGGGACTTGCTCATCAGGTATTCAACAATTCAACATTTACATTTTATAGATTGTTTGTATAAAAAAAAACTACAGTTCATTTGTTAATAAATATATTTTAATATAAGTGTTCTCTCTCTGTCTGTTTTCTAGAACTCATATGCAGAACATCAAAGATATCACAAGCAGCATCCATTATGAGATGTACCGCATACGCAGACTCAATGAGAATAACACGCAACCAAACGGGCAGCCAGCAATCCATGCTAATGGTGAGCATGAAGTCCTCTCCCATGAGATGTAGATGTCTGCCTGACCATTCATCCATCCATTCATCCATCAATCAGTCCGTCCATCTATCTTTTTTTTTCCTTCAGTCCCTCAATTTTCAATAGTCTCTTCCTCAGTGCATTCTGACTGGCTGTGTCTGTTGACTATTGTTTTTTTAACACCAAAATATATTTCCGATATAAAATGAATCTTTAAGCGTGTAGCAAAATGTGATGTTCTGTAATGAGAGCTTTATTAAAGATGTGTTACTATTTTTTTTTTTTTTTTCTTTTTTTTTTTAATGTTGTCATTTATGTTAACAGCTTAGAGTTCTGAAAAATGACATCTGTCAGAAGTTCAACATACCATATGCTTAAAGCTAATGTAATCATTACAAATAAGTGGTTCAATTGCAATTTGGACAAAATCATACTTTATGGCTATTGGGTATAAAAATGAGGGGCTCTAGGCATAAAACTCCAAATAAATCATGTTTTTCACTGTTTTAAAATATAACGAAAAAAAAGACAAGGAAAAGGATCTATAGTATATTACAGGACATCTGACTGTGTAGTCTCACACTTTTAGGCAAGAGATTTGATCTTGATTAAAGCGTTGTAAGAGTAACATTTTAGTTGATTATAAACAAAGCAGTTTTAGTATCCCCCTTTTTATAGTGACTTTGCCCTGTGTGGTCTCTTTACCGATCTGTAAAATTGTCATGTACTTTGTGCCATGTTTGCTTTTTTTTTTTTTTTTTTTCCTAGCATTGTTCATTTATTTTGTGATAGTAATTATTGTTGTGCTTTTTAATTGTAAAGGCCTTGACATACTTACGTGACATTAAATGTTCTTTTTGTGTTTTATTTGTAAATGATTATGTATTTATATACAGCATCATGTCACCCAAATGTTATATTGTGGACTTTGTAGGTCAAATGTTTAGATTTCAAGAATAGCACCACAGTGACCCAAAGCACCTGTACTTAACTTTTTTTTTTTTTTTTTTGCAACTGTCAGTATTTAGTAAAGCAAGTCCTGAGCCATTCTGTTCTCTATCTATATTCTATAATGTACATGTGACCATGATTTGTTGATAGATGTATTTCATGTTGTCAGTGGAAAATCATGCAGTTGACCCCCAAACGTTTTTGGACACTTAAGCCACACTTAAATGTGCATGGATGTCTTTGCATTACATACAGTAGCAAAATATCAAAACAAGTGGCATCTCAACCACGCTAACTCATAAAGGTTTTTCTTTTTTTCCTCAAATAAAGTGTTAGAACACTTAGAAAATGTTAATGGAACATGTTATTGCGATGAACTAATATATATGTGAACAAGAGGGGAGCAGTTTTTATACATTCACTAAATCTGACCTTGATATCTGTTAGTTAAAAGTAATTACAAAAATAGGTAAGAAGTGTGAAGTTTTGCCATTGCAATTTAGTTTAATTTTTGGGATTTGACAGTTCATACATTTTTATGTGTGACTAAAGTGTCCAAAATTGTAAAAAATATTTTCTGGGCTAGTATTTGAACAATATGGGAGAAGTGCTATATGCTAGCCATTTTTAATATATGAGACGAATGCTAATCATTTTTCTATTTAAAGGAAAAGTTCTGACTATGTGGATGCCATTTATATCTTAGACTATTCACAGATGACCTGTCACTTATTTTTCTTATGTACAGTTGTTAATTTTTGTTTTTAGCCAAAAGATTATGCATACTGCTTAAAAAATGGGGACAGTTTTGATTCTAGTCTCAGGTTCCACAGTCCCACCCAGTGCTGCCTCATGATTTGCATAACAATTGAAAAATGAAATGGTTGTCTCAATCCTGGCTGTCATAAAATTCTTGGTGTCAATCGTGTTGTTTTGCAGCCATAATAAATGGAAACCACATCCTAATCTCATAGACTTATAATGTTCTATTCAACCCATATTGAGCAATGTCATGTCCCGAATGGCCAGAAATATTATTAAAACAGATTATTTTATGAATATTGTACACCCATTGTATTTTGTTGTAGTATAAGGTAGGATTTATCTTATTATTGTAGATTTGGAAAAAATAAAGATTGCTATTTTTTATTGTCGTCTAATTTTGTATCTGATTATTTCTTATTGAATTAAGTTGAATTAAGAAATAAGTTTTCAGGCACTTCGGGTTGTAGGAGAAATTACATATTATAGCTAAATTATAGCTACACTAAGAGACTGCTGGGCTTGTGATTTTGCATATCATCACATGTTGATGTAAGTTTATGAATCAGAAAGTAATATGTTCCTTATAAGGTCTCTGATGTAATGATCATGAGGAAATAATGCTAAACTCAATTTAAAAATACTATAGTGAAAATATAATCTTTAAAACAAAGAGATGAAACAGACCATATTCTGTACAGAAGCCTAATGAATAAGGGAAACATTTATTCAGCACTTTATTTGTCCAGCTATGGAAATAATCAAAATGTCATTTCACCAGGAGCCTCCAGCAGAGAGAGAGAAATTGATAGTAAATGAAGTACTTTGTATCCTTGGGCATGTGTGTATATTCAGTAAGTTACAAGAAAGTGGAAAATAAGTCATTAAAAGGTTATTTCAGTAGTGGCTGCCAATACTTTTGAGATATTTATATTGTACAACCTGAATTCCGTAAATGTTGGGACGTTTTTTAAATTTGAATAAAATGAAAACTAAAAGAATTTCAAATCACATGAGCCAATATTTTATTCACAATAGAACATAGGTAACATAACAAATGTTTAAACTGAGAAATTTTACAATTTTATGCACAAATTGAGCTCATTTCAAATTTGATGCCTGCTACAAAATAGTTGAGACGGGGGCATGTTTACCATGGTGTAGCATCTCCTCTTCTTTTCAAAACAGTTTGAAGACATCTGGGCATCGAGGTTATGAGTTTCTGGAGTTTTGGTGTTGGAATTTGGTCCCATTCTTGTCTGATATAGGTTTCCAGCTGCTGAAGAGTTCGAGGTCGTCTTTGACGTATTTTTAATTTAATGATGCGTCAAATGTTCTCTATAGGGGAAAGATCTGGACTGCAGGCTGGCCAATTCAGCACCCGAACTCTTCTACTATGAAGCCATGCTGTTGTAATAGCTGCAGTATGTGGTTTTGCATTGTCCTGCTGAAATACACGTCATCTGGAGGGGAGCATATATTGCTCTAAAACCTTTATATACCTTTCAGCATTCATAGTTCCTTCCAAAACATTCAAGCTGCCCATACCGTATGCACTTATGCACCCCCATACCATCAGAGATGCTGGCTTTTGAACTGAACGCTGATAACACGCTGGAAGGTCTCCCTCCTCTTTAGCCCGGAGGACACGGCTTCCATGATTTCCAACAAGAATGTCAAATTTGGACTCATCTAAACATAGAACACTTTTCCACTTTGAAACAGTCCATTTTAAATGAGCCTTGGCCCACAGGACATGACGGCGCTTTTGGACCATGTTCACATATGGCTTCCTTTTTGCATGATAGATATTTAGTAGGCATCCGCAGATGGCACGGTGGATTGTGTTTACTGACAGTGGTTTCTGGAAGTTTTCCTGGGCCCATTTAGTAATGTCAATGACAGAATCATGCCGATGAGTGATGCAGTGTCGTCAGAGGGCCCGAAGACCACGGGCATCCAACAAACCTCTTCGGCATTGTCTCTTACTCACAGAGATTTCTCCAGTTTCTCTGAATCTTTTGATGATGTTATGCACTGTAGATGATGAGATTTGCAAAGCCTTTGCAATTTGACGTTGAGGAACGTTGTTTTTAAAGTATTCCACCATCTTTTTACGCGCGTTTTGACAGATTGGAGAGCCTCTGCCCATCTTTACTTCTGCCTCTCTAAGACATCCCTTTTATAGCTAATCATGTTGCAGACCTGATGTCAATTAACTTAATTAGTTGCTAGATGTTCTCCCAGCTAACTCTTTTCAAAATTTCTTGCTTTTTCAGCCCTATGTTGCCCCCGTGCCAACTTTTTTGAGACCTGTAGAAGGCATCAAATTTGAAATGAGCTCATTTAGTGGATAAAAGTGTAAATTTTTTTTGTAAAAGTTTAAACATTTGTTATGTTCTTTATGTTCTATTGTGAATAAAATATTGGCTCATGTAATTTGAAAGTCTTTTAGTTTTCATTTTATTCAAATTTAAAAAACGTCCCAACATTTCCGGAATGTGGGTTGTATCTATAGGTCTTTATACATAGTATAGTTCTTGAGTACAGACTATTAAGTATAGAAATCTAAATATAAATGTAGATAGAATTTTCCTTTTATTTGGATACAGGGAACTCAGACAAGAGAGTAACTTTGAACTCAAAGCAGTATTTATTTACAGCAGGGTTGAATGAAGACAACATATCAGGTGAGGTATATCAGGCGAGTAGATATCACTGCAGTAGATAGTGATGTCTAGATGAAGAGCATTAAAATATAGCAGGTAGGAAAGATTGGTAGACAACACAGCTGATAATCTGGCTGTAATTAATTGCCTATTACAGGTTAGTAAATAGAAGTAAGCAGGGAGGAGATCGCTGGAAACTTGGAACTTTTGAATGAGATTTGTAGACAAGGAATGGAGAAGGTACATTTTGGAAAGTCTTGGTGAAGGGACCAATGTAACAGACTTAGGTTCTTGCAGGGGGAGGTGTAGTTGGATATCCTTCATGGAGAGCCACACTTTCTGCCTGGACTGGGATTTGGGATTTGGGATTGGTGGATCTCTACCATCAACATGACTCTTCTGGTGGTGCACAGCCCGCTGCAGATGTTGATGTGCTAAGGCCGAAACCTTCTCACTTTCTCTGAACCAGTGGTCAACAGATGGGACATCCAATGGCTTGAACAGAAGTGGCTGGTAGCTAGAAAGCACTGAAAGGGGGTGAGCTTTGTAGAGGGTTGCCGGAATGAATTTTATGCATACTCAGCCTAGGACAAGAAGTGACTCCACTGGTTTTGGTGGTGATAACAGAAAAGTATAAAGGAAGCGACTTATTTCTTGTATCTTTCCATTTGCCCATTGCTGTAGGGGTGATATCCTGAAGAGAGGCTGATGATCATACCCAGGAGTTTGAAGAGGGCCCTCCATATGTGATATACAAACTGAAGGCCTCGGTCATATACAATATCCTCTGAAATTCCACAGTTGCAGAAAAAGTGACTGAACAGAAGTTTGGCAGTCTCCATTGCAGTAGGTAAGCCCTTGAGAGGGACCAATTTACAGGCCTTGGAGAACCAACTGACAGTGACTAGGACACATGTATTTCCATCGGAAGAGGTGAAATCAATGATGAAGTCCAATCCCAGTTGGTAAGGATAGATAGAAGTAGAAGTTTTTTCGGATGGTAGGTCCCAGAGTGTTTTGGCACATGGTGCATCCCTGACATACTTGGACAAATCTTTGTCTATTCACGGTCACCAGAACAGGTTCTGAAGAAATGAGAGGGTCCTATTGGTCCCTGGGTGTCCAGAGCCCACAGAGGAAAGAACTGGCCACATTATTGTAAGCTATTAAGGGGGAGGGATGAATGTCTTATCAGCTGGGACTGAGGTTGATAATAGGTTGCAGAATGGATTCTGGTTCCTTTTGGGGCTTGTTAGGTGAGTGGAGGTGTGACAAGCTATTCGCTTTGATATTCTTAGCCCTTGAATGAAATGGAGAAATTGAAGGAGGTGAAGAAGGTGGTGAAGAGTGAAGAGTCATGCTTGGTTTAATCGGTAGGCCTCATGTAGATACTCAAGGTTGTGTTGGTCATTTAGCACCAGGAATGAATGGTGGCCCCCTCCAGCCAATACCACTTCTCTTCCAATGCAAGCTTGATGGCAATAAGTTCTTGTATGCCCATAATAATAATTCTGTTCTGTGGGGGAAAGTTTTCAGGAGAAGGCACAATGAAGGAGTGTAACGAGGCTGAGGCCGAGTTCGGATCCATATGCAGATGTTTATTAAAATCCACAGCAACCAAATCCAAATCAGTAGGCAGATAACGTAAACGTAGGCAGGCAAAGTTCATAAACAGAAAGGCAGTCCAATCCAAACGTCAGAGCAAGGTCCGTAAACGAGAACAAAACAACGCAGGCAATGGTCATACACTAGATAGACAAGATAACAAGGATAAACGTTCTGTAAGGCAGGGTAACTGGCAATACTTCGCAATGGTCTGTTAGCCAGGCCCAGCTAAATAGCACACAAACAGGAAGTGAACCTGTGAAGCAGAGGGAGCGGGACACAGTCAATATTCAGGAGAGGTGCTCCCTCTGCTGGTGTGGCATTACAGAATCCCCCCCCAGGAGCGACTCCTGGCACTCAACGAGGACGTCCCCGTGGTTGTGGTGCTGGACGATCAGGTCTGGCTCAATGAAAGTCCTCAATAAGCGATGGATCCAAGATGTCGTGTGCAGCTACACAAGATCTCTCCTCAGGTCCGTACTCCTCCCAGTCCACCAAATATTGGAACTGACCCCCTCTCCGTCTGGAGTCCAACAACTCCCTCACCACATATGCAGGAGATCCATCAATGTCCAGCGGCGGAGGTGGCTCCTGATCCTCGACATTGAGGTCAGCACTCGGGTGGACCGGTTTGAGGAGGGAAACATGGAAGGATGGAGAGACACGATAATTAGCAGGAAGCTCCAACTGGTATGTGACATCATTAATCTGTCTTAAGATTTTAAATGGGCCTACATACCTTGGGGTGAGCTTCCTGCTAGGTAGTTGCAGCTTGAGGTCCCGTGTAGAGAGCCAAACCCTTTGTCCAGATTGGTAAGGAGGGTGTGGGCGACGTCGCCTATTGGCCTGGATCTCCTGGTTCCTGACTGCTCTTTGCAGACGTACATGAGCACTGTCCCACACCCTCTCACTACGACGAATCCAGTCATCGACTGCAGGTACCATAGATGGTTCTCCTGACCACGGGAACATAGGGGGTTGGTATCCAAGCACGCACTGAAATGGGGTGAGACCAGTCGAAGAATGCCTTAAAGAGTTCTGCGCATACTCTGCCCATGGTAGAAACTCTGACCAACGATGCTGTTCACGACCACAGTATGACCGTAAATACCTGCCAATTTCTTGGTTCAATCTCTCCACTTGTCCGTTGGACTGAGGATGATATCCAGATGTCAGGCTGACGTTGATGTCCAGTTGTTTGCAAAAGGCCTTCCATACTTGTGAGGTGAACTGTGTTCCTCTGTCGGAAACAATGTCTTCGGGTATGCCATAAACTCTGAAAACATGATGAAACAGTGCTAAAGCAGTTTCCATGGCAGTGGGGAGGGCTTTCATAGATATGAGACGGCAGGCTTTAGAGAATCGATCAATGATAACTAGAATTGTAGTAAATTCATTTGATAGAGGTAGATCTGTGATAAAGTCTATTGAAAGGTGTGACCAAGGGCGTTGGGGAATGGGCAAAGGCTGTAGTAAATCAGAGGGTAATTCTTTGGGTATTTTGGACTGGGCACAGAATGAGCATGACTTGACATAGTTAGCCACATCCTTAATCATTGATGGCCACCAGAATGAATTTTGTGTGAGATGGAGAGTTCTTGAGATACCTGGGTGGCCAGAGCAAAGTGATGTATGGACCCATTGCATAACTCTTAAACGAAGATTTCCAGGTACGTAGAGTTTATTGGGGGGACAACCTTGAGGTGCGGGTTCATTCTGCTGCTCTCTTTGAATCTCATCCAACAGGTCCCATGAAACGGGCGCAATGATATCATGTCGCCTGGATAGTGCATCGGCCTTGCTGTTTTTACTGCCAGGTCTGTACGTGATGGTAAATTGGAATCTTGTGAAGAAAAGCGACCAGCGCGCTTGACGAGGTTTTAATCTCTTGACACTCTTGATGTACTCAAGATTCTTATGGTCTGTGATTACCTGAAATGGGTGCGTGGAACCCTCCAGCCAATGTCTCCATTCTTCAATGCCAGCCTTCATAGATAGGAGTTCTTTGTTACCGACATCATAGTTGCGTTCTGCATCAGTGAGTTTTCTTGAGAAGTAGGCACATGGAAAGAGCTTTCCTGGCTGTCCGTGGTGTTGAGAGAGTACGGCACCAATTCCACTATCTGAAGCGTCAACTTCTACGACAAATGGCAGGTTGGGATCAGGGTGCTTGAGAATGGGAGCAGTTGTGAAACTGTCCTTGAGATTGGTGAAGGCTAGTGTGGCGTTTTCAGACCATTCTAATTTTGAAGGTTTACCTTTCAGCAGGGATGTCAGTGGTGCAGCAATCATGCTATAGTTACGGATAAAGCGTCGATAGAAGTTGGCAAATCCTAGGAAGCGCTGAAGTTCCTTGACAGTGGTGGGCTGGGGCCATTCAGTGACTGCAGAAATCTTGGAACTGTCCATCTCCACGCCTTGATGGCTGATGTTATAACACAGGAAGGAAGTTTGCTTGACGTGGAATTCACACTTCTCAGCTTTTACATGAAATTGGTTCTCCAACAGTCTGGATAGCACGGTCTTGACATGATCTTGGTGTTCATTTTCTGTCTTGGAGTAGATAATTATGTCATCAATATACGCAATTACATACTTATTCAAGATGTCTCTGAAGATCTCGTTAATGAAGGACTGAAAGACTGCTGGTGCATTAGCTAGCCCATACGGCATGATGTGGTATTCATAATGCCCCCTAGTGGTCACAAAGGCTGTTTTACATTCATCACCTTCTTTGATTCTGATGAGGTTGTAGGCACTCCGGAGGTCTAGCTTGCTGTAAATTGTTGCTTCTCGGAGTTGCTCTAGGGCAGCGGGCACTAAAGGTAGTGGATAGCGGAATTTAACTGTGACATTGTTCAAACCACGGTAGTCAATGCAAGGCCGAAGTCCTCCATCTTTCTTTTCCACGAAGAAGCAGCCAGCCACGGCTGGGGAAGTTGATAGGCGAATGAAACCAGAACTGAGAGTTTCCTCTATATATTCTTCCATTGCCTGAGCTTCTGGGCGTGTTAGGGGGTAGATCTTACTTTTGGGAGGCATCGCGTTGGGTAGGAGATCTATGGCACAATCCCAGGAACGATGAGGTGGGAGCAGGGTGGCTTTAGTCTTACTGAAGACTTCTTGATACTCCTGGTAGCACGATGGAATGGTGACTGATCTTGAAACAGGGATTTCAATACTAGTAGAGAGACAAGACTTGGTAATTTTGGAACTCAGACAGTAGGAATAGCAGAACTGTGACCATTGTGTAATCTCACCATGATGCCAAGAGACGGCTGGGTCGTGAACAGATAACCAAAGGTATCCCAAGATTACTTTGTGGCGTGGGGAATCAATCACGTAGAATGAGATGGTTTCTAGATGAAACAATCCTACTTGCAGTTGCATGGGCAGAGTTTGTTGGGTGATTCCTTCTCCAATGGGTTTATTGTCAACAGCATTAACTTTGAGTGGCAGAACACAAGGTTGCATGGGGATGTTGAATTTCTCAATGAGGTCTTGATGGATCAGGTTCAATGCAGACCCAGAGTCAATCAACGCTGTGAAATCAATAGAATCGTTTTCAGTGGTAATCTTGACACTGACAGTGAGAGAATTTGTAATCGGGAGAGAAAGATTGTCAACACTCAAACGGCTGGTAATTTCGGTGGTCCTCCGGGCTTTTAGAGGACACACAGCGTTAACATGGCCTGCCTCTCCACAGTAAAAGCATAGGTTGTGTAACAGCCGGTCTGATCTTTCCTCCGTGGAGAGTTTAGTAACTCCTAGCTGCATAGGTTCAGGGTTGGATGGAACTGTAGAAAGGGCTGGATTGTATGTAAGAGAAGTCTGATTGTATGGAAAGACTCTCGGTGATTGTGACTTCGATTTAGTGGGGTTGCTGCGCATGAGGTTATCAATTCTGATAGCCAGCGTCACATATTCCGAACATGATTGATTTTCACCCTTGCATGCAAGTTCTGCCTGTAATTCCACATTCAGACTGCGTTGAAACACAGCCTTGAGTGCAATATCATTCCAACCGCTCTGAGCTGCAAGAATTCTAAATTCAATGGCGTAATCAGTGGCTGATCGGCAGCCTTGAGACAGTTGTAAAAGTTGTGCCGAGACATCCTTGCCCCCTGCTGGATGCTCAAACACATCTCTGAGTTGTTGAACGAAATATGCATATGATCTTAGAAATAAACTGTCTGTTTCCCAGACCGCCGCGGCCCAATCGATCACTTTACCGGTTAACAGAAACATGAGAAAAGCACATTTCTTCTCATCAGACTCGAAATCATCACCTTGGTGTTTGAAAAAGATTTCTACTTGCCGGAGAAATCCCTTACACTGCTCAGCTGTACCATCAAATTTATCGGGTAAAGAAAAGCTTACCTTCTTAGGCATGGCGGGTGGTAGCAATCGGATATAATGTGTAAGATAGTCGTTAGCAGCTTGTAGTTTACCCAGGTGTTCCTGATATCCCTTGAGAATGTCACTTTGGTAAGTGAACGCCGCCTGCAGATTAGAAACTTCCGCTGGATCCATTGTGGGAGAAGTATTATGTAACGAGACTGAGGCCGAGTTTGGATCCATATGCAGATGTTTATTAAAATCCACAGCAACCAAATCCAAATCAGTAGGCAGATAACGTAAACGTAGGCAGGCAAAGTAAACGAGAAAAAAACAAGGCAGGCAATGGTCATACACTGCATAGACAAGATAACAAGGATAAACGCTCAGTAAGGCAGGGTAACTGGCAATACTTCGCAATGGTCTGTTAGCCAGGCCCAGCTAAATAGCTCACAAACAGGAAGTGAACCTGTGAAGCAGAGGGAGCAGGACACAGTCAATATTCAGGAGAGGGCTCCCTCTGCTGGTGCAGTGTTACAAGGAGTTGGGAGGTAGGGAGGCACTGAAGTCCAGGACAGAGACTTAATAGATCTTCATAGAGAGGTGAGTGGAGCGCTGATGGAAATATAATTCTGGATAAACTGGCAGTAGAAATTGGCAAAGCCTAGGAAGAAACAGAAGTGCTTCCACCTTCCCCTCGTCCATCTGGATTCCTTGGAATTCACATTTTTCTGCCTTGAGGAATAGGTGGAATTTCCTCAACCTTTCCAACACAAGCCTGACATGTCTATGATGTTCAGTCTCATTCCAGGAATACATCAGCCTGTTCTTGATGTAGATGACAAAATGATGTAGGTACTCCCAGAATACTGAACCAGTGGTAAACTTTCCTGGAATCCCTGGAATATGGAGAGGGTGTTGACCAGGCCATATGCCATGACTCATAAGGGCCGGTAGGGGTCATAAATGTAGTCTTCCACTTATGCCTCTGCCATAATCAAATGAGGATGCGTATAATGTGAAGGTCAAGCTTCATTTCAGGATATTTCCTGTGGTCCAGGTCAGAATGGATGAGTGTTGATTCAGCCACTGATGCCCCAGGACTACCTCAGCTGTTGACCTTTCCAGAAACAGTAGGGTGATTTGTTTATTGTGGAGACATCCGACCTAAAGGGCGAGTGGACCAACACAATGACAAATAATTCCTTTTCTCAAAGGTTTGCCAACTATGGAGTAAGTTTTAAGGGTGGAAGTACAATGCCTTTTTTAGAGGCTGTAGGAAACTCAGAAGCGAAAACCAGGGGCCTCAGGTATATCTTCGTATTTTTTCCTTATTCAGAAGTTGCTGTGTTGAGCTGCAGTCATCAAAGTCTTACTAAGGCAAGCATACATTGTATTTTATTGGCATTCAGTTGGCAGTCCTTGAAGATGCTGATCTTACACACTGCCTCAGAAGAGACCACTTAACCAAAACATCTGAAGACAATACAGGAAATCAACCCAGACTTTGAGCTACAAACATAGTCTCTACAAAAACAAAAACAAAAACAGATGGGACACATGTTCTCCATCACCACAATACAGGCAAAATCTCTGGTTAGCTGCCATTAGTGCTCTGCCAGTGACAGTCATGAAGACTCGATTTGCATGGGTTCACGGACTGATTCTGGAGAGCTGGTGGTGGTCGGAAGATGCGGATCAGGCAGAGGTTACAGGGCAGGCATTTCTTTCAAGCAGGATTTCATACAGTGAGAAACACGTATGGAGAGTTATATGAATTGTTCTAATCCTACTGAATCATCATAGGAAGCAGTGAGGAGACCTGGCTCATTCCAGCTACCTTGCTGCCATATTGTTTGCACCCATTGTAGAGCTCTTCCTCATAGCAAGAGCTCTTAGCTCTTAGTGGTTGCATGACACTGCAAATAAGAACATTAACCCAGGGTTTAGGAATGCACTGTACGGTGAGAAACATCATCTTATGAATACCCAGGATTAATTGTTAAACCTGGTAAATTTTGAGTAGTGTGAAATGTGAAGCAAGATAACCCAGGATTCTGTTTATTTGGAGTTTAGAATGACCCAATGTTAACTATTTAATGTGTGAAAAGCCATTCTATACAGTTGTAGTGTCCCTTTATGTACATAAATTGCCGCTTTTCATATATTGAAAAATATGTAACAATATATTTACTTATATCGCATGTAATGTTATTCAGTAATATCCATCATAATATATAGATGTGCATGTGATTAAAATATGGTACTGTGTGTATACATATATACTTTTTTTTGTTAGATTTATTTTTGCGAAGTGGGAGAGAGAGGGGGGGGTGGGATCGGGATTCGATACGCCCATAGTGCAACGGTGCTGTATGTTAGCGTGCTGCCCACAAGGCTATCGCCACCTACACTCAGATTTTAAGAGTACAATCATATTGTCACCAATCCGGTCCATGGACTTCCATTCGCTCGCCACCAGAGGTCACTCCTCCATCACATTGACTCACACATTGCACAGACTGTCACATTACCCCAGACTACAATTCCCATCAACCATTGCACTGATGACACACACACAGCTGTCACCAATCACAAGCTCACCTGTGAGCTATTACACACACCATATAAAAACACTCAGATCCTGATCTAGTTCGCTGAGTATTGTATTGCGTATATCACTCTCCTAGCGATAGCATCTCTATGGATCCCACTTTAGTTATTATAGTCTTGCCTTGCCTTGCCTTGCCTTGCCTTGTTTTCTCGTGTTCTCATTCTTGCCTGTGTTTCCTGGATTAACCCTTGCCTTGCCGTTCAGACTCTGTTTGCCCCGCCTGTATTATTGCTGTGAACTTGGATTATCTCTCTGCCTTGCCCTGTTGGATACTGTACGCTGATCGAAGACCCACGCTTGCTCTAGGATTACTCTTTGTCTTGCCTATGTTGTACCTGTTTGCCATTATTGAATCTATTCCTGTTTCATGACCATGTCTCAAAATAAAGCCTTGCAAATGGATCCGCATGTCTCTCGTCTCGTCAGCTCCGTAACACATATATGATATCAGTGTATTTTTTATATTCATATATATTACATAAAGCACTCAATCGACTAAGTTATACAATGTTGCCCTGACTTTAACAAGACATCCAACTGTCCAAAAATCCAAAGCTTTTAATATTTGTTTTCAGTAAACACGTTTTTATATACCATCATTTTATTATATGAAATGTCTAACTATGCAAACAATAAAGTTTTATGTTCAGCTTTCCCAGGTTTAACTCTTCAAAGGAATCACGGGTACATTGTTGCCCTCTTATTGCCGTATGTTTTTTTTTTTTTTTTTTTTGTAGAAGTGAGCTTTTGAATTCATCGTCAATACACAAACTAATGCATGCCTTTAACAGTGTTCTGTGTCTTTTATTTTTGATTCTAAAAATGTAAAATTTGCTTTAAAATTGCTTTATTTGGCAATGGTAGAAGTCTCCATTTAGATGGCTAGGTAGCTAGATAGCTTGCTAATCATTTTTTGTGTGCATGCATGTGTGAGTGTATACACACTGGTGGCAGACAGTCATCTAACTCAAGTCCTTAGTCTCCCCATAAGAAGTCGTCATCCTCTCTCCTTTTCCTCTGATCCTCATCTATGAAAGTCCACAAGCTCCAAAACAAAAGCCCGTCATCCTTCTAAAGATCAGCTAATCGCCACAACGCTAGCACATCTGTTCAGACCAAGAAAACCAAGGTAATTGCTTATAATGAATTGCCGAATATTAACCACTTAGAAATATTAAATGTGTGTTTCGCTATACTTGCTAATTTTAGTAATTAACCTGATACAATTCTGTGATTTTGAGTTTTCTGTTGAGACAGCTCCCGCATTGCTCAGTTTGCAATACCCTTGAGCCAATTTAGTAAATGCCCACATTGTTTGTTAGTCTATCTAAATTGCTAGCATCAATTTGTTTGCTTGCGTAATTTTAATTTCCATTCTACCTCATCTGCCTGTCATCTTTTACCTCTACTCCACATTAATACTCACATGCACACATATGTACATGCAGTATTCTCACACATGAGACCCTATTCTCTGACTGTCATGGCATGATGCCAAGTATTTTTATTTACAATGGAAGGTGGAGCTGTTACCCTACCCATATGCAAATTAGCCTCATTTTGATTAAAAGACAGCTGCGAGTTTAATTAGATTCTACAGCAGAGAGGAATATCATGCCGGTCCTCTCTAGAGGGGAATGATTTGCTTGAATTAATGTTTGCTAGTCTTGCAGTTGAAGTAAACACAGGGATAAAGAGAAAGGTATGTTGTTGCAGATCTTTTATGAAGGTCAATGAGGCGTTTATATTGAACATCACTGATGAAAAACCCTCTTTCATCATTTAATGAGTTTTGTAACATTAAAAGCCAGAATAATAACATAGCAGAAGCCTAAAAGAGCTGTCTTAAGTAATATGCACACAGATTCAAGTAAGAGTCAGCCTTCCTCATCTTTATGATTATATTAGTCATTTGACAAATGCAAAAACATATGCAAGATCAGCATTATATGGTTGAGATGTTTATAACAGATACACCAGAATTTACATTTAAACTTATTTTAATTTAATCTATCTATCTATCTATCTATCTATCTATCTATCTATCTATCTATCTATCTATCTATCTATCTATCTTTTGTGTCCTCCATTCTAATCCCCCAGTTTCTGTCTGACTGGCCAGTACCTGTTTGACTGACTGAGCATTAAACAGCATGATTCATTCCAAAATATAAACTAAAATATAAAAATTCTTATATTAAAATCAAACATTTGTAGATAGTAAGACTAAAGTTTTAAAACTTCTTTCAGGGTTTTTATTTGTTTTTCTTTCCAAACCTGTTCTATTAAAGTAGACGATTTTCAGACAAGAAAACTTGGTTAATCTTAGGCTAATTAGGCTGATGATACACGTGGCAACTTTTTTGAGCAATGTTGCTGGGAAACTTTGGGCAATGTTGCCATCAGTGAGCAACCAGGTGAGACGCAGGGCCCTCGACCGATCTAAAATATCCAGATAGAAATTTGTTTGCCATTCTCACTGGGAAAGTGCCCAAACAACAGCGCTCAAAAAAGCTGATCGACAAAATTGCTCAAAAGTTGCCCTGTGTATCATCAGCCTTACATTTAGCATCCAATCTTTGTTGTTTTTCTTATAAGAAGCTTATCAAAATTTAGGGTCCTCAGACCTACTTACGTATCTTAGATTTATGAAACTGCTGCAAACCTACCAGTCCCTTTGTTACTATTGAAGTTAATACAAGGTATCAAGGTGGTGGAAATTGTGAAGACCTGCTTGGTGAGACCCATGCTACTGGTGTTGTATCATGTTTGGCCACCATGGCCTGGTTAACAGTAGTGGCAGTGCTTTCCTTCCTCGATGGGTGAAATTCTTTCTTGTGACCTATGATTTGAGGGCATTTTGAGAGACACCCAAGGCTCTTTAGATTTTGTATGAGTGTGTGTTTTAATATAATGTGATTACAAGTTGGTAATCCATACCTGAGTGTTTTAATCACTTGCAAATTGTTGAATGAGTCACATAAGCAAAAATAAACATGCTTGCAATGGTTAATCTACTCATTTTAATAATCATTATTAAATGTTTCTGTAGACTCAGCATGAGTGAAAGGCATGTGTATAACAGTCAAATCAGTTATTAAATGCCCCAGACAGGTTTCCATTCGCATTAGTGGCTTACTGTGGTAGGAGGAATACTGAACTTTTGTTTCTTTATTTCAACTGTAGAATATATTACAAAGTGTTATTACACTGTAAAATGCTTTTTTTATAGGGGCTATATGTCAGAACGTTCATGTAACAATCACTTTTTTATTGCCATTGTGTGAACAACTTGTAACAAAACTTAAAAAACCGAGACCTTCCCCAACTTCCTAGGTTGTCTATTAAAGCCTGTAGTGTAGACTGATTTTTATGTGAAGGACTTGGGACGTTTTTGCTGGGAAATCAAAAGGATGTGACATTTATGCGTGCTCCCAAGAAGCTCTCACATGAAATGAATGCTTATGTGTTCAGGATTATACCAAAAGAGCCATTCTAATGTCAATGTGTCATGCAAAGAAAAAGGAATTAATTTGTCTCACATAGCCAGATCTATATAGTCTATTATGCTTTACAATCAAACTATCATAACAGTGCAATTTCAATAACCTCACCTGCTGACATAAAACTGGTGAATTGCGCAGCTGGTGCATAACCATATCTCTATTATCTGATGCTTTTTTAACTGCTGTTTTCTCACCGCTGTCACTTTTGTTGTGTTTGTTTTGTTATTGAGAGGAAAGCGTGCAGCACACATTTTCATCTAAATGCCGCTCTCAGCAGCATGAACGGCATCTGAATGTTCATTAACAGTAAATCACTGCAAAGGTATTTCCAACTTCTTTTTACTAAGCAAAGAAAGAAAGAAAAACTTTGCAGTGAGTATAAAATATAGTGGCCTTGAATTGCATTCATTCTCTTCTATGTTACCTGTGCACATGTGTGAGCACGGGCAATAAGTCGCTGGCTGCAGTTCACTTAGCGGCCACAAAGTGTCACTTATATAAAGAGTATTTGAATTCTACATACAGTCCCTTCACAGCCATAATGTCATTCTACCATATGGACAAGCATGTTATTAAATCTCTGCTGCCCCCTGTGTTAGGGTGGGTGTAGTGTCTTGTTCTGCTATATGAGACAATGGGAAAATGATAATTAAGTCTGCTGTCAGATTCACAGTTACAGTGCCCTTCAGCTCTTCATGTTTCTCACACTCTTTCTTTCTTTCACCCCTTATTATGTCTGTCTCACCCATACACATGCCCACGCATATGCAATTTTCAACTTATTTTTTATGTGAAAACACACTTAAATCTTTCCTTATTTACATTTATATGATCAGATTTACTCTCCTATGGTAGCTATGCAAATTTGCCCTTTCTAAAATACCTGATTGCTGGGAATACATTTGCAGTGGCTGAAAAATAATAACGTTGCCCTCCAGTAGCAATCCACATCTAAGTTGGGTTCTTTTTCCCTCCTCATGAATTTGGTAATAACAAATTTGTTTATGTAGACCCAGCTGAAGTCTTATAAGGGTATTTTGAGCCTTCGATCTTCATATCAAAATAAACTCTGAACACTGAATAAGCAGGTGGGGTGCTTTTGATTTTCAGGGAAACCTGATTTAGGCTCTCATTCCCAAGACACACTCTAATACATCCAAATACTCCTCAAATCCCCCATTGAATCTTGAGATGATAGAAACTGAGGATTTTTTATTTATTTATTTTTTTTTTACCATATGTGAAGTACTGCATATCAAACTATTGATCATGAAAGTAGAAACTTTACCCGATCAGTTCATTCAGTCTTGCTGATTTGAAGAACCTGCTGGATCTATGTGTTGCATTCATGTGACACGCTCACATAATGTCTCAGTGAGAAGGGGCTGGGTAGCACATTTATGGTGTGGGGAAATTGGAGACAGAATCCAGTTCAGGTGCAAATTGCTTTCTACCAACATATTGGCAATGCCAATCTTTATTTCTGAGACTGAGGAGCCTTGTCTCCAATCATTACTATTCATTCCAATGTGTGTATGTGGAAATGTGACACTGAGTAAAATGCAGATATGGAATATTTTAAAGACTCTCTAAGTGAAACCTGATACTATAATCAGGCAATAAGAAATTAATATTCCCCCGGTTGCACTTTTACTAGTCGTACCTCTAGTTACAGTAACAAAATTGTACCTTTTAACTTTTTACCATTTAAGAATCAATTTTGTACCCCAGGGAACAGTTGTGCACACTGCACTGGGCCACAGGTGGGGAACACTTATGCTGCTGCAAAATCATTTAAGAAATACACACACTTTCATGCTTAAATCCTAAATATGCACTCATTTATCAACTTCTCACCTGTACTTTTACTTGCTGGCATTCCCTCTGGATTATATTGACTTCTAGACAGGAGGGACTTAAGGTTCATAATATAGCAATTACTATCAGAGCTCAAGAAACCAAACTGTTAACCACTCCAGACAGCCCAGCATCTGCACAACACAGGCACAAACAAATGTGTACATTATAATAATGTCCTGCCAATGTAGGATAGTCCCATCAGAAATTTCATGCCACGCTGTCTTAAGAACATGCTGTGAATTTAAATACTTGAGTAAATGTACAAAAGTATTTGAATGTGGCAAGTAAAATAACTGTTTTATATGAACTTACATTTGATGGGGGCTGCACACACATTCACACACACACACACACACACACACACACACACACACACATACATACATACAAACGGTAGTTCAGACACAGTCAGGATTGAGCTAAAATAGGTTACATCTCCATGTGACATTATTGCTCAAACTCACTTTTGTGGAGACCAGTTCAGTGATATTTTAATTTAAGTCTTGCTCCGAATGGATTATTAAGGCAATGTGTTCTTAGCTGCTGCAATCAAATATTGATGTTGGGTCTCGGAGCGAGTCATGATTTCTTTACTTATTTTTTTTTCTGAAATGTGCAGTACTGTTATTAACTAAAATTAAAAGTAAAATTCAGAAAAATTATTAAAACTTAAAATGGAAACTGAAAATATAAAAATATAAAAGCTAATTCACAATATTATTAAATACTATAAATAAATATTACAAAAATAACACTGCTGATATGTAGTAAAAATATATACTATGAGTAAAAATACAGGTGCATCTCAATAAATTAGAATGTATGGAAAAGTTCATTTATTTCAGTAATTCAACTCAAATTGTGAAACTTGTGTATTAAATAAATTCAGTGCACACAGACTGAAGTAGTTTAAGTCTTTGGTTATTTTAATTGTGATGATTTTGGCTCACATTTAACAAAAACCCACCAATTCACTATCTCAACAAATTAGAATACTTCATAAGACCAATAAAAAATAAAAAATAAACATTTTTAGTGAATTGTTGGCCTTCTGGAAAGTGTGTTCATTTACTGTATATGTACTCAATACTTGGTAGTGGCTCCTTTTGCTTTAATTACTGCCTCAATTCGGCGTGGCATGGAGGTGATCAGTTTGTGGCACTGCTTAGGTGGTATGGAAGCACAGGTTTCTTTGACAGTGGCCTTCAGCTCGTCTGCATTTTTTGGTCTCTTGTTTCTCATTTTCCTCTTGACAATACCCCATAGATTCTCTATGGGGTTCAGGTCTGGTGAGTTTGCTGGCCAGTCAAGCACACCAACACCATGGTCATTTAACCAACTTGGTGCTTTTGGCAGTGTGGGCAGGTGCCAAATCCTGCTGGAAAATGAAATCAGCATCTTTAAAAAGCTGGTCAGCAGAAGGAAGCATGAAGTGCTCCAAAATTTCTTGGTAAACGGGTGCAGTGACTTTGGACCACTGGGCAACAGTCCAGTTCTTCTTCTCCTTACCCCAGGTAAGATGCCTCTGATGTTGTCTGTGGTTCAGGAGTGGCTTAACAAGAGGAATACGACAACTGTAGCCAAATTCCTTGACACGTCTGTGTGTGGTGATGCCTTGACCCCAGCCTCAGTCCATTCCTTGTGAAGTTCACCCAAATTTTTGAATCGATTTTGCTTGACAATCCTCATAAAACTGTGGTTCTCTCGGTTGGTTGTGCATCTTTTTCTTCCACACTTTTTCCTTCCACTCAACTTTCTGTTAACATGCTTGGATACAGCACTCTGTGAACAGCCAGCTTCTTTGGCAATGAATGTTTGTGGCTTACCCTCCTTGTGAAGGGTGTCAATGATTGTCTTCTGGGCAACTGTCAGATCAGCAGTCTTCCCCATGATTGTGTAGCCTAGTGAACCAAACTGAGAGACCATTTTGAAGGCTCAGGAAACCTTTGCAGTTGTTTTGAGTTAATCAGCTGATTGGCATGTCACCATATTCTAATTTGTTGAGATAGTGAATTGGTGGGTTTTTGTTAAATGTGAGCCAAAATCATCACAATTAAAAGAACCAAAGACTTAAACTACTTCAGTCTGTGTGCATTGAATTTATTTAATACACGAGTTTCACAATTTGAGTTGAATTACTGAAATAAATGAACTTTTCCACGACGTTCTAATTTATTGAGATGCACCTGTATATGCTTTGGTATGTATTGAAACAAAAGTATCCCAAAATAAAAATGTAAAGTACAGATTGTATATTATTGTATACCACCATTACTTGGAACACATCCAGAAATGGTTTTCAGCATTTGAAATGTGTTAATGGGAGAATGAGAGTGGTCCTGTGGCCTGCTCTTTTATCACAGAATATTCATCTCAACACCCAAGCACTCTCTTTACCCTTCCCCCAGTCATGCTGCATCGCCCTGCTAGAGCTGGGCATCACTATTTATTACTTACACACATATACACACACATGCATTACTGCTCGCTGCCCCACCTGAGCACATTTGTCATCACCGTTCCACATTCGTTCCCTCACTGATGGAAAAACTCGCACCAATATGCAAAAAAGACAGAAAAGGTAAATGTGTGTTGCCTGGGCAACAGCGAGGTTATTTCCAAACGTTGATGGAAATCAATGTCATGTGCCAAGCTGCTCTGTCCTCAGGAAAATTAGAAAAATAGGGAGGGGGAATGTGTATATGTGTGTGTACGTGAGAGAGACAGAATGTGAGCGACAAAAAGGGTGAGAGTGGGGGGACAGAGAAGGGAGGGACGAAGGAACAAAGAGAAAAGAAAAGAAAGAGCAAAAGGAGGAGAGAAATCACATTTCTCCTTGTGTTCCTTAAAGGCTTCTTGCTGCTCTTCAGAGGAGGCAGAGCAATTCGCCATTTCATTAGGCTCTCTGTGCAGCCCCCATCAATTTCCTACCTTATTTGTTTATGCACAGCAGGAAACATACCCCCCTGGATGGGCCACAGTATGAATAACAAGCAGCTTCAAAGACTGGATATTGTTTTTTTCACTAATCTGCTCTCCTGCATGGAATAACATCTCACTGCCATTGTGCTGTTTTGATCTTGTGAAATGGTCAAATATAGGAATTTTGTGAAGAAGTAAAACTCAAGCAGTTGATTAATGTAATGTATGTGTTCACTAATCTTAAACAGAGGTTTGAATAAATTTGTAATTTGCTTCATTGTATGTTGTTTCGCTACCATGCTAATTTATTAATTAATTAAGTAAACTGTCAACAGTACTGTACCTGTCATAGCTGGAAACCATATTTGTTCTTTCATCTCTTTCTTTCACTTGATTTCTTTTTCTCTTTCATTCCTTTTCCCTGAATATAGTGTGTGAAGATTGATGAGTTCTTTTAGAAATCTGACCCCGCATTTCAAATGTTACTATACCAAGAAACACAGAGTGAGTGAAGGAGAGGGCACTGGAAAAAATAAAACAGAGTGAAGGTGAGAGGAGAAAGGTAGCCTAGAAAATGAAAAAAACAGAGACTCACCCATGTGTGAAAGACATAATAGAGAAAATGTCAAAAGATGTGAGGAATGATGCTTCTGAACAGGCTGTAAAAGCTCCTGTGCCTTCAGACTATCCAGGCAGAATTTTCACGGTGTCTGTCTCTGCCTTCTCTCTATATTTTTTTCCTAGCATGTGACCTCCTTCTAATCTGCTGAAATTACAATTTAGAAGGACTAACTATGTGTAACAGTTGGTATGTTCAGCTAGTGTCAATGTTGCCCATGATAAAACCAAAGCACAACTTTAAATTTTCATTACTGGGTTCTTTGGCAGATTTCTTTTTCCTTTTTTTTTTTTTTTTTTCTATTCCAAATGAGGTAAGCTAAGGCTTACATAAATTATAATACAACAGCCCCTTGTGTGACATAATTTTCAAATTCTCATTTATCAGATATTAATATTCAAGGCTTTTAAATTCGAAAGACAGTTGCTATAAAAGAGTTGCCAAACCATTAAACAGCTTTACAAAAACAGGAATTCCCTTCAACATGAAATGGCACTCATAACATTATTTTTGGTGGGAACATAATAACACACATGTAAGCATTAGCTGGATGAATGAATAAATTAGTGGTATTATGAACTATGTATTTTTATTTATGTATTTATATATCACATTTGTGGTGGCAGAAGAGATTCCCCCAATCACTTTTTAATTGTCTGCATTGTTCAGTGTTCTCATTGGTTGATTGGCATGTGGGCGATTTCATGTACCAGAATTGCTCACCCAAGCAGAAATATAATGTACGCCAGAACTGTATATTTTTCTCAAAGCAAACAATTTGTGAAAATCCATGGAAAACATATTCCTCTATATTTCTGACATATACCATGTACACATTATCTGGGATCATGAATTAAAAGTTTAGTTAATGATGTAACCCTTATGTTAGTTACATTATGTTTCATAACATGACAATGTTGTAACAATGTTATATGTTACATACCAGTTGATACCCTGTTTGCCACTGTTATATACATATAACAATTTAATTAAAAGTTACTTAGTTTCTTAAAAGGAATGACGGTTAAATATTATATTTGTTTTTGCAGAGGTCAAAAACTGATCCTATAGCGTAAGCCAAGTTCTGCTTAAGGGATCATTGTGGGAGCTAAATGCTGTGCATGCTAGCATGAATGTGAAGATGCAGACACAGCAAACACGGTCATATATGGAAAAGCTAATGGGATAAGTGGGGGCTTTGCAAATGTGGCAAGTAAAGTGTGAACACAGTGTTAAATATGCAAAATGAAACTAGAGGTCTCACTTATGTCATATCTGTTCACTTCACCACATCAGCCACCAAACAAGTGTGGTGCCTTGAAAACGTATTTACACCCATGCTCACTTGCATATTACATGTGCGTGCAAGCAATAAAATACAGACACCACACCCAAGCCTTCTAGCCATACGCAACAAGCAATCACAAGGGGGCTAACAGGTTAATGAGTTTTACAGTTGAGACTTCTGACTGCAAAACAGTCTGTCGTCGTAAATTAAAAAAATAAATAAATAAAAATCATGCTGAACCTATAGTATAACAACATATGGAACAGGACAAGCACTGCTGAGTATGACACACTCTGAGTGCAAATGAAATCTGCAAAATATTAATTCTTGTATAAAACATATTAATTACATCAAGGTCATGATTCTTAGACTTTCTTATTTTTGATAAATATTATTGCAGACCAGTATATGATAAGATATGCAAATCTGCTGAGATAGCACATTATGTTGGTTCATTTGAAGTTTTAGCAAAGTTACCTATTAAACTAGCAAAAAAAATAAAATAAAATAAATAATAATAATAATAATAAATAAATAAACAAAATAAAATAACCAAAAAAAAAAATAAATCACTTTATTCAGTATTTAAGTTGAAACAGCATGTAATATGCTTCTCTTTTTTCTTAAGCACATTTCACATTACACTTAACAACAATGCTGTACAATATTTTGATGATAACTTACTACATGATTTTATGAGTGCTAAATAGATCTTATTTGGATATCCTTTTACAAAAAGCCAGTATAACCTGTGGTGCTGACAAAATATAAGACCGCTAATATTCTTGAAACTTGTGGGTTTATGCAATGCCTCAGAGGAATGCAAATGACAGCAGCTTCAGGGATATTGGGTTTTATTAGAGCTGAGGAAATAATGATGACTGGGATCCAAGAACTCTCATAATTTGTGTCAAATTTCAAAGTTTTTCCTGATCCACCGATCCTAATGGAAATCTAATAAAGCCCCAATCTTGAACTACCATTTGGAAGTGTTTCAGTCCCCCAAAACAGCTTTCTTTAGTTATTTTCAGCTCAAATTGAATGAAGCACTAAAGCAGCACTATTTTGGGGTGCCTGAAAAACCCAGAAGTGCCACTTGTTTAGAAACAAACACACAAAAAAATCTCATAGCACTGTTTAGAAGCACATAGATATGTGGACTTAAAGACTGACAGACACTCAGACATACATAAAGATGTACAGCAATGTGAAAACAATCAACTAAACCTATTTAATTGATTCATTAGTTGATTAAAATAAGAAAATACAATGTTTTGTCATAACTTAATTTTACTGTATTGTATGTACTTTGTGTTGCATTGTAATCTGTAAGGGATTTTCACACTGCACTTAACCCTGGGTTATAGTTGTTCTAAACCCCGCTTTTAACCCAGTGTAGAGAAACGTTTCACACTTATAATTTAGAAGCAGGGTTAGCACTGCTTTCTGCCCTGGGTTATGAAACCCAGCCCACATTGCGGCACCAAACATGTACATGTACAGTACACTATGTGGTTGTTCATGCTGCTTCACTGTAAATAAACACCACTATTGCACAATAATGCATCTGCGAATTGAGGCTTTTTTTTTTTGTATAACATCTTGGACAGTTACCACATCTAGGAAGTGGGCAGTCAAACCCACTTTTCTACAGTAAGGAAGAAAATGAGGCCAGTTGTTACTGTTTAATGTTCTGTTATGTTTTTTTGTAGTCACTTTGGTGAAGATTGGAGCCTTTGCTTGAGATATGTTACATTTCTCACAAGGTAATTACAAGGTAATGTAAATGCCAGGCAGTCTCTTGTTTCTTGCACTACCTTCTAACATTATCATGCTAATGTGTAATGTTTCTAGCTAATTCCTCCAAAGATTTTTACTTTTTTTTTTTTTTTTTTTTTTTTTGCTAAATATATAGAATATATAAAAAACTTAATTGTACATAAAAAATCACTGCATTTTTCAGTTGTTAAAGTGGCACTACAAGCTCTTTTTTCTCTAAATAACATATCAAGATTAGGGAAAATTACCAGTGAACAATGAATTCCTTGCACAATATTATGTTATGACCTCAAAAAGTTTTTACCATAGTGCATGATTTGTAAAATAATACATTTTGACATTTGTGTCATGTAACCTGCTCCGTGTATATGAATTTTCTGATGCAGAAAACTTGCTTGGTAGCTCACCAGTGGTGCACTTACGATGCAGGGTGCTCCGTAAAATCCTGTAAAAGACTAATTATTGCTTCATTTCATTTACCTCTGAAGTCAGATATTGGAGCTGGGAATGATGTAACACCCAATTTGATGGTGTTCCAGTACAATAGTCTGAAAACCAAGATGGATGCATCCACTGTTATACTAACTAGTTGATAAAAACAAATGAAGCAGTATTTTGCAAAGATAATGCCAAAGTGTAATGTCCACAGATAGTACTGTGTGCACCTGCTACTGTGTGTGAGTTTATTGAGAGACAAACAAACATAAGTGCTAATAAACAATACATTCACTTACTGTTGATGCACTGTGCAGCCATTTTGAAGTGTGAAATCTGGGATGTTGCAGTTCCTCTGAGTTTCCGAGTCAGAACTCCAACTTGAGGGCAGAGATGGGCAGTATTTCAATTAAATGTATTTGAAATACGTATTTAATTACAAACTACGTATTTTGTCATTAGTATTTTGGTGGACAATAAAAAAAAAAATCAAAAGTAATGTGTAATTAAATACTTTGAGAGACAGTATTTTGTATTTGAAATACTCAAAATGCATAATCAAGTAGGACTAGTTATTTTTTTTTCTCAGATAATACAATATCTTTCTTCAAACACAAAAAAGCACTATTTATACATGCATTTATTTAACACACCAAGCTTCTTATTGACATTTCCTTGCATTTGTACATAACACACCTGTACACACAAATACCATATAATTTTTTATTTTGTATATTGTGGTCTTTCAAAAAATTATATTATTATTTCCTATTTACTTATTCCATTTTTATTATCTGTGTCTTGTCTTGTCACTGTCACTCTGTTTGTGCTGTGGAAGCCGCTGTCACCATAACAAATTCCTTGTGTGAGTAAACATACCTGGCTCTTTCTTCACCTGTGTTAATAGTATTGCTAACTATAGCCTATCATAGTTTTCGGCTAGATGCAAGTGAATCATGTCCTCTTGGATCCGGGTTGGTTCACCCCCCCCCAAAAAATAAAATAAATAAATAAATAAATAAATAAAAAATAAATCTGTTGTTAATACTCACCCTTGTGTCATTCCACTCCTGTAATTTATCTTTGGAACATAAATTAATATTTTTTGATGAAATCCGAGAGATTTCTATCCCTCTACAGTCAGTCGCAACTTACACATTCAAGGTCCAGAACGGTAGGAAAGACATCAAGTAATACATGCAATTAATCATTAAGTATTCCATTTTATTAACGGACATGAGTGCTTTTTTTTTTTTTTTGCACAAAACAACATAATTTACCACTTTATTTCCAAAAATATTATTCAAACACGTGTTGTGGTACTCTAATGAACACTCACTCATGTGTTGACGCCAGTCTTCTGTGGCATGAACACAACACAAATGCATTTTAATGCTTTTGTGAACACAATGCAGATCAATATTTTCAGAAATAAAGTTGTAAATTATGTTTTATTGTGCAAACAAAGCACTCACGTTGTTTAATAAAACTGAGGTTAAACCACTGTGTTACGTGTGGTGCTGAGTAAGGCGCACGACGAAGGAGAATAGGAATTAAACAGTCTTTTAGGATCCGACGGAGGGAGGAGCCATGGTGGAGGAGTGGGTGCCGACTCCATGGGGCCGACCAACGGCGGCAGAGCAAGTGATGGTGGAGCCCGAGGTGGCGACAGAGAGCCGACGAGCCAGGGTGAAGCCGAGGATCCGGAGGGCCAAGGCGGAGCCGGTGGCTTCGGCGGCCGAGGTGTAGGCGGAGCTCCGGAAGGCCGCGGCGGAGCCGGAGCGACAGAGGACTGAGGTGGAGCTGGAGGGAAGGAGGAGCCCAATGGAGCCAGAGGGATGAAGGGACGAGGCGTAGCTAGAGGAGTGTAGTCCTGAGGTGGCCGTAGGGGGACGACTGACCAAGGCGGAGCCGGAGGGACACACTACACATCATGTTCCCAAGCAGTAAAAAATACATTGTGGAGCAAAGAGGAAACCGACAAAACACCAATAGACAAGACAGAGCAGGTTACTTCTGGAATGAAACAAGGCCTCAGCTTTCAATTTTGTAATTTTTTTAAGAAATTCAAACAATAAATACATCCAGAATTCCAGAAATGTTGGGACGTTTTTAAATTTGAATAAAATGAAAACTAAAAGACTTCCAAATCACATGAGCCAATATTTTATTCACAACAGAAAATAGATAACATAACAAATGTTTAAACTGAGAAATTTTAAAATTGTATGCACAAAATGAGCTCATTTCAAATTTGATGCCTGCTACAGGGGCATGTTTACCATGGTGTAGCATCTCCTCTTCTTTTCAAAACAGTTTGAAGACGTCTGGGCATCGAGGTAATGAGTTTCTGGAGTTTTGGTATTGGAATTTGGTCCCATTCTTGTCTGATATAGGTTTCCAGCTGCTGAAGAGTTTGTGGTCGTCTTTGACGTATTTTTCGTTTAATGATGCGCCAAATGTTCTCTATAGGTGAAATATCTGGATTGCAGGCAGGCCAATTCAGCACCCGGACTCTTCTGCTACTAAGCCATGCTGTTGTAATAGCTGCAATATGTGGTTTTGCATTGTCCTGCTGAAATACACAAGGCCTTCCCTGAAATAGACGTCATCTGGAGGGGAGCATATGTTGCTCTAAAACCTTTATATACCTTTCAGCATTCATAGTGCTTTCCAAAACACGCAAGCTGCCCATACCGTATGCACTTATGCACCCCCATACCATCAGAGATGCTGGCTTTTGAACTGAACTCTGATAATACGCTGGAAGGTCTCCCTCCTCTTTAGCCAGGAGGACACAGCGTCCGTGATTTCCAACAAGAATGTCAAATTTGGACTCGTCTGACCATAGAACACATTTCCACTTTGAAACAGTCCATTTTAAAGCCTTGGCCTACAGGACATGATGGCGCTTCTGGACCATGTTCACATATGGCTTCCTTTTTGCATGATAGCGCTTTAGTTGGCAACTGCAGATGGCACGGCGGATTGTGTTTACCGACAGTGGTTTCTGGAAGTATTCCTGGGCCCATTTAGTAATGTCAATGACAGAATCATGCCGATGAGTGATGCAGTGTCGTCTGAGGGCCCAAAGACCACTGGCATCCAACAAAGGTCTTCGGCCTTGTCCCTTACACACAGAGATTTCTCCAGTTTTTCTGAATCTTTTGATGATGTTATACACTGTAGATGAGATTTGCAAAGCCTTTGCAATTTGACGTTGAGAAACATTGTTTTTAAAGTATTCAACAATCATTTTACACACTCTTTCACAGATTGGAGAGCCTCTGCCCATCTTTACTTCTGAGAGACTCTGCCTCTCTAAGACATCCCTTTTATAGCTAATCATGTTACAGACCTGATGTCAATTAACTTAATTAGTTGCTTGATGTTCTTCTAGCTTAATCTTTTCAGAATTTCTTGCTTTTTCAGCCCTTTGTTGCCCCTGTGCCAACTTTTTTGAGACCTGTAGCAGGCATCAAATTTGAAATGAGCTCATTTAGTGGATAAAAGTGTAAAATTTCTCTGTGTAAACATTTATTAATGTAGTGAATTTTGCTTTCGCCAACCTAAGGAGGTGAAATAGTGTAGTGATGGGTACTCACGTCACAGGTGACATTATGATTTTTGGATCACGTGTCACTTAAGGTGTGGTTAGGAGTACATCACATAAGAAAGATTGGTGGGATACCTAACTTGTAGAACCTTACTGCATTATCAACACAAGGAAGACACAAGTGTAATAAAATAAATTTTATTAACAAAAGATAGACAAGAGTAATCAACAACTACTAAATGAATACCATGAATGAAAAAGGAATAAAGTGCATAAGATGCATAAAATGCAAGTCTATGTCAGAGCTATGTTATCTGTAAAGATAAACTGTTGCTACTCTGAAAGAAATAAGGTGAAGAACCTTATTATGCATCAAACAAATACATGAAAGATTTGCTATAAACTGCAATCAGCTATATAACATCTAATGTCAATTAGAAAAATCATATACTGATAATACACAACAATACCAAGGTCTCTGGAAGAGGTTTGTATAAGTGATAGTTACGTTCTCTGTGGTTGAGTGAGCGGTCCGGTAGCGGTGACTTCATCCACTGGTTGTGCTGGTAACAATGCAGTGGGGAAAGGAGCAGGAATCCGTTTCGACAGCCTTGAAAACGAAGCACTGGAGGATGCTTATCTCCTGGAGCACCAAAGGGTCCTAAAATCTGGAACACGCAGATGTGACCCTGAAGTAGGTGCAAAAGGTCCTTAGCCTGGAAAACGCAAGCAAAGGTACCTTGGAGTGAAGGTTTGCTCTCCGGAGCTTAACAGTCCATGTTCAGACTCAGGGTCTTTAAACTCTTTACTCAGGACCTCACGAAGTAGCTGGTAGTCTGACTTCGTTTGACTGGGCTGTCGATCTAGGAAGTTTCGTACCTCAGAACTGGATGTGGCTCTAAGGAGGTATAACCGGTCTCTGTCAGTCACATGAGGTCTCATTTCTAGATAAAAGTCGATATCTTGGAGATGGGCCTGGATGGTGTGGCCCTCTGTGGAGTTCGGGTTGAACTTGCTGATGTTTCTAGACAGCTTGTCGAGGTCTGTGATGCTCATCCCATGTGCAGCTCCAAGGTCTGCTTGGATGGGCTGTTTTCTTTCGTTGACAGGAAAGAGTTCTGTGGCGAGGGCAGGTGAGGTTTTGGGTGGTGGCCCTTCGCTTCTTTCGTTGCGTACCAGTTCTTGGACGCAGGACTCTGCTCTGCTCAGCAGAGGTGAGGCTGAGAGGTGTTTCTCTCGCCTTGGCTCTAGTTTTTGCTCATAAGCATGTTTAAGTTCTTTTCTGACCATGTAGAGCTCATCGTTGGTGTCTAGTTATTGTTGGGTCAGATCGTCCATTTCAGTTCCATACCTTTCAAGGTGGTCTTTTAAAGCACTGATTTCAGCATTCTTGTCGCTGATGTCATTCTTGGCTTTCTCTAGAAGCTGTTCGGCATACTGGAGTCTGTTTACCAGGTCTTTCTAGGCAGCCTTTGCATGTTGTTGATCGAGCTGAGCTGCTGTCAGGGCTGCTTGGAGCTTCTTAACTTGTTCTGTTGTTTCCCGCTCCCTCTCGTTGGGTGCTTTGAGTTCATCTTGAACTTTCACTTCCAGCTTGTCTATGCGGTGTTGAGCACATTTCAGCTCCTCTTGAAGGTGGGTGATGTGCTTGTCGCTCAGTTTCAGCTGGGTTGTGAAGGCATAGCTTAGGGAGCTGGTGATTTTAACGAGCTCCTCGTGGTTGTTGTTGTGGCTTGACTCTTGTGTCAGGAATCTTCTCAGCATTAGGATTATTATTAAAAATAATAACAGTTCAAATGTCTTGGGGGTGAGGCTGTCTGTCGTGCCTCTCAGCCAAGTGTTCACATCTTCCCCTTGTGCAAAGGGGTCTGCAGTCTGCGGCATGTTGGCACGCTAGGGAGATGAGAGACTGACACAGATCTGTGTGGAGTAGAAGCCTATGTGTGGTGCGAAAACTAAGTGTTGTGTCAGTGATTTTGAACCACTTAGTGTAATGTGGTGATGACTGTGTTGGTCTCAGGGTATCTAGGTAGACTAGAGATGTGAAGACTTCGTCACTCTAATGAGGAAGAGGGAAAAGAGAGAAACAGGTGAAAACCAGATTCAATTAAAATAAACAATTCCTTTGTTTTTCAAATGAGGAAAATTGTTTTTTTTTTTTTCTCAATTAAATGTTGTTGTCAAGGAGGCAAACAATATTATTAAGTCTCTGTCGCAGACAAAGGAATAATAATAATAATTCTGATATCTCTTTTCTTAGTCTGACAAGATTGACATAATACACCTTACAGTTGGACCGCTCACCAAGGAGGCTGCGAAGGCGACGATTGATCAAAACTTATCTCTATTAAAATTGATCTCAGCGTTGAATGGGATGTTAAAATTTGGATTGCGTTTTCAAATGTGGGGAGGCTAGGAAGAACGAAAGAGGGTTTGATTACAATCAAATTCGTAAATATGAGTAGTCTTTTTTTTTTTTTTTTTTTTTTACAAGATTGTGTATCCCATTCACTTCGAATTGATTGATGGTTCTTACAGCCAGGTCCCTATAAATGTGAAAAGTGAAGAGGAAAGAAAATGGAGAGAACAGGAGAGGAAGGAAAGAGATAGCAAGTTGAGTGGATCTGGTCCACTTGCAAGCGGTTATGCCCGACTACGAGTAGAGTGTTGTTTTCAGTTGCTACACAACTATCAACAAAAATAAATTTTGGGTGAAGGAGATTTGTCTCTCTAATTTATTTGAACTCGTAGTGAGGGATAACAATGTCTCCTATTAAGGCTCAGGTGTGTTGTTCCCAAGCTAGGATACACAGAGGAAAGGAAATGGTAAGACAAGGTAAACTTGAAAAGTAATAAATGGGCGAAATAAGCAAAAATGAAATTAAATAAGGGAGGAAATCAGTAAATAAAAATAGTAGTGGCTAAGTGTATAACCAAAACAGGAAGAAAGAGGGGTAAACCGCAATAAAATAATGAATGAGTATGAGTCTGAATAGAAACTTTTGATATGGGTAATAAATAAATTAGATAGAATAAGTTAACTTAAACTTTCAAAGTTCAAGGCTTATTCGTACCTAAAATAATTAGTCCCAAAAGAGAATACTAGAAGTAATGATCATATGAAATGATCTGAGGGGAAATTTGAATGATTCCAAATAAATTTAATGTTTTAATTAAATTTCGAATTTGGCACAATTAATAATTGTGAACTAGTATTTCCCTTTCTAGTAAAATGCAAATAAGTGATAAGAAGTGAGAAATTAGAGAAATAAGAAAGATAAAGACCAACAAGTGTGTTAGTTAATGTGTTTAAAGGGTTAAATCACTTTAGCATTGCCCAAACACACACTGCAATCCACCACTGGATGTTAATGCTACCTGCTAACCTTTGAGGCTAATGGCTTTAGCATAGACTTCAATGTAAACACAACCGTTTCGTTAGCCTAGCACAGCCTGGAGTTTGTTTACAATAGCATCGATGTACTGCGCGTGCGCAATTCAGAGTTTCTCCGGAAGTAGGTTAAGACTTCCGTGTCACGATCGTACCTGTGGCAACCAAAACAAACTCTAGTGGACTAGCATATGCATTGCAAGTACAGTTAAGCATGTTACATGAAATGTCTGCGCATTTCAACACTGTACAAATAACAACACCACTTTTAGTTGGTTCTGCGATGTGGCGCTTAAACTCTCAGTTCGTTCCGAGTTTGATTAAACTTTATTCAAATAGCAGTTTCATGTTGCAGCTAAGGAAAACGGTGATCGGATCATAAAAGTGTGCCAGTTTCTGGACACATAAACAACAGGTTTTCTTCGCTGTTGGTTCAAAGTTAAGCTTTACTTGATCAAGCTTTTAAAAAAAAAAAAAAAACTCCCATTCAAATCCCTCTCAGAGATTTAATTCACTTTGTGAACAGTGTACACAAACAGGCAAGCATTATTCTCTAATGTTTAACCCAGGGGAGTCGAATAGCCTTTGATTTGGCAGTGGAACACGCACTGGCAATCAGACTAGGCTTTGATGAATAGATTGAGGAACACGCTCAAAACTATTCTTTATCCACCGATTTATTTAATTTTAATCACTGAAGTTTAGCTCCGTTCGGCTAACAGTAACTGAGATTCGAGAGTATAGCTATTGATTGACCTGGGACACGCAGTACATCAATTCAGCTATAAAACAAGGCATTACAGAAAAGAGGAACACGCTCAGTTTCTACCTTATTGTACGATCTCAGATAACTAAGTTCACTTACTGCAGTTTGAACAAAGAGGCGGACTCGAGTTACAGGCTTCTCTGTGTTCATTCAAACAGGGCGCGCGCAGCTGACGTCACATGCGCGCTCACACACACTAGTGTCGCTCAGAAGCGTCTCATCTTTCATCCGCAACAATAGAAAAGATTAAATAACTTGGTTTGTGCTTACAATTTAGATTAATCTGCCTGCATTCTCCACCAATAAATGTAAAAATGTAAATACGTAATATATAAGGGAAACAAGTCAATTTAGCTCAAAAGGAATCATTTATGATTTTATAGGGAATTTGAACAGAATCACTGTTTCACGGCTGATCACTGAATCGGCCTGCGATGCACTGAACGAGCCGTATAACATCAACTCTGCACTCTTTCACAAAATATAGTGAAAACACTATTAATGAGCACAGTAACAAGATCGGCAGATTAAGATATTAACTTGTAAGCACAAAACACAAGATACTTCTCTTTTCAATATAAATAAGACTTTATTTATATAAACCTAAGACATGTAAACTAATCTAATCTAACACATGAACACATGCATTCACACATTCACACATTGCAGAAAGAGAGAAAGTGAGGAAAGAATGAGTTTAAAACAGTAGCAATACTAATATAGTTGCAAAGAAGAAAACAAAATTCACGACACACAAGCAGTAGCAATACTAATATAGTTGCAAAGAAGAAAACAGATAAAAAACGAGCTCTGAGGCGGCTATAAAAGAGAATGAATCTGTGCTTTTTGTGTACATATACTGTAAATATTGAAGTATGTAGGATCAGAACGAGTCAGACAAAGTTAAAATTCGATCAGAACATTGAAACAACCCAAAGAGCCAAATTCCAGAAAGGCCCCAAGGCTGCAACAGGATGCCATAAATCAGATTCCTAGCTCCAGCCCGTCTGAAGAAAATCTTACCAACAAGCCTCTTTTACAGAACAGCTTGCAACATTTAAACAAAAGAACACTTATTGATAATTCCAATTCAGGAAGGAGACTATCAAATTTGGTAGTCTCAAACTGATGGTCAAAGTAATCAAACTGATCAAGTAATCAGTAATCAAGTAATCAAACTGATGGTCAAAGATATGGCCGTCACGTGTAAATCTGTGATCGAAATCAGAGCTACAGACTTGCTTGGGCGGGTCTCCACATAGAAGACAAAGACGGAGACTGAAATTCCTTAGTAGACCTTTTAACCTCTCTAGTCTTCACAGAACATGTCCTTATGTTCACAGAACGGTACAGAAACTGCATTTTCACATATAGATGCACCAAAATCATCTTAAAAGGACTTATGAGACTTATCATGTTTATGCATAACCCCATATCATGTATGTAACCCACACAATTAACTATCATGTTTTAATCACATATGATGCATGTCTTTTAATAACTAGGGAATAGTTTAAGAGTTAATATTCATGTTTGGTATGTATGAGTTTGAAAAATCATGCTTTAAACGTTTCTTCCAACTGTTTCTTTGTCAAATGTATCATATTCTTGGTATAGAAATCTTGTCCAAAATTGTACTCTGTAAGGGCGGGAAAATTCGGATCATGTGACTGATACAGGATTTATGATGGGGAAGAAACAGAGCAACACCCCTAGGCTAAGATCATTTTCTAATTGGTCAAGACGTCCAGATAGGATGGTCTAGAAGCCCAGTTTAAATACTCAGGACACCATCAAACTCTCTCTTAGCTCTCTTGGCTCCTCTCTTGCTTTTTCTTCTCCTTTTTTTTTGCCACCGCGTTTTGACGCTGCTCTCTGAGCGTGCTCTGGCCTACGTGCCAGCTGCCAACACAATGAGAAGAAAAACCACCTAGTCTCGTTACATTCTTTTATTCTTTTACTTTAATTTCTTGTCTTTCCGTGAGAGTTTTGTTAAGTTAAGTTTGCCGCAAAGTCCAGCTTAGACTGCACCCGCCCCAAACTTCAACCAGACCTACTCCGCATCAAGAGTCAACGCCCAAGACTTTACTACGAAAGACCACTGAACTCAACCAATCAGCAACCTCGGGAAACCCCTTTCTCCAAAGACTACAAGGACACAAGGGAATCCCTTAAGGCAACATAAGCAAGTACAACCTCTAGACTTTTGCTGAGTTGGTGCAGTTTAATATAAATTTTAGCCTCATTGAGAAACTCAATGCGAGGGTTAAATAAGTGATTGATTGTTCAGGTCTATGCAATTGCACATATTGCTGTAAACTTGGGATTTCACACTTTCATTCTTTAAACTCATTCTTTCCTCACTTTCTCTCTTTCTGCAACGTGTGAATGTGTGAATGTGTGTGTTCATGTGTTAGATTAGATTAGTTTACATGTCTTAGGTTTATATAAATAAAGTCTTATTTATAATGAAAAGAGAAATATCTTGTGTTTTGTGCTTACAAGTTAATGTCTTAATCTGTCGATCTTGTTACTGTGCTTATTAATAGTGTTTTCACTATATTTATTATTCAAATTTAAAAAACGTTGGGTTGTACCATTTTGTGGCTCTTTAATGTGTCGTGACAGATCACTGCATTGCCTCAGTTCAAGCGGCACATGAATCAATCGTCTTTTCATATTTACTTAAAGCTGCAGTCCGTAACTTTTTTTTGTTGTTGTTGTTCAAAAATGATCCAACATCTATTTTTGGGCAAGAACATAACCAGCCAGTGTTCAAAACTATCTCCTTACCTTAGCCCCATTCACAACGGTAAGCTTGTAATAATGTTTTCCAATTTGAGTGTTACTGGTAGGTTTTCATGGGAAGTATAAGCATGCCACCATTCGTCTTTGCGTCATTACATAACGTCTGCAAACATAAAGAAAGAGTCCCGATGAGTAGGCACAATTTATTGTAATGCTTTTTTTTCCTCAGTTGGTCAGAACAAAAGTGGCAGACATGTTACTTAGTTGTTCAGATGACATTTTCCGATGAAAATTGTTATTTGGGTCATACTTCCAAGACGTAGAATCTGTGATTCCGAAGTACAGTAAATACTGGACTGAACTGCAGCTTTAAAGCACAAAATAAACAGGAATGAACATCAGAATGTATTTTACTTGAACCACAAAAAGATGTCAATACAAACAATTTTTCAAGTTTAAGTCCACCGAAGTTAATCTACTCTCCTGTTTGATTTGTTTGTCGGACAAGATGGCAGATTTAGTATGAGTGCCAATCAAGCTCTTTGCGAACGGTCAAATATTACAGTTCACGATAACTCCTTTAACTAACTAATTGAGATAAAGATAAAAGATCTGGTGTTTAATTGAAGACACTTTCACATTTTATTCTACAACTTACAGTAGACATATAGTACATAAAGTAAATGACACAATCAAGTCTCAAAATTATTTTTGAAGCCACTATTTTTAAAATGTCAAGTTTTTAAAAAATGTTAGGTTGCTAAGAAGTTGCTGTTGTCTTTACAACCTTGTGGTAGTTGTAGTTCTTATTTCCCAGATTCCTGAGAGAACCTATGGTTCTGACATGTTATTTCTCTGCAGGTTCTAGATGTACAAACTGAATATCCCATCTCTACAGATTTTGTTTCTGCTTTTGTCAACTGTGTTTGATTGTTTAGAAATAACTGAAATAGACTAATATTTTATTGCTGTGTGGTTGAACCACTGAAATTTTGTGGTTTGCTTCTCTTTCAATGATAAAAAGGTTTATTGGACTCTCTCTTATGTCTATGTAGATATTACCTTATGGCATAGATATTAACATAAGTCTGCCCTGAGGTAGAAAGAGAGAGAGAGAGAAAGAGAGAGATGAGGCGGTGTCAAAATTCTGATTAACGCGAGTTTAATTTAATCAGCACTTCCCATCTCTGTAGTGGCTTATTATTTTTAACAGGTCTCTCTCTCTCTCTCTCTCTCTCTCTCTCTCTCTCTCTCTGGAGTGCCCTGTATGTGGTGATAGTGAGTGAGTGAATAGAGGAGTTATGATTAATGGAAATTCATGGCTTGTGCAGTATGTCTCCTCTTACTCCCCATCCCTCACCACTTCCTCTCTCTCTCTCTCTCTCTCTCTCCCTTTCTCTTTCTCTGCCTCTCTCTCGCTCTGTCTTGAACAAAGCTGATGGCTGCTGTGCCTCTGCAACACAATGACTGTTGTCTGAATCAAGAGGAGATGAACAGCATGGAAAGAATTGAGAATATGCAAATGCACCACTATCAAAAATCACTATAATCTCTCTGAGTTCAGAAAAACACTCACCCTCTCTCTCTCTCTCTCTCTCTCTCTCTCTCTCTCTCTGGTGAGAGAGAGAGAGAGAGACAAAGAGAGTGGGTGAGTGTTTTTCTGCACTAGTGTACATGTTATGGTTTTTTTTTTAATCAAAGCAGAAAGGTGTGGGAGGCAGCGGAGACCATGACTGTTAAGAGTTATTTTGCAGTACCAAACTACACTATATTGCCAAAAGTATTGGGTCACCCCCTTCTAATGAACAGGTTTGACTACTTAATAATTTCCATGAGTACAAATCTTAATGTTTAAGCATATAATGATATTCTAGGGAATTGTGTGCTTCTAATTTTAAAGCAACAGTTTGGACAGGACCCTTTTCTATTCTAACATGACAATGCCTTTGTGTATAAGGCAAGGTTCAAAAAGAAATGATTGATTCAGTCAGTGTGGAAGAACTTGACTGGTCTGCAGAAAGCCAAGTCCTAATCCAAGCTGAACACCTCTGGTGTGACTTTAAATGCAGACCTTGAGCCAAAAACTCTTTACCAAAAATGCGGGGATGCCTCCGCATCGCTGTGATTGGCAGATTATCCTGTCAGTCTGATCTGTCTTTGTCCCATTCTGCAAATTGGCCAGAAGAGATTAATTACAACGTAAACAACTCAGAGATCATAATTTTTTGCTTAGGAAATGAACTTGAAAGGATGAAAATAGTTGAAAATAATGGTTAAATTAATAACAGCAGCAGTAATAAATAAAAGATGAAATATGCTTTTTACTGTATTATTGTAGTTTATATTTAATGCAACAAAAATGTTTACAAATGTAAGAGAATGTAATGGAAAAATATATACCTTTAATGACAATAAAAGCGCCTGTCATGAATCCGGTTCATGTACTTCTGTCCGGTGGCCACCGGAGGTCGCTATTCCATTACACTGACTCTTGCACTACACTACTGTTGCACGTCACCCACGGACTACAATTCCCATCATTCTTTGCACTAAGTACAAGCAGCCATCTCCCTAATCATACACTCACACCTGAGACTCATTACACAATCACACACACTACTTAAGCCATGGACTTTCTCAGTTACACTGCCGAGTATTGATCTGCGTATAGCACTCCTCAAGCGCTAGCTGCCTTACCGTGCCATTCCGTGTTTCTGTTCAGTTCCAATATTGTCCTACGTTTTTTACTCCCCTAGTGTTAGCTGCGATACGGAACCTGTTTATTGTTTTCTAGTCTGTGTTCCCTGTATTTACCCCTGTCTCACCGTTCGGACTCTGTTTGCCCCTGCTTGGATTATATCTGTGTACCTGGACTATCTCTCTGCCTTGCCCTTTGGATATTGTTTCCCGCCTTGCCTGGATTATTGCTCACGTTTCGGATTACCTCTCTCATCTAGCCCTCTATATACCTGTTTGCCATTTGTTCGACCCTTCCTGTATTTGACCATGTTTCACAATAAAAGCTTGCACTTGGATCCACACGTCTCACATCTCATCAGCTCCGTAACAGAATACTCGGCCGCACAAGGATCCAGCAGCTTTTCAGATGGACATTTGTCAGGTATGGATACAACAAAAATATTATTTGCCCTTAAACAAGGTCCACGATCACTGGAGAACCATATTCGAGAATTTTTAGCCATTGCTCACTATTCAGAATTACCGGACATTATTTTGATAGAGATTTTCTGCGATGGCATAAACCCACCTCTCAAGTCTAAGCTTAGACGCGAGGGTCCGCGTTCATCACTAAGTTGTTTTTTGTACTTTGCTTTGTTGACTGTTGGCTCTCTATTCACTGTGGGTGTTGCGGAGGAGGAACGCGATATTGCGTCCGGGCTGGTAATGGCACCGGAGTGTGCTCACACAATGGTGGCGACAGCGGAACCCATTCACAAAATGGCGGCCACGACGACGCTCCATCATGTCACAGCTGCCACTCTTGAGCCAAGTCATGTCACAGTGGATCGTCGTGAGTCCAGTCAAGTCACTATGGATCTTCAAGCGTCCAGTCATGTCCCAGCTGATCGTCACGAGTCAAGTCACATCTCAGCTGATCTGCCAGAGTCTCGTCACGTCTCAGCTGATCTTACAGAGTCTCTTCACGTCTCAGCTGATCTGCCAGAGTCTCTTCACATCTCAGCTGATCTGCCAGAGTCTCTTCACGTCTCAGCTGATCTGCCAGAGTCTCTTCACGTCTCAGCTGATCTGCCAGAGTCTCTTCACGTCTCAGCTGATCTGCCAGAGTCTCGTCACATTACAGCTGATCTTCCAGAGTCTCTTCATGTCACAGCTGATCTGCCAGAGTCTCGTCACGTCTCAGCTGATCTGCCAGAGTCTCGTCATGTCACAGCTGTTCATCTAGAGTCCTGTCATGCCCTGTCTGTTGCACCCAAATCATCAAGGTCAGTTTTCCGGTATCCCAGTCTGATGTCTAGTGTGAGGGATGTACCACTGGTGTCTGCACGCGGAGCTGGTATCCCCAAATCCACTCACTCCAACCCTTCAGTCCCTGAGCTAGATCCCCTGTCCGAAGCACTTCCCCTGATGGGGATCGCTTTATGTTGCATTTGGGCTGTGTACACCACTTCAGAACTGCCCCAGGCGATGGCACCCGCTGCAGCTTCTCCAGAGGTGGTGGCACATGCTGCAGAACCTTCTGAAGCGGCGGTGCTCACTTCAACTCCTTTTATGGTGGTGGCGCCCAGCAATGTACTCTCAGCCTGTCGTGACACGGTCAAGGAGACTGTTACCACTGTAGAACCTCCGCAGGTGGCGGCAACTGCTGCAGAACCTTCGGAGGTGTCAGTGATATCCACTCACCAACTCTTTGTCTGTACTGTCGCAGCCAGAAGGGCTGTCCTTGAACTCCCGTCCTGTCATGTCACGGCTATGGAGGCCATCTTTGAATCCTCGTCCTGTCCTGTCGCAGCCAGAAGGGCTGTCCCTGAACCCTCGTCCTGTCCTGTCACGGCTATGGAGGCCGTCTACGAATCCTCGTCCTGTCCTGTTGCAGCCAGAAGGGCTGTCCCTGAACTCTCGTTCTGTCCTGTCACGGCTATGGAGGCCGTCTACGAATCCTTGTCCTGTCCTGTCGCAGCCAGAAGGGCTGTCCCTGAACTCTCGTCCTGTCCTGTCACGGCTATGGAGGCCATCTGTGAATCGTCGTCCTGTCCTGTCACGGCTATGGAGGCCGTCTGTGAACTCACTGCCAGTCCTGTCACGGCTATGTACTTCCTGACTGCTCTGTTACGGCTACAAGGGCCATTCTGGAACTTTCAATCCTGCCTGTCGTGGCTACTCGGGCCGTAAATGAACTTCCTGTATGTGCCGTTAACCCTGTCATTGCCAGAGTTCACAATTGAACTACCTAATTGTCCATTTTCCACTAATGAACCCAAGTGTGAAGTGCCAGGCCATTTAGCCACAATCAGTGCTTTTGATGCTAAACTATCTGTTTGTCCTGTTTCTACGAATAAGTCTGACTGTGAATTGTCTGCCAGTGTAGTTTTACTCACTGAAATGTCTACCGGTCTAGTTTCAGTCGATGCACCCAATTTTGAACAGTCTGTCTGTAAGAATGCAGCTGTTGAATCTAACTCTGAACTCAATACTTCCCTTGTCTTTCATGTTAACTCTGTTACTGCCATAGAGACTATTTATGAACTGTCATTCTGTCCAGTTTCAGTCAGCGAGTCCATTGATGAGTTTTTTGTGTTCCCTGCCGTGGTCCCTGAAACCGTGAATGCACTGCCTGTGTTGTCTGTCTCTGCTCTCCCTAGATCTCGGTCTCTGCCAGGGTTTCCTGATCAGTCTGCTCCCCGTGTTGGTCTTCCGCTCTGTCTGCTCCAGTCTGGTGGTCTTCTGCTCTGCCCTGGTGGGCTCCTGTCTCGTCTGCTCTGCCCTGGTGGGCTCCTGCTTCGCCGTGGAGGTCTCCTGCCCTGTATGCTCCGTACTGGTGGGCTCCTGCTCTGTCTGCTCCACCATGGTGGTCTTCTGTCCTGCTCTGGTGGTCTTCTGCTCCACCATGGTGGCCTTCTGTCCTGCTCTGGTGGTCTTCTGCTCCGCCGTGGGGATCCTCGGACCTGTCTGCTCTGCTGTGGTGGTCCTCAGCTCCATCCGTTCTGCCGGCTCCATCATGGTCCCCTGTTTTGCCGGTCCTGCCTCAGTCCCAAGGTCTTACACCTGTACATGGACCTGGCCCTCCGTCCCTCCCCCTGTTCCACCTCCACTCCACCGCCCTCCTGGATTGTGTAATGGTTGGAGCGTCATGTCATGAATCTGGTTCATGGACTTCTGTCTGGTGGCCACCGGAGGTCGCTATTCCATTACACTGACTCTTGCACTACACTGCTGTTGCACGTCACCCACGGACTACAATTCCCATCATTCTTTGCACTAAGTACAAGCAGCCATCTCCCTAATCACACGCTCACACCTGAGACTCATTACACAATCACACACACTACTTAAGCCATGGACTTTCTCAGTTACACTGCCGAGTATTGATCTGCATATAGCACTCCTCAAGCGCTAGCTGCCTTACTGTGCCATTCCGTGTTTCTGTTCAGTTCCAGTATTGTCCTGCGTTTTTCACTCCCCTAGTGTTAGCTGCGATACGGAACCTGTTTATTGTTTTCTAGTCTGTGTTCCCTGTATTTACCCCTGTCTCACCATTCGGACTCTGTTTGCCCCTGCTTGGATTATATCTGTGTACCTGGACTATCTCTCTGCCTTGCCCTTTGGATATTGTTCTCGCCTTGCCTGGATTATTGCTCACGTTTCGGATTACCTCTCTCGTCTAGCCCTCTATATACCTGTTTGCCATTTGTTCGACCCTGCCAGTATTTGACCATGTTTCACAATAAAAGCTTGCACTTGGATCCGCACGTCTCACATCTCATCAGCTCCGTAACAGCACCACTTAAAAATTTAAAAATGTCTGCCAAATTCAGACTTGTATGTGAACGCCTTAGAAAATGGTTAAACATCAAATGGAACATGAATTTACATTGGACAACAAAACTAAAGCAAAAAAAAAAAAAAAAAAAAAAAAAAACCAAATGAAAAGCTGTCTCCTCATTTCAGAACTCACAACATTAAATGTGTGTGTGAATATTTCACAAAGCTGACCATCTGTGTTTGTTTGTGTTTAGACTTCTAACATTTACACTTCCTTTGGAAGCTGATCTGAAATTTCAGTTTCCATTTCAGCATGTTAAAATATCTAGTGAAGATTCAACACCTCTGATCCATCATCCAAAGAAATGCCAACACATTCATGGTGTGAGAGATTCTCACCATAACAATCCCACACTGTATTCTCAATGGAAATGTTGACGTTTAAAAAATGGCTCAGTTTTCAAAGCTAATCTGTCTCTCAGCGCTGAGACTGGTATGTCGGACATAGATACATACGCCCCTGCTCATAATAATCTCTCTGCTCTTTATTTCAGTGTGCTGAATGTGGAAATGGCCTTCGCCTCCAGAGGGAGAGAACTATTGCCTCTTTATTGCTGTTTTTAAAGCACTTCACCGCCAAGTCTTTGATTGATAGACAGGATTCTTGCAGCCAGATCTCTTTCATTAGTTTTACAATATTACCTTTGTTCTCCAGCTTGTTATCAGAGTTACCCAGGCCTTTCAGGAGCAAAGCAGGGAATGCTGGACACGTCATCATTCGCAGGGGAGGATATTCCTCCTTTTAGATGGGAGTTTTATTGGCTAGAACATGAAATGTGTGTGTGTTTGAGAGGGAGAAAGAGAATAGATAGAAAGAAACAATTGCCATCACGTAAGGTGATGTGCAATGTGTCTGTTTGACCAAAGCAGCTTTATGTTTATATTTATTTCTTCTACTGCTGCTGTGAATCACAATTGTGCTGAAAATTCACCTAATTCCATGAAATTACAGTCGTCCCTCAAAATTTCCCAAAAAGGATAGAATATTGTATGTAGAAGAGAAGGGAGATTGCTTCTGCAGAGGTTATGTGCATAAAAAATAGGTTTCAATATCTCGAAATCAGAAGCACGATATTGAAAGTGTCATCTAATTGAAATAGATTTAGGGCCGCCAGGCCTCTGTTAATGTACTTCTGCTTTCCTCTCTACTCTCTGTTGCTTTCTGATTCATTTACATGGAAAGGCTTATTGAGAGGACTGTTTATAAACTAAGCAAATGATGTGGAATGCTGTAGGAAAGTGAAACAGTCCCACTTGTTTCTCCCAGAAGCAATGTACTTTGCCTTTGTCCAAAGAGTCTTGTTCTGCTGCATTTTCATCTTTATTTCCCACACACAGTCCCTGTTTCATATTTAAATTGTCCCTGCTTCTTCTTATTCTTTCTTTATGTCTTTTGAATTTTTGTCTCTTTAATGGTTGTCACTTGTTGTATTGCTGCACATACACTTATATCTGCCAGCAGTGGCCTGTTCAGTAACCAAACAGTGTGTCAAAATAGAGTAACTGTTGACACTGTTATTTGCATGTATTTACTACTCTCGACAGTAGGCAAGCTTCTGGAGCTTAACCCCTGTATATTTTTACGAATTTTGTCTGATAATGTTTTCCAGTAATAAAATTATAGTCATACCTCTGCTCTAAAATTCAGAGACAGTTTTGCAAGCCAGATTATTTGATTTTTGATTATTTGATTAAAGTGTAGTGTGTTGTAGCTGTTTTGTCTACAACAAATTGGAAGCTCATTCAAATTATGCCTTAGTGTTCTGGTCTGCTGACAACATTGAAGAAATTAGCTGATACTGTGCGTTGACTTCAATGTTGATTTTGCTTATTTCTAGGTATAATAAGCACAGAATGATTCAGAGACTAAATATGTATTATTAAACATATTATACTGTGCTTTATGAATTAGTTGGCAATCCTTGTGCCTGGACATTTGGGCAAACTGGGCATACAAAATACCAGAGCTATACATTTTATAACGTTTATATGCTGCTTGCACAAAGAAATCAGTGATTTTTGTTTAGGGTACAGTGTATATGCATTGAACTATGGAAAGTCATAAGCATCAAAGCTGTTTTTGTTGTTACCACAGCTTTTTAAATGATCCTGTTTACATCTGGTATTTATAGTTTTTTTTTGTTTGTTTGTTTGTTTGTTTTTTGTTTTTAATTTAGGTTTTTTTTTGTAAACTGTGTCTAAAGCATTTTGTGATCACATAACCGAAACTATATGGAGGTAGTCAGAAATATGTGTTAACACATTGTATGTGTAGTGCGAACACTCATCTTCATCCTTCCAGATGTGTATATAGTAAAGCTCTGCCTACTCGCCACCCATTCAACCAAAACATGATAGTTCTGAGACATATTGTAAGGAACCTCACCAAAATGTCTCAGCTTACGTATGTAACCATGGTTCCCTGAGAGGGGAACGAGACACTGCGTCCTCTAGGGGTCGCTATGGGGAACACCATCAGCGTGACCGGTGTCTGAAGCATATATCTAAACACAACAATAACATTGGCCGGCGACAGCCTATGACGTCATTACCTGGCGCCGCCACAGTATAAAAGGGCACCGGGAGAACACGTCATCCGCTTCTTCGTCTGAAGCATGCGTCCGAAGCATGGCAAGGAAACTAGAGGAAAGCAGTGTCTCATTCCCCTCTCAGGGAACCATGGTTACATACGTAACCTGAGACGTTCCCTTTCGAGGGAACTTCGAACTGCGTCCTCTAGGGGTCGCTATGGGGAATGGTATACCCACACCACCATGCTGAGGGGTGCGCATGCCAGAAACCACGGCGAGCACCAAGTACCAACTCTACCATAGCTATGGGAGTTGCCCCTAAGACGCCTTGACGGCTGTCAGTGACATTATCCCCTTCGCCAAAGGCCTGAGCTGCATACCCCAGAACTTACCTGCACATCCTTACCACAGCGTGGATTTTAGAAAGTGCACAGAAACTTAGCGTGCGCACTTACCATAACATGGATTTTAGGAACACCGTTGCTAAGGGGTCATAGGGGCTGCTTACTAGACATGCCTAGAGACCCCATGTGACTGTGGCACTCTGAGGGAGAAGTCCATAGCATGCCCAGAGCGCACATAGATGGAAATAGCGCATCTCATAGAACAGTCCGGTCTGGCTAGCAGTAACTTACAAAGCTGAAGGAGCATAGCACCAAGCTCTCAACTGAGAGGGGGAGACAGATGCTCGACCTACAGCGTGCTCGTAAATACCCTGAAGGGCAAGTGTACTGCAAGCTTACCATTAACACAGTGTATCAGGGAGGCAGAGGAAGGAACCTAGTAGCCTGACGTTGCTGGTTCAAGTAGCTCTGGGAAGCGGAGAACTCAGCCCTCAAGATGAGAGGAGAACTCAAGACCCTCAAGACCCACAGAGTGGGGAATTCGACTCTTCAGGATAAGAGGGAAACCCTGGCACTCAGAAGGGGGCAGCATACTCATAGGTGATCCCCTAGGGTGGGGAGAGCACTGCTAAGCTCATCTAGCAAAGCGAGCAACTTAACAGGGAGGCAGAGAGAGGCCCAACATCCTGAAGTTGCTGACTCACAGAGCTCTGGGGAGCAGAGAGCTCAACTCTCAGGATGAGAGGGAAACTCCAAATGCTCAGGGAGGGGCAGCATGCTCGTAAGAGACCCTCGGAGTGAGGGGAGCACTGCCGAACTCACTACGAGAGCAGCCTAAGGGGGAGGGCAGAGAAAGAGCCTGACCCCTTGGCATGGCTGCACGGTGGATTCCACAGAGCAGAGAATCCAACTCTCAGGATGAGAGAGAAACTCAGACGCTCGGAAGGGAGCAGCATGCTCATAGGTGACCTTCCATGGTGAGGGGAGCGATGCTAAGCTCAACCAGCAAAGAGAGCAACCTGACAGGGAGGCAGAGGGAGGCCTAACAACCTGAGGCTGCTGGATCACAGAACTCTGGGGAGTGGAGAACTCAACTCTCAGGATGAGAGGGAAACTCCAAATGCTCAGGGAGGGGCAGCGTGCTTGTAAGAGACCCTCGGAGTGAGGGGAGCACTGCCGAACTCACCACAAGATCAGCCTAAGGGGGAGGGCGGAGAAAGGGCCTGACCCCTTGGCATGGCTGCACGGTGGATTCCACAGAGCAGAGAATCCAACTCTTAGGATGAGAGAGAAACTCAGATGCTCGGAAGGGAGCGGCATGCTCATAGGTGACCCTCCATGGTGAGGGGAGCGATGCTAAGCTCAATCAGCAAAGAGAGCAACCTGACAGGGAGGCAGAGAGAGGCCTAACAACCTAAGGCTGCTGAATCACAGAGCTCTGGGGAGCGGATAAGTCAGCTCTCAGAATGAGAGGGAACTCAGACGCTCAGAAGGGAGCAGCATGCTCATAGGTGACCCTCTAAGGTGAGAGAAGCAATGCTAGCTCGACCAAAAAACAGCCTACCAGGGAGCCAGAAGGTGGCCCAACAACCTGGCATGACTGCTAACTGGAGCTCTAGAGAGCAGAGGCCTAACTCTCAAATAGGAGAGGGACTCAGATGCTCAGTTTTTGGGAGCGGCGTGCTCATAGGTGACCCTCTAGGGTGAGGGGAGCACTGCCTGGTGTCAGCGCCACAGAGCTCATAAAAAACTCCCGCAGTGAGGGGAGCACTGCCATGTCCAGGGAGCAGATTAACCGCAAATGGGACATCAGAAATGGGATCACACCCTAGCTTGACCAGAAGGCAGTGCCAGATTAAAAGGACAGTCCAGCAGGACCCAAAGGGCTTTTAGATGGACAGCTGTTAATAGCCGAACGTCTCTGTGTTGACAGAGAGCACAGACCAACGGGACCCAATAACCATACATGTCTGGCCTGCACCCCAGCAGAGTCGGAGCAGAACTCCTGTCGGACAACATCTCCAGGACTCTACGCTCCATCTGACTAGTAAGCCCATTCTCAAATAACTGCTATGATGACTTTTGTTCTACCCACTTAAATGATAGAAATACTTCTGCTGTCCAATCTATAAAGACTGTGTCTGTTCCCCGAACAGTGAAGCCAAAATATAAATTTAATGCAGGACCTTGAAATAACCTGATTGTGATTAAAACAGAAAAATGCAAAACAAATAAACAAAAGCAATCTTTAAAGTTTGGGCTCCTAAACATTAGATCACTCACACCCAAAGCTGTTATCGTAAATGAAATGATCACAGATAATAGTTTTGATGTGCTCTGCTTGACTGAAACCTGGCTCAAACCAAATGATTATATTGGTCTAAATGAGTCTACTCCACCAAGCTACTGTTATAAGCATGAGCCCCGTCAGACTGGCCGTGGCGGCGGTGTTGCAACAATATATAGTGATATTCTCAATGTTACCCAGAAAACAGGATACAGGTTTAACTCATTTGAATTGCTTCTACTTAATGTTACACTGTCAGATATGCAAAAGAAATCTCTCCTATCTCTTGCTCTGGCTACTGTGTATAGACCGCCAGGGCCGAATACAAATTTCTTAAAAGAATTTGCAGATTTCCTCTCAGACCTGTTGGTTACTGTTGATAAAGCGCTAATTGTCGGAGATTTTAACATTCATGTTGATAATACAAATGATGCGTTAGGACTTGCGTTTACTGACCTAATAAATTCTTTTGGAGTCAAGCAAAACATCACTGGGCCCACTCATCATTTTAATCATACGCTAGATTTAATTATATCGCATGGAATTGATCTTACTGACATAGATATTGTACCTCAAAGTGATGATGTTACTGACCATTTCCTAGTATCGTGCATGCTGAGTATTACTGATATTAACTATATGGCTCCGCGTTATCGTCCAGGAAGAACTATTGTTCCAACCACTAAAGATAGATTCAAAAATAACCTGCCTGATTTATCTCAACTGCTCTGTGTACCCATAAATACACATGAACTAGATGAAATGACTAGCAACATGGGCACTATCTTCTCTAATGCATTAGAAGCTGTTGCGCCCATCAAATTGAAAAAGGTTAGAGAAAAACGTACTGCGCCATGGTACAACAGTAATACCCATTCTCTCAAGAAAGAAACTCGTAAACTTGAGCGCAAATGGAGAAAAACTAACTTGGAAGTTTTTAGAATTGCATGGAAAAACAGTATGTCCAACTATAGACAGGCTTTAAAAGCTGCCAGGGCAGAGCATATCCGCAAACTCATAGAAAATAACCAAAACAATCCAAGGATTTTATTTAGCACAGTGGCTAGATTAACAAATAAACAGACGCCACCCGATCTAAATATTCCCTCACAATTTAATAGTAATGACTTTATGAATTTCTTCACTGATAAGATAGATAACATCAGAAATACAATAACAAATGTAGATTCTGCAGCGTCTAGTACTTCAGCTCCATTCATCACACCCAAAGAAAAACTGCAGTGCTTTACAACTATAGGACAGGAAGAGCTAAATAAACTTATCACTGCATCTAAACCAACAACATGCCTGTTAGATCCTGTACCCACTAAATTACTGAAAGAGTTGTTACCTGTAGCAGAAGAACCGCTTCTCAATATTATTAACTCATCGATATCTTTAGGTCACGTTCCAAAATCATTCAAGCTGGCGGTTATTAAGCCTCTTATTAAAAAAACCACAACTAGATCCTAATGAACTAGCAAATTACAGACCCATTTCTAATCTTCCGTTTATGTCTAAAATTTTAGAAAAAGTTGTATCTGCTCAGTTGTGCTATTTTTTGCAAAAAAAAGATCTCTATGAAGAATTTCAGTCAGGTTTCAGGCCCCACCATAGCACAGAAACCGCACTTGTTAAAATTACAAATGACTTGCTTCTTGCGTCAGACCAAGGCTGCATCTCATTGCTAGTTTTACTTGATCTTAGTGCTGCGTTCGACACTATAGATCATGACATACTCATAGATCGATTACAAAATTATACGGGTATTCAAGGGCAGGCTTTAAGATGGTTTAGATCCTACCTGTCTGATCGCTACCACTTTGTTTATTTAAACAGGGAGTCATCTCAATTATCACCAGTAAAATATGGAGTACCACAAGGATCTGTCCTAGGTCCTCTGCTATTTTCAATATACATGTTGCCCCTTGGTAATATTATTAGAAAATACGGGATTAGTTTCCATTGTTATGCTGATGATACTCAACTATATATCTCAACAAGACCAGATGAAACTTCTAAATTATCTAAGCTAACAGAGTGTGTTAAAAATGTAAAAAATTGGATGACCAGTAATTTTCTCCTATTAAATTCAGATAAGACAGAAATATTACTTATTGGACCAAAAAACAGTACACAGAATCTCTTGGATTATAATTTGCAACTAGACGGATGTACTGTTACTTCCTCTACAGTCAAAAATCTGGGTGTTATATTAGACAGCAACTTGTCTTTAGAAAATCATATTTCCCATGTTACAAAAACAGCATTCTTCCATCTTAGAAACATTGCCAAGCTACGAAACCTGTTACCTGTTTCTGATGCAGAAAAGCTAGTTCATGCATTCATGACCTCTAGACTGGACTATTGTAATGCACTGCTAGCTGGTTGTCCTGCATCTTCAATAAACAAGCTACAGGTAGTCCAAAATGCAGTGGCTAGAGTCCTTACTAGGTCAAGAAAATATGATCATATTACCCCAATTTTACAGTCTCTGCACTGGCTACTTATTAAGTTCCGCATCAGTTACAAAATATTATTACTTACCTATAAGGCCCTTAATGGTTTAGCTCCTGCGTACTTAACTAGTCTTCTACCACGCTACAATCCATCACGCTCCCTAAGGTCGCAAAACTCTGGACTTTTGGTAGTACCTAGGATAGCAAAGTCAACTAAAGGAGGTAGATCCTTTTCACATTTGGCTCCCAAACTCTGGAATAGCCTTCCTGATTATGTTCGGGGTTCAGACACACTCTCTCTGTTTAAATCTAGATTAAAGACACATCTCTTTAGCCAAGCATTCACATAATGCATCTCATAATCTTGTACTGCAGTTATATCTGATCAAACACACATTATTGTTCTTTAGCTTGGATTGAGCAAATAATTTTTGCTTGGTTGGAACAGCAGCTACGCTAATTATGTCTTTATTTGTTTCTCTGTTTCTGCCACGGGATTAACATCCCGTGGTAACTAGGATTTACACAAGCTTTAATCTGGATCCAGAACACCTGAGAAGAGATGATGCCAACCCCTCAGAGGACCTCAGGTGATGCCTACCCTCAGACAACATACAGAACTACCAAATTTCGCCATAAGTTAAATATATTAAGTTTCTACAATATATAAATATATTGTAGAAACTTAATTTCCTGTAAAGCTGCTTTGCAACGATTTGTATTGTGAAAAGCGCTATACAAATAAACTTGAATTGAATTGAATTGAATTGGAGAGCTATCGCTCCTCAGAGCCAAAGCACTCAGGAAAGGTTTCCGCAGAAACACCTCTCACTCGTACTTCCGGGAAAGCAGTGTCCTCAAGCCCACTCCACAGAGGGGCGATTCACTGGTTCGACCGTAAGGGCAGTGTGACAGGGAGATGCAGACGGGCCTGACCATCTATCGAACTGCAGAGTGGAGTAAAGGAGTGAAGCCCCTCAACGCCTTAGCGAGAGGAGCTCTAACTCAGAGAATGTGCATGATGGTTAAGTGGATGACTCAAATCTCAGGAAGCCTCTCGAGGCGAGACATGAGTAGTGCATCCTGGCCGGGGCAGCTTCTCGAAGCAAACACCCAGCCAGGACGTCAGGGAGCACATCACGAAGCATTACACTGCGAAAAAGGCTCAGCCTGAATGGAGGACTGCGAGTCCTGGGGTTGCAGTGCTATACTGGGGACCTGAAGGCCAAGGAGGCTCCCGCAGAAGCCTAGCGACTTGGCTGCATGATCCAGCAAGTATGAGGCCGAAGATGTAGGCTATCATCCAGGCTGGATCCAGTACCAAGGCCCACATAGCGCCACCACAGCTCCTGCGCAGGTGATTGTAACGCAAGTGCAGGAGGGTCCTGCCTAACCTCGGTCAGACAGAAAGGATGGTGGCTTCAGCAAGCATCGAGGAGGCTCGCAAGCCAACACTTGAGCACGGAGAGTCATACAACCCCTGCAGAAAGAAGGGCTCCCGGAGTGCAGTACAATGTGGTTAGAACATGTTATAAATCATCTGTCCAAAAACTGCAGACAGATACCCACATCATACAAAATACCTTAGGAAATTACTGATAGGGAAGATTTCCCTTCAGGTCCTTTCCATGTTCTGCCCATGAACCTCGAATCACGGGCAATGGGCAGATAATTCTCACTGCACCCACAGAGCGCAGCATGTATTCAGCTACACGGGAGCTAAACGCGCTCCGCCCACGCACTAGATTACCTCGGAAATTAAGCAAGAACGGAGCCGCCGCCGCGAATGCGTCGCTATTCCCGCAAGAGGCGAACACGCTCATGCAGACACGGGTATACAACTCGGGTAAATAGTGAAGCACTCCCCTCCCCTCTCAGTAGTCCCGCGAATGCATCACGATGAGCACAAGCAGTCTCCTCGTGAGTGGAGCATGTTAAATTCATGCCTATTCCTCACGAGAAATAAGCAACGAATGCAACGAGTGCATTCAACTCCCTCAAGAGCCGAACGTGCTTGTTCTTCACCACACACACACACACACTCACACAACCCGCGAGTCGTGTGAAACTGCGGGTATCAGAGCAAAGCCTCTGGCGAGAGAACACACACTCCTAATCGTGCTTAGCTTCTGCTAGCATAAACAAACAGTCAGTGAAGATGAAGAAGAGGATGACGTGTTCTCCCGTCGCCCTTTTATACTGTGGCAATGCCAGTTAATGACGTCATAGGCTGTTGCCGGCCAATGTTATTGTTGTGTTTAGATATATGCTTCAGACACTGGTCACGCTAATGGCATTCCCCATAGCGACCCCTAGACCCCAAGCAATTCAAACTATGCTGTATTGTACTGAGAAGAAAAAAAAAAAAAAATAAATATATATATATATATATATATATATATATATATATATATATATATATATATATATATATATGTATATATATATATATATATATATATATATATATATGGTTGAAATCGCAGCTTCCCTCCTTATCCTTTTTTTACTTTGCCTAAACTACTGTAACATGGATTCATTCGCTCAACAGTATTTGTGTCCCACTAAAGTAATGTAGAGTGTGACAAAGTAAGAGAAGAGTGTCTTGATGAAATCCAAACATCCAAGTGGTCACAGGAGACATTTCAAACTCATGTTAACACCAGGTGTAAACAATAATATGTCTTGGCTGACTACATGGGATCACTAAAATGCATCATAATAATAGTTGTATACAGTAGTGCTAAAAAATGACCTTAAGTGTGACTTGCTGAGTCTAAAATAAATTAGGAAATGATTTCTCACCGATGTAATATTTCAAAATTGATTTATTTTATTTTATTTACCTTATACTGCTATTATATACCACCATGTATATTTTTTTTATTAAACAGATTTCCCCATACTAATCAAAATGTCTGGGTCAATCCCCAAAAATCCACTGACACAATATCCTTGTCACAGATCGACCAGGCTCCCACACCAGCCAATCACAACGCACACCCTCACCTGAATATTGATTGAGCACACCTGCACGCCATCAGATCATCATCACCAAGCACCATAAAACCACACACCTCACTGCACTCAAGCGTCTGGTCTCGTTTCTACGAAGTGGACTCCTTAAGCTATCCCAGTGACTTACCTACTACTTACCTGCTTGTTTACTTACCTCCTGTGTACTCTCCAGCGTCTTGTCTCCCGCTCTCCAGCATCTGCCTCCTCCAGCGATTCCTGACCAGTATCTCCACTCTTCCAGTGAGGTGTGTGTTTCCCCAGCTTCCACGAGTTCCTGGCAAGGCAAAAGACATTTCTTCAGTTCTCATCCTCTATGACAATAACCATTGAAGTTTCTACTCACCTGCTATCAGCCTCATTTACTCTGCTGTTCAATAAACTATTCTGGTATTTGCATCTAACCTGTTGTGTGAGCCTGCTTGCGTAACAGAAGATCGGACCAACACCGAAGACAGTATGAGTAATCCTGATCCCTTCCAGGAACTCGTGGATAACCTCCGACGAGTCCTAACACCAGCACCACCGATCACCTCAGCAACCAGCACCACCACTTCACCTCCCGTCATCTCCAGTCCCATGGCCAAACCAGCGCCGTTCTCTGTTGTGGCGGAGGATTGCAACGGGTTTATCCTGCAATGTTCTCTAGCCCTGTAGATGCAACCGCATCTGTACCCCACCGAAAGGTCTAAAATCGCCTTCATTATATCCCTCCTGACGGGTAGGGCACTACAATGGGCTGAGACGATCTGGTCACAAGCAGGCCCCGTCACTCAATAACTTCATCGCTCACTTCCGTGAGGTTTTTGGCCGATCCACTGGAGATCCCTTCGTCAGTGACCAGCTGTATCATCTCCGCCAAGGCTCTAGCTCCATTAATGAATATGCCCTCCAGTTCAGGACCTTAGCAGCAGCCAGTGGATGGAATGAGCGATCTCTCCTTACCTCCTACCGTCAGGGGTTAAAACCCAGATTGCGGTTGCAGCTTGCTGGCTATGATGATTCCTGCGGCTTGGAAAACCTCATTCAACTGTCCATTCGATGTGCCACTCGTATGCAATCTTGCTTTGAGGAACAACCACATTTAACCCATTGTACTCCCTTCCTTCGCCACCCAGCTGCAAACCACCCTCCAGAGCCAGTTCTTGAACCCATGCAGACAGACACCACACGCCTATCATATGCGGAGCGGCAGAGGCGGATGAATCTGAAATTATGTTTATATTGTGGAACCGGTGGGCACGTGATATCTTCATGCCCAGTTCGCCCTCCTCGACTCCTGGTGAGTGCCATTGACCCTGTCAGTCAAAATATGAAACCACTCTCAACTGTTGTAATGCTTACTGCCTCCGATATCTCTCTTCCAGTCCATGCCCTCCTTGACTCGGGGTCCGCCGAGAACTTCATATCAGGGAACCTCTGCCGCCAGCTCAAGCTCCCAACCACTACCAACCAAACAATTTACCAAGTCCAGTCAATAACCGGGAAACCCATCAGTCGCAGTAGTGTGAGGTTCCGTGCGGGCCCCGTTCAGCTGAAAATTGGCCAGCTACATGAAGAGAACATCCACCTACTGGTTCTAGAGGGAGCTACAACAGATATCATCCTCGGGATACCATGGTTTGCACAACATGAACCCCAAATATCCTGGCGCACGGGAGAAGTCCTGAAGTTGGGCAATCAGTGTTTCCCAGACTGTTTCCCACGTATTCCTCAACCATCTCCGCGTCATACCAAGTTCCTAGCTCTAAATTCCACCTCCACTGAGAGTCCTGTGGACAAGCAGTCCATCGACACACCCGCCTGCTATGCCCCCTTCAGAGATCTCTTCTGCCCGAAGAGGGCCTCCCAATTACCTCCTCATCGGCCATGGGACTGCGCAATCGATCTGATATCAGGTGAGCCAGTGCCCCGGGGAAAGATCTACCCACTGTCACTACCCGAACAGAAGGCCATGGAGGAGAATATAGAGGAGGCACTCAAGCAAGGTTACATCCGCCCTTCAACGTCCCCTGCTGCTTCGAGTTTCTTCTTTGTGGCCAAGAAGGATGGAGGCTTGCGGCCTTGGATAGATTACCAGGCACTAAACCAGATCACTGTGAAATTCCGTTACCCCCTTCCTCTCGTCCCAGCGGCCTTAGAACATCTTCGGGGAGCCACCATCTTCACCAAGTTAGACCTCCACAGCGCGTACAACCTCATCCGAATACGTGAGGGGGATGAGTGGAAGACAGCCTTTGTGACACCTACCGGCCACTATGAATATCTTGTCATGCCGTATGGCCTTGTCAATTCCCCCTCCGTATTCCAGGATTTTATGCATGAGGTGCTCCGAGAGTATCTTCATCGGTTCGTCCTGGTCTACATCGATGACATCCTCATCTACTCTCAGAGCATGGCCGAACATCGCCACCATGTTGCGGAGGTCCTGCAACGCCTGAGAGAGTTCCACTTATTCCTCAAGGCTGAAAAGTGTTCTTTCCATCAACCCTCAGTGCAGTTCCTTGGCTACAACATTGATAGTGGCGGCATCCGGATGGACGAGGGGAAGGTGGAGGCCGTCAAGACCTGGCCCGTTCCTTCCAACATTAAGGAACTCCAACGATTCCTGAGGTTTTCCAATTTCTATAGAAGGTTCATCCAGAATTACAGTGTCATAACCAGTCCACTCACCAACCTCTTACGCAACGAGCCCAAGTCTCTATCCTGGACACCTGCTGCCACTGAAGCCTTTGAGAGATTGAAGGAAGCCTTTACCCATGCTCCAATCCTCGTTCACCCAGACCCCAAGAAGCCATTCATCGTGGAGGTTGATGCCTCTCTCACGGGGGTAGGAGCTGTGTTATCTCAGCAGCAGGGGACTCCAGCCAAACTCCATCCATGTGCCTTCTTTTCCAGGAAACTCAGCCCGGCGGAAAGGAATTACGACATCGGCAACAGGGAACTTCTGGCCATCAAGTTAGCCCTAGAGGAGTGGAGGCATTGGTTTGAGGGTGCACAACACCTCTTCTCTGTTCTCACCGATCACAAGAACCTGCAGTACTTACGTGAAGCCAAAAGACTTAACCCACGCCAGGCCCGCTGGGCCCTCTTCTTTACCCGGTGCAATTTTACAATCTCCTACCGCACCAGGCCCAAGAATATTAAGGCAGATACCTTGTCTCGTCTCCATGCTCCAGAAGAAAACGAGGAAGAACCAGAACCCATAATTCCAGAAAGGATCATCGTCAGTCCCATCCAGTGGAACCCCGACTCAGTCACCTCCTCCAATGCTTCCACGGCCACTCCGCCTGGCTGCCCACCAGATGTACTGTATGTCTCCCGAACACAGCGCACTCCCCTCATTCACTCCGTTCACACATCACTGGGCACTGGCCACCCCGGGGCCAACAGCACCCTCTCGCTGCTGAAAGACCGCTACTGGTGGCCCAATATGGCTAGGGATGTGAGAAGGTTTGTTCAGGGCTGCGCCAATTGCGCAATTTCCAAGAGCCCACGCCACTTACCAGCAGGCAAACTCCTACCGCTGCCCGTTCCCAACTGTCCATGGTCACACCTGGGAGTTGACTTCATCAGGGATCTACCAGCCTCAGGTGGTAACACTTGCATATTAGTGATTGTGGACAGATTCTCTAAATCATGTCGACTTCTTCCCCTCAAGGGCCTGCCTATAGCCATAGTGACGGCCGAGTTATTATTCAACCATGTCTTCAGATATTATGGCATTCCTGAGGACATTGTGTCGGATCAGGGGCCACAATTCATCTCCAGAGTATGGAGAGGCTTCTTTAAGCTCCTGGGTGTGACCGTAAGTCTATCCTCTGGATACCATCCCCAGACAAATGGGCAGACGGAGAGGAAAATCCAGGAAATTGGTCGCTTCCTACGAACCTTCTGCCATGGCCACCAGGAATCTTGGAACCAGTTTATTGGTTGGGCCGAGTACGCTCAGAATTCCCTGCGTCAACCTATGACCGGACTCACTCCCTTCCAGTGCATACTTGGCTACCAGCCACCCCTATTCCCCTGGTCTGGGGAACCATCAGAAGTGCCAGCGGTCGACTACTGGTTCCGAGAGAGCGAGAAGGTCTGGGACGATGCTCACCATCATCTCCAGCAAGCAGTACGCAGGCGCAAAATGACAGCAGACCTTCGAAGATCCGAAGCCCACCAGTACCAACCAGGACAGAAGGTCTGGCTGTCAACAAGAGACATCAAGATGCACCTGCCCTGTAAGAAACTTAGTCCCAGATATGTTGGCCCCTTCACCATCTCGAGACAAATCAATCCAGTCACCTACCAACTCCAACTCCCTCCGCAATACAGAATTGATTCCACTTTCCACGTCTCCTTACTAAAACCTTACCACTCTCCTGTCTCTCCCTCCACAGAGCCTGGTCCGAGTGAAGAACCCCCTCTCCCGCTAATACTGGAGGACGGTGCCATCTATGAGGTGAAGAAGATCCTGGATTCCCGGCGCCGTGGTGGTCAGCTGGAATACCTCATAGACTGGGATTGCTATGGTCCGGAGGAGAGGTCATGGGTCCCCAGAGATGACATTCTAGATCCAACACTGCTCGACGAATTCCACTCCACCTACCCAGATCGACTAGCTCCCAGAGGAAGAGGTAGACCACCACGACGTCGGGGTCCTCGGTCCTCTGGAGCGGGCCGTGGAGAGGGGGGTAATGTCACAGATCGGCCAGGCTCCCACACCAGCCAATCACAACGCACACCCTCACTTGAATATTGATTGAGCACACCTGCACGCCATCAGATCATCATCACCAAGCACCATAAAACCACACACCTCACTGCACTCAAGCGTCCGGTCTCGTTTCTACGAAGTGGACTCCTTAAGCTATCCCAGTGACTTACCTACTACTTACCTGCTTGTTTACTTACCTCCTGTATACTCTCCAGCGTCTTGTCTCCCGCTCTCCAGCGTCTGCCTCCTCCAGCGATTCCTGACCAGTATCTCCACTCTTCCAGTGAGGTGTGTGTTTCCCCAGCTTCCACGAGTTCCTGGCAAGGCAAAATACATTTCTTCAGTTCTCATCCTCTATGACAATAACCATTGAAGTTTCTACTCACCTGCTATCAGCCTCGTTTACTCTGCTGTTCAATAAACTATACTGGTATTTGCATCTAACCTGTTGTGTGAGCCTGGTTCCGTAACAATCCTTGACTACCCTCAGCACACTCAAATTTAAGCAATCAAACAAAAAACAATTTACTTTTACACACCAAATTGTCTCACTGACAGTCACTTAGGGATCCAGAAAGCTATGTCTATTATATTCCCCTTTGTCACTTTACTGTATATCACACCCATACATCATGGCAGCCTTGAAGATTGAGTCTGACACCTGTAAGTGGTGAATCAGCTGTGACTGGAGGCCTAAACCATTAAAGAAGAGTAGAACCACTGTGACTGGGGCCATTACTGTAAAAACAAGTGGAACTGGAGTTATTACACACACACAGCCAGTACATTCTGACTGATGACAGCCTTCATAACAGTTACGAGGATTTTTCTCTTCTAAGAGCGCACTCTGACTCTTGAAGTAGTATTTGTGTGTGTAAGGGAGAGAGTGATTTAAGTGTGGTATTGATCTGTAAAGCTACCTATCTTTCCAATGACATGGTCTTCAGAATCATATTCATCCTCAGGGCTTCCATCTGTCAGATGGCCGAGCATTTAATGCATCCGCTGGATGATACACCTCTGTCAAGGATGCTGAAACGTAGCCATCAGTTGGAGAGAACCTGCTGTTCTGTCCTGTCAGTCCAGTCACAGTACACAAAAGTCCAGAGCATTGGAGAGCCAGCCTATTTAGTCAATGGGACCTTTCACAAACCATTTAGCTGGATGAAAAGGCCTATCCTTTTATACCAAAGAGAATGTTTCCAAAGCTGCTCTGGGGGCTTTTGCAAGCTGACAGCATCGTACACCCGCAATTAAGATGTCCTAGTAACAACACACACCAGCGGGTGACTACTTTCCTCCCTTTGCAAAGGCAAGTGAGTGTGACATCAAATTCTGGATCCCAGGAGTGTCTTTGCTTTTGATATCCTGTTTTGATTAATTAAACTGAAGCTGCATAGCATTTCTTAACAGAGACAATTGCACCAGTTCACTTTATCTCTGTCCAGATAGAAGCCATAATAAGAGAAATGGCCTTCACAACTACAGCATGCTGGTCTGTGCTGTAATACCAGTCCACTGAGACAATTAACAAGCTCAGTACATGGCACTCCGGAACTAATTGTGTCTCTGTCTAGTGGCACTCTATGTGGAGAGAGGTGTATTTAAAGAAATTCTGTTTAAATTAGTCATTATAATTAAGAGAAAGAATGGTGTGGATAATTTGGGTGTTTCTTCACTTTCTTAATTTCTATATTTTATTTTGATAACATTTCAAACATTTAAAAATAATAACAATAATAAAATCGAAGACTTCTTTGTCTGGATAATGATAATTTAATGTAATTTTATGTATCTGCACACTATTGATTATCAGGACTGAATAGCAGTCATGATCTGTAAAATTTTGTAAACAAAAATGAAATGTTAGGTTTGTTTCATTGTTTTTGGCTATTTTACTATTTGAAAATATGGGTCTGGGGAAGAAAAAAAACTCCACTAATAATTAAGTAGCAAAAATAAATAAATAAATGAAGACAACAAATGATTACAAGTCAGAATAAATTTAAGCTTCACATAACAAGAAAAAGTTTAAATATGATAGTTTTAATAATAACCAATCCTTATGACCAAAAAGTGCCTGTAGTTGTATTTTTTGTGACAACTGCTAGTCTTGTTATGATGTTGTGCACCGGGGAAAAAAATCCTTTGGGAAGAATAAGTCTGTTTGAACCTTAATAAAAATGCCAAATAATGCTTTCCAGCTGCTCTTAACTGAAAATTAAGTGGAATTTTTGTTCAAGACATAAATCGCTGTTTACTTTGTAGGTTATAGTGGCAAATGGCATGTGGGTGTATTTTTAAATGCGCGGACTTCATTTGCAGGTTAATATCTCCATTGTCCAGGGTCACTCTCCCTCGTGTAGTGATTTGGCATTTGCAGGAACTGTGCCTAGTGCATTAATAACAATAACAATAAAAACGCAATTGAATCTGTAAAGACAATATGCGCTTAATGTTTGCCCAGAATCCCTTGCTTAAAGCTCACCTCATCAAATTGGAGATTAGTGGCAGCTGTAACTTTATTAGAGGCGGAGCGGGCGTAGAGAGAACATAAATAATTCAGTGAGGTGTCTATGGGAAAGCACAGTGATTTAATTCTGCAGAATGGAATTTGCGGCTACGTCGACACTCTATGAAACAGAGATCCCCCCATTCTCGTTCTCATTCACTCTGTTGCTTGCGCTATACATGCTCTCTCTTTCTCTCACTCACTCACTCACTCACTCTCTCACACCCTGTATTCACTTTGTGGTTCATTCCTCATCGTCAGGTAGCACCATGGCAACACTCTTGCCAGCTACATCAATCTCTTCGGCATGTGCCCTCAGCAGGAAGAGTAAGAGAGGAGGGAGACCAGAAAGGAACGAGAAAGGGAAGCTTGTTTTCGTCTTTGGTGGGAGGTTTTGTGCTATGAAAGAAAAAAGTGACAGAATATGCAGAATGTTTGCCACATGTACAAGATTCAAATGTCATGAGCACTGAGTCATTAGATTTCTTTATTATCACAGATTTTTGACCTTTGACACATAATGTACCCCTAGCGTAAGTGTATGTAGTTCCCCTTTTGTTATTTCTTTGGGAATCAATTCCTGACAATGTAGGAATAGTTTTAGGTGTCATTTTTTAATAAACAGAAACAAATGTTCTGGGAACGTTCTGTGCACGTAAGAGGTAAGAGGTGCACTCCTGTTTGAGGTCACAGTAAAGGGATGGATGGGCTCTATCAAATGTACTGCATCTCTCTTAGAGCACTGCATGTATAAAAGATAATTAAATAAACTGAGCTCTTGTGGGTTTGTCTGTTTTGTTTCTATGTCTGAGTTTGTATGGGATGTTATAAATAGAGAAGGAGCAGGTTTTGACGATAGGAGTGAAATAGCTTTCCCTTCCATGGGTCACGCTGTGGATCCTTAAGGGGCAGCTGCCGTGACTGATGTAATGGCAAGGCAATATCAGCAGAAATAGCAGGGAACTGAGACACGGCTTATAAGAGCAGGACCAGGGGGTTTGAAGAGGGGTGGGGGGGTAATGGTGCTGAGAGGAACAGCCGCCACATTGCAATCAGTTCCGCTGCTCTGACTCACTCTGTCACCTGGTGGCTTTTCACCGCAACCATCGTGGCATTTCGATATGTGGGAGTGCCTATAAGATGATATTAATGGCAGGATGAACCCAGAGTTAGTTATGTGCCCCTGAAACACAGCCTCAGATTAGGGGAGGGCTCTTACCTCAGCAAACTGCTGCAGATATTAGATAGCGCTGAAAAATAGCAGACACGCAGCCTCCTTCAAGGCCAGAGCAGTCAGACTCTTGTTTACTCTCTTCCGTGTTTTATTTCAAGGTTTTTCTCTGTTTGATGTATGAGTGTGTGCTTGTGTTTCAAGGTTAGAAGGAAGCAAGATTCACAAACAGCTCTCTAGTGATGAGGAGATTTTAATGGCTCTCTTGGGAAAGCCTGTGGTCTGTTTTGGTGAGATGTAAGACCTGTGGATGTCTCTGCTGGGACGTACCTACATTTATCACTCTCTTCACACTGCAAAGGCTCTGACACTGAAAGACTGTACATCACTTGTATTTATTCACAGTTTGTCTGAATTTAATTTCACACGCGAAGGGGAATTTCTTAATGGTGCAGGAGTGGAAAATGGGCCTCTAAGGGAAAATAATAATAATAATAAATGATTAGCATGTATACAGCATGACACTGTTCATGAGGTGTAAACAGTCCCTCTCTTTGGTTATGCATTTGTTTGTTTTGGTTGCCACCAGTTTCATAACTCAAGGGAAAATTGGTTATTACTCATTACTAATTCGGATTTTAGAATTTCTTTGAACCTGTTAAGGCTGTGACACCCCAAGCTAACAAAGAACTAGCGGTGATGAAAACTGACTGTGTAACAGTGTAATTAAAGACAGGAATGCACATAAGTGGTGTGCAGGTGCGTATGCACGACCAAAATAAAAAATGCACTGGGTAAATAAGTTCAGACTGCTCAATTGCGTACCTACATGGTTAACAGCTGTTAATGCACAATCACTGATTTAGATCGACTAACTGTAACATTGTATTAGATGTCCATTCGAACTGAAAGCATAAATCTAGACTGTGAGCTGCTGGGTTCAGATTGAAATGCAAAACAATGACATTTCATTCACTGACATGTTTCACTCTGCAGCACTAAAATTGGCAGCGCATACACTCTTAAAAATAAAGGTTCTTTATTGGCATTAATGATTTCATTAAAAACCTTTAACATCCATGGAACCTTTCCATTGCACAAAAGGTTCTTTATAGTGGTTAAAGGTTCTTTAGATTATTAAACATTTTTTTTACACTAAGAAAATTATTTTAAGAACTGTTAACTGAAATTTCTTTGGGGAAGCCAAAATGGTTCTTCTTGTCACAGTTATTGTCACGAATCCAGTTCATGGACTTCCACCCAATTACCACCAGAGGTCGCCCTTCCATCATATTGACTCTCACACCACACAGACTGTTGCAGGTCACTCTGGCTGCATTTCCCATCATCCATTGCACTGATTGCACACAGCTGTAACCAATCACACACACACTATATTACCCCAAAGACTATAGAAATATAAAGACAGTTCACTCCTATACTTATGAATGGGAGAAAGTGCAACACGCAATATGGCGGGATAGTGCCGCCTTCTAAATGAAAGACCTCATGTACGTATACATATCTGTGGGACCAGCAGCTGCACAGTCATAAGCACGTTGGAGCTACGCATTCGCATTGGCTGGTCTAGCCTGAAAAATAAGATTTTTAAACGCTATTTGAGCATAAGAAACAACATTCATGGGGCAGTTCATTTCAGATTTTATTGATGATTTGAAATATGTAATTTAATCCGGAGTTCAACGAGCCGTTTTTGAGATTTCAGGATTCCCCCATTCATTTAGATAGGACTTGGTCTTATCTGAGCTGCCCGGAGGCATTGCAAATATGCCGGCCGAGTGAACGGACTTTCCATGAAAGGGACTTTGATTACACCCACTCGGGTCCTTCTCAAACTGCCGAGTATTGTTCAGCATTCATCGCTCTCCTAGTGATAGCTACATTACGGAGCTATTCTGTGTTTTCTGAGTCTGAGTCTAAGTCTAGTTTATCCTGTTGATTGCCTGAGTCATTCGTGTCTTGATCCTAGCCTGTGTATCTCGTTTCTTGTCTGTTTCTCTGCCTGCCCTGAAGTTTATAGCCTGCCTTGGATATCTCTCTCTCTCGTCTTGTCGTTTGGACTCTGTTTGCCCCTGTCTGGACTATTATCGTGTACCTGGATTAGCTCTCTTTGTTTTGCTCCCTGGATCACGTTCGCCGCCGATCGACCCTGTTTGTTCACTGGACTGCTCTTGTGTTTTGCCCGTGCCATACCTGTTTGCTGGTCTTTCGACTCTGCCTTTGTTTTTGACCACGTCTCTGTCTAATAAAGCTTGCAAATGGATCTGCACGTCTCTCGTCTCGTTCTCCCTGTTACTCGGCCACACAAGGATCCAGCAGCTGTTCAAGTGGACACTGGCCAGGTATGGACACTACAAAAATATTAGTAGCCCTTAAACAAGGCACGCGATCGTTGGAAAACCATATTCGAGAATTTTTGGCCTCGCTCACTATTCAGATTTACCAGACATTATTTTGATAGAGATTTTCTGTGATGGCATAAATCCACCTCTCAAGTCTAAGCTCTAGACACGAGGGTCCCCGTTCGTCACTGAGTTGTTTTTTGGACTTTGCTTTGTTGACTGTTGGCTCTCTATTCACTGTGGGTGTCGTGGAGGAGGAACGCGATATTGCTTTTGGGCCGGTAATGGCGGCCGCGAGATTTAGTCAGCCACAAGCTCAGGGACATTCAAGTTTACTGATCGCTACTCTGGTGATTCTACCCGCTCGTGAAATGGCGGCCGCACCAGAGCGTGCTCACATAATGGCGGAGACAGCGGAGCCGTGTTAGCAAAATGGCGGCCACAACAACGCTCTGTCATGTCACAGTTGCCATTCATGAGACACTTCACGTCATCGCAGATCTTCCTGAGTCAAGTCAAGCTACCGTTGATCTTCAAGAGTCAAGTCACGTCTCAAACTGATCTTTCAGAGACTCGTCACATCACAGCTGATCTCCCAGAGTCTCGTCACATCTCAACTGATCTCCCAGAGTCTCGTCACGTCACAGCTGATCTCCCAGAGTCTTGTCATGTCTCAGCTGATCTCCCAGAGTCTCGTCACGTCTCAGCTGATCTCCCAGAATCTCATCACATCTCAGATGATCATCCAGAGTCTCATCACGTTCTGTCTGTTGCACCCAGATCCACGAGATCAGTCCTTCGGTACCTCAGTCTGGTATCCATTGTGAGGGAGGCACCGCTGGTGTCTGCACGCGCAGCCGGTATCCCCAAATCTACTCACTTTAACCCTCCAGTTCCTGAACTAATTTCCCTGTCTGCAGCATTTCCCATATGGGGGATTGCTTTGTGGTGTGTATGGGCTGTGTTCACTACCACCGAAGTTCCAGAGCAAGCAAGATCCGTGCAAGGATTGCCAGAGGTGGTGGCTGAGGCTGCAGAACCTCCAGAAATGGCAGTGCCCGCTTCAGATCCTCCAGAGGTGGTGGCTGAGGCTGCAGAACCTTCAGAGGCGGCGGTGAACATTCCGGATTCTACGGAGGTGGCGGCGTATGCTGCAGAACCTTCTGAGGTGACGTCTTTCACTACAGCTCTGGTTACGGTAGTGGCGCCCATTAATGAACTCCTCGTCTGTCCTGTCACGGCTATGAAGGCCGTCTGCGAATCCTTGTCCAGTCCTGTCACGGCTATGGAGGCCGTCTGCGAATCCTCGTCCTGTCCTGTCACGGCTATGGAGGCCGTCTGCGAATCCTCTTCCTCTCCTGTCACGGCTATGGAGGCCATCTGCGAATCCTCGTCCTGTCCTGTCACGGCTATGGAGACCATATGCAGATCCTCGTCCTGTCCTGTCACGGCTAGGGAGGCCATCTGTGAATCCTCGTCCTGTCCTGTCGCAGCTATTGAGGCCGCCTGCGAATCCTTGTCCTGAATTCCCTGTCTGTCCAGTCATGGCTATGGAGGCCGTTTGTGAACTCTCTGCTTGTCCTGTCATGGCTATGGAGGCTGTCTGTAAGCTCCCTGCCTGTTCTGTCATGGTTACGGAGGCCAATTATGAACTGTTGTCCTGTCCCGACCCAGCCAAAGATAATACAAAGTCTTTGAATTATCAGCCTTGTCTGTCACTGCCAAGGAGGCCACTAATGAACTGTCTGTCCATCCAGTTTCAACCTATGAGTCTGAGTTTGAATTATCAGCCTGTCCAGTTCCTAGTAATGCTCTTGATTTTGAACTATCTGTTTGTCCTGTTTCAACGAGTAAGTCTGACTGTGAATTGTTTACCAGTCCCGTTTCAGTCGATGCACCTGATTTTGAACAGTCTGTCTTTACAAATGTAGCTGTTGAATCTGACTTTAAACTGTCTGCCTAGCTGGTTTCTGTTGGCGATAAGTCCAATTTCGAACCATCTATCTACCCCATGTTAATTAATGAGCCTGAGTATGATTTATCTTCCTGTCGAATTTATGTCACTGAACTATCTGCTTCAGTTTCTATCAATGCCCATGATTTTGACGGCTCCGTTCTGGTTTCCTGCTCCAACGGCTCTGCTCTGGTGTCCTGCTCCGCTGGCTCCGCTCTGGTTTCCTGCTCCGTTGGCTCCACCCTGGTTTCCTGCTCCGCCGGCTTCGCTCTGGTTTCCTGCTCCACCCAGGCTCCCTGCTCTGTTGCTTTTACTCTGGTTCCCTGCTCCGCCTTGGTGCTCTGCTCTGCCGGCTTTGCTTCAGTCCCCGGTCTCTACTTCCACATGGACTTGGCCTCCTGTCCCTCACCCTGTTCCGCATCTGCTGCACTGCGCTCCTGGATTGTATTGAGTTGGGAGCATCTGGAAGCCGCTCTTTGTGGGGAGGCTCTGTCATGAATCCGGTTCATGGACTTCTGCCCAATTACCACCAGAGGTCGCCCTTCCATTATATTGACTCTCACACCACACAGAATGTTGCACGTCACTCTGGACAGCTTTTCCCATTATCCATTCCACTGATTCCACACAGCTGTAACCAATCACACACACACACACTATATTAAACCCACTCAGGTCCTTCTCAAACTGCCGAGTATTGTTCAGCGTTCATCGCTCTCCTAGTGATAGCTACATTACGGAGCCATTCTGTGTTTTCTGAGTCTGAGTCTAAGTCTAGTTTATCCTGTTTATTGCCTGAGTCATTCGTGTCTTGATCCTAGCCTGTGTATCTCGTTTCTTGTCTGTTTCTCTGCCTGCCCTGAAGTTTATAGCCTGCCTTGGATATCTCTCTCTCTCGTCTTGTCGCTTGGACTCTGTTTGCCCCTGTCTGGACTATTATCGTGTACCTGGATTAGCTCTCTTTGTTTTGCTCACTGCATCACGTTCGCCACCAGTCAACCCCGTCTGTTCACTGGACTGCTCTTGTGTTTTGCCCGTGGCATACCTGTTTGCTGGTGTTTCGACCCTACCTGTGTTTTTGACCACGTCTCTGTCTAATAAAGCTTGCAAATGGATCTGCACGTCTCTCATCTCGTTCGCCCTGTTACAGTTATCTTCAGTTATGGTTTCTTGGACTTTTAGTTTGTATTCTTTTCCTGTCTGCCTTGGTTTGACTTTCCCACTTGTTGACATACTGATTTGACTGATTCTTGAGTTCAGCTGTGTGTTATTAATTTACCTTGTTTGTGTCAGTATTTATGTTCTTCCTTTTCCTGCATTCAGTGTCCAATCTTGCTTACGTTTATTGTGTTGTTTCTCTCTTCTCTCTCGTTCTGTTTACTTCAGCATTTGGGTTTAAGACTTGTGTGGATTACTTTTTTGGATTCTCTGCCTGTCTGTCCACAACACACTGTGACCTGCTTTTGTAAACTTTATTTTTGAGAGTCTATACTTACTTGCTGGCAACCCACCAAAATAAAAGCTTGCTGATTTTAGGTTTAAAAATGATGAATTCATATACAAAAAAAGAAAAGAAAGAAAAGAAAGGAAACACCTAAATATCAGCATTGTATTGTATACACTTTTTATTTTAAAATATAATAATATCATCACACTTTATTTATTATTTTGTTTGTTGTTTTATTAAAAAAAAAAAAAAAAAAAGTTGTATTTAATGGGTGACATTATGTGCAGTGTGAACACCAAACGAAATCTCTGGTGCTCTCATGTGAACTAGACTGAAAAACTTATGTGCATCCCTGATTATAGATGTATCTTTATTACTGTTATTCTAATTTAATTGCAGATGTAATTAGGTGCATTTTTAGAACAATGTATGTACATGAATGTATGTACAATGTAAGTGCATTGTATTAAATAACTAATTGAAATGTTAGTACAAAATAGTTAAAGACACTAAATATATAAAAAGTGGGTCCACATTTGCTTCCAGTAAATCTTTTATTGGATTATCTGTTGTTTTTATCTAACAGTTTGTTTTCTTTATTAGCCTACTGCATGTCCTCTTAGGGCAGGGGTCGGCAACCTGCGGCTCTTTCATCCCTCTGTGGTGGCTCCCTTAGCATGGGTGTACAATACGCGGGGGCGGTGTCCCCCCGACTTTTAATAAAACCTAAACTCTTCCCCTGCACTTTTTTTCGAGTAAGTGTGTTCACATTAGAGGTTTTCCAGGGCCAATGTCAATAAATCTAGATTTAAATTAAAAGAGACAAGATTCTCACGCCATTTTGGATAGGTTTTATTCTTATCTAAAACGATGTGAACATCACGGAGCACTGAACACTCTCATGCGGTTTCATTCATACTGTGTTATTCATGTTTCATATGTTTCATTCATGCCGTGTTATGTTATTTGGGGATCAAATATTTTGTGGCTCCACGTGAATTTTATTAAGTGGGAAAGTAGCCAAAATGGTTCTGTTTATGTTGAAGGTTGCAGACCCCTGTCTTAGGGGATCTCATTGTTTGTATTTGCTAGTGTGTGTTTATCTCATCCCTGAATGTATTGGTGGTGTAAAACAGTTGGCAGCTCTTTTATAAAGAAAATCTGCTGCAGATTAGGTTTGATTTGTTAGTGTTGCTTTTTCAGAGCTTTTCATGCACAGAACCATGAAATATCATCTTTCCATAATTATTTGTTCTGGACCATTGAGTTGGAATGATATCAAAGAGATACAGAGGTATTGACAGAAAAAAAGATTAAGAGAGAGAGGGAATGAGAGAGAATGCTCTCTCATTCCCTCTCTCTCTTAGTCTTTTTTTTTCCCTTTTTTATGTGCAGTACAACTCTGTTTGCTCACTTTTACATCAGTTAATTAACATTACGTATCTTCTGCCCTTGCATGAAGAGAATAAGGAGTATTTTGCTATGATGATACAGTATGTTGTTAATTATGAAGTGCTCTGGAGGGGGGCTGGTGGCAGGTTCGGGTCACGGTGTAAAACGGGCATTAAAAGTGTGTGAAGAAACCAGTTTTTTCCCATAATTACCCATTAAGTCTTTTGCTTCAAGTGATAGGTTTATTTATTAATAAAAGAAGAGAAGCATGTCAAGTTGAATTTTTAATGGTGCTGTGACTTTGGGCTTTTACAGTTGTGTTTTCAGTTGTGTTGGCTTTTTCAGTTGTGTTAATTAACTAATTAACTAATTCATTCATTCATTTACCTATATTGCATTCATCTGCTAAAATGAAAACTCAAGTTTTTTTTTTTCTTTCTTGTGTTCATGTTAATTTGCAATATTGCTCAAATAATAAATGATTTTTAAAGCATGTTGTTTGACTAGGATGTTTATTTTTTTTCATCCAAAATTTCTCATATCTGGAAAAACCTTTAAATTAAATGTTGTTTTCACACTGTATTATTCCAGCAGAGCTGATCCATTATTCTCCACAGACAAGTCTGTCAGCCAAGTTTTTAATGGTGTCTCTCTCTCTCTCACACACACACACACACACACACACACTGAAGAGCCAATGTGACCTTCAGCAGACTCTTTTGTGTTGTGTTTCTAAAAATAAAGCTGTGATCAGTGAAGAAGAGGGGCGTCTCTACCCATGGGCACACGCTCCAAAGAGAGAGTGTGAGAGACGGGCCTAATTAACTCTTTCACCATTAAAGAGACAGTGAGGGGAGGTGTGAGGAGGTGTGAAGACCTTACATGGGCAGTCTAGTGCTGGCAGTGAACTAAGGAAAGCTAATTGGATGAAAGAAAAGCAAAGCATGTATGCTGTGAGGAGGAAAAAAAGGCTGAAGATGAAGTGAATGTGGGGACGGAGATCGATGGGTGTGTAACGCTGCAGTGCTAAGTTATGAGAGGAAATATATAAAATTTCAAAAGAAAATGGTTTAAATGAACAAACTCAATTAACCATCATCCATAAAGCAAAAACAATTAATCAGAACAATCTAGACAAATGAGGCTTGAAACAGACAGCTTTAGATTACTGTGGTGTACTTGTTATTGCAGTGATTAATTGTGTAATCATAACAGACATTTTTCTAATTTTTTTATGAGTTATTGTATTGAGATTAATACAATTGTTTTTATATATATTTACTATATATATATACTTTTTTTCCCAGGCTAGTCCAGTTTTCACAATATAACAGTCTCTGTGGAATGTTCTAGTTATCTACCAAGTTGAACAAATGCACCTGCTCAACTGCTTCTTTTAAAGCTGTTACACACCAAGCCGGCATCAAAGAACTAATGGCAATGAAAGCTGACTCTAGTGTTGCCTTGCATCACCTATGTCTGGGCCAAAAATTGCACTTGGACAAACCACAAAGACTACAGCCAATGACACCAAGAAAATAAATTGTCCGCCTAGAAGAGATGGAATAACTTTCCATACCAGAATATGGCAGTAGCATATGTATTTGTCATTTAAAAAAAAAAAGAAATAGGAAGGTGATTATACAAACTGTAAACAACGCAGCCCTCGCTTACCATTTTAAACAGGAGTCATTTTGATTAGATGGTTTTCACTTTCTACATTCCAGACAGCCATGGCACTATAAAAATATTTACATATTGAAATAAGATATCTCGATATATACTTAGCACTGGTTTGCTAAGAGAGGGAGCCAATCAAAATGGTCTCTTTCACCCATTCTCACAGATTGGTTGCTTTGACACCAATTCAACTTGCTCAATCGGCCAAAAAGCTAATGATGGTTGTCTGACTAGTGCCAGTGGTGTGGAACACCAAAACTGTGCAGACAGATGCTTAAGGACAGCATGACATTGGCCAATGGCATTTAATCACTGAAGGCTTTTGTCTGAGTCTGAGTGTCCCAGAGGATTTCAATTGAAAAGTTTGAGATCTGTATCGGAGATGGAATAGCTTCTGAAGAAACGCAGACCTGGTGACCTTTTCAAGGCCTTGACAAAACCTTAAAACCTGAACAATATCTGAAACAATTTATTATTTCCTGTGTTGGTGCAACATGTGATATTGTGTGTTCCTGCTGGTTTCCAGATGTGTGTTGTACTGAGCCTGTGAATGTATGCATACACACGTGTTTTTATGAACATGATAATAGCATGAGTTGAACAGCTGGATGGACAGATGTCTTCCATCAACACTTGTGTTGTAAACATGTGTAATGGCCCACTCAAGGGCTTTCTTTCTTATTTTTCTTTTCCCTCTTCCTCATTTCCCAGGCCATATATCAGGACAGTGTTACTGCTCTACATATCTGCTATTGTTAAAAATATCAGGATCCAGGTACCTGTCTGTGTTTGTGTGCTAGAATAACGTATATAACTGAGAACACGGCAGTTATGTGTCTTTTATCTTAAAATAGGTTTGTTTTGCGTGTAATGTTTGAGCTTCCACAAGAACAAGCTCTGAGGTTGTTTGTTGCATATGAAGCACATAAGGTAGAGATTCTGTTGAACATATTAGATGTGCTCTATATACAGTGCACAGCATAAATGAGTACACCCCATAAATGAGTACATATGAGTACATAAATGAGTATTTATATCAATAAATATAAAAGATGTATTTTCTTAATGATCACTTATATAATTCATGGAAAGATGGTAAAATTTAAATGTATTAAACATATACTTAATAAAAACAACAAAATATATGCCAATATTTTCTGTAAGATAAGTAAATTAGCCAATTTTGTTTAAATGAAGGATTGCAGAAATGAGTATACCCTAGATTTAATTCATCAAATGTATAATATTCTAGTACTTAGTATGTCCTCCAGAACTTTAAGTATACTGCTCTTACCCTTCTTGGCACTGAGTGTACAAGTTCATGACAAATTTTCACATCTGTCCTGTTTAACTCTTGGAGGACAACCTCCTTAAATGCTCTGGTCTTTAATGGGGAGTTTTGCTCAGCTCGTCTCTACAGAATCCCCCACAGCTGCTCAAGAGCGTTAAGATTGAGTGAAATACATGTTGACTGAAGGATTTTCATCTTGGGAGAATGAATATCTTCATTGTTATGCTGAAAGAATGCCCAATAATGCGGAGAATGAGTGGAGGGTAGCATCTTCTGTTTCAAGTTTTTGTATTACATCACACAGTAGTGTGTGAATTCATGAAAGCATTGATAAAGCACAACTCCCTCACACCTTCAGCACTCATTCATCCCTATATAAAAGCTTTACTACCACTGAACGTCACTGTGGGTACCAAGAACTTCTCACTGTACTCCTCCTCTAGCAACACCAGAACATTTTGGATGCTTTTGGATCCGAAATGATTGACTTGGTCTCTTGAGACCAGAGTATGGATTCCCAGAAGTCTCTATTTTGTAAATATGGGCCTTGGAAGAGGTTTTGCTTTGGCTACAGTAGGTAATTCTAGTGGTGACAACAACCATGCATGTCACTTCTGCAGGCTGCGTCATACTCTGTGAGATAAAGTGTCACTCTTTTCATAGCTTTTGCCGGCTCTGAGACACTTGCATGTCATTTCTCCTGCTCTTTTTCTAGCAAAAATTCCCTCATCACTAAATAAAAACTAAATGAAATCACTTAAAGTGAAGACCGGAATATTTCAGGAGCCTTGTCACAAGTCCATTGTTTTTGAATGTTGGTGCTACTTCTGCTATATTTTCACACTTAAAACCATAATTTGGTATTCCTCTTGTAACATTGTCCTCTTTTATGCTAAGAAATAGGTCAACTGGCAGTTCTTTCCCAAGTGGTTCCACTGCCGCCAGCATTAAGCCTGAGTATGATTCAGTGGGCTATATAACACTTTTAATTGTCAGGAAATTACTTGCCTTTAAAGGTTTTGGTTCAATATACTTACCTGTTGATCAAAAATAGCCTTAAACCTATACACTTGTTTTTTTGTTTTTTTTTGTAATTTTCAGGAGGGTGTACTCATTTTTGCAACACAACATTTTATCACTTTGATAAGAAAATCTTATTTTGCTGAATAATTTTGACATTCTTCTTTGGTAATTGATCAAGCAGGCTTGTTGGAACATTATATCTCCAAAGAACCCTAACATGTCATCCAAGTAAAGAGTAATTGCTGAATTTGTTAAGTTTTAGAGGGGGTGTACTCGTTTATGCTGTGCACTGCATGTGCATTGCTTATATGTGAATACGAGCTTAAATTAAATCTAAATTAAATCAAATTTTATGATGTCTTTATGAACTTTTTGAAGCATAAAAGTTTTGGTTAAATATACTTTTAGGTTTCATTAAAATTATCTGCATTTTCTTTTTGAAAGTGAATAAAAGTCTTACGGGTTTGGAATGACATGAGAGCAAGAAAAATATGATGGAAATTTTCATTTTTGAATGAACTATCCCTTTAAGTATATGTGTCACGAGACTTTGATTGTATTCCCACTCACATAAGTGTTTGTGTCAGGGTGGTAAAGGAAGAGGAATCAGTTGCAGGGATAACCGAGATTTGAGTTTCTAAACACAAAACAGGAACTCAGGAAGTAATCGTTAAGCCACTGTCCGAGAGGGTAACCAGGAGAGATTCCAGCCAGGTCCGAGGAAGTAAATGTCAGCTCCGCAGGAGGCGTCTAGGAAAAGGGTTTCAGAGCGAATGGCAGAGAGCAACTGGATTAAATTTTCACATTTGATAATTTCCGACATTGGTCAGCAGGAGGCTCTTTCCTCGGTAACACCTGTACACAAAGCAGCACAGAAACGGGCAGTGCTCATTTATTTGTTTGTGTTTTAGTTGGTTAGGTTTGTATTTCGTTATGTTCTGTTTATTGTCATAGATATACATATCCATGTTTATTGTGAGATGTAGTAACTATAGCAACCGCGGCGCCCATTGCTGCATGCATTGCCATATGTTGCCAGGAACTACCGTGAAAAGCTTAGTATAAACACTTAGGTAAGGGTGACAGTTAAGACATTTGTTGCAATGCTCTTAAAGAAATCCCTTACCTCAGGGAATTTTTTCCCCTCAGGGATACCCATAAATCAAATTACTTAAGGACTTTCATGCAACCGGGCCCAGGTCCTTAGTGGAAAACCATAACCTCTGCCCACAGACATTCTTGGGTGCAGGAGTCTGACCACGATCTGCTGCCACCTTGGCATGTCTCCCTGCCTGAATGAGCGCCTTCCTGGCTCTTTCCCATGTGCGCCTGCACCTCTGGACAATGGCATGGGAAGAGGGGACTGTGGCATCAGGTTCCTGTGAAGCAAACAGAGGAGGCTTATAAATAGAACTTTGAAAAGGGGACATACCAGTGGCCGCCACAGGAAGTGTGTTATGGGCATACTCTGCCCAGGTGAGCTGCTGGCTCCAGGAGGTGGGATTGTGTGATACCAGACAGCGGAGCATCCGCTCCAAATCCTGGTTAGCGCTCTCAGACTGCCCATTGGTCTGCGGATGAAATCCTGATGTCAGACTCACAGAATCACCGATCAGACGACAGAACTCCTTCCAAAAATTGGAAAAAAAAACTGGGGCCCCCTGTCAGAGATCACGTCTTTGGGAAGACCATGAATCCTGAAGACGTGATCGACTACCACCAGAGCAGTTTCCTTAGTAGAGGGCAATTTAGGTAGGGGAATAAAGGGAGCTGCCTTCGAAAAACGGTCCACAACTGTCAAAATCACAGTATTACCCCTGGAGGAGGGGAGGTCAGTGACAAAGTCCAGGGCAATATGGGACCAAGGGTGGGTGGGGATAGGCAAAGGCCGCAGCAGACCAATGGGAGGCTTATTAGAAGTCTTGTTCTGGGCGCAAACCGAGCAAGCAGCCACAAACTGTCTGACATCATGGGGCAATGAAGGCCACCAAAAATGCTGGCGGACAGAAGCCAACGTCCTCCGCACACCTGGATGGCAGACCAGCCTAGAAGAATAACTCCACTCAAGGACTGAAGGACGCAACGGACCTGGAACAAACAACACACCAGTAGGGCAGCCTCTCGGGACCTCCACCCCCCGCAAGGCCTCACTGACCCGCCTCTCAATACCCCAGGAAACAGACGCCACCACGACACCCTGGGGTAAAATGGTGTCGGGCCGTGCCCCGCTCCCTGGACTGTCAAAGAAACGAGACAGAGCATCCTGCTTGATATTCTTGGACCCAGGCCTGTACGAGAGTGTGAAACGGAACCGATCAAAGAAGATGGCCCACCTGGCCTGCCGAGAGTTCAACCTCTTGGCTGAACGGATGTATTCAAAGTTCTTATGATCCGTTCAGACCAAGAAGAGCTCCGCAGCCCCCTCCAGCCAGTGTCGCCTCTCACCCAGTGCCAGCTTAACCGCAAGCTGCTCACAGTTACCGACATCATAGTTCCGTTCTGCCGGGCTCAGGCAGTGAGAGAAGTATGCACAAGTGTGCACCTTCCCTCAAGGACCGCCCCAACCCCGACCTCAGAAGCGTCAACCTCCACAAGAAACTGCAGATCAAGGTCTGGAACAGACAAGACAGGTGCAGATGTGAAACACGATTTAAAGTTTCGTAAAAGCCCCCTGTGCCTGCTCCATCCACCTGAAAGGAACACAAGTTGATGTTAGAGCAGTTAAAGGAGCAGCAGTTTGACTACAGTTCTGGATGTAATGCCGATAAAAACTTACCTTGGCAGGATCTACCTTAACCCCCTCCGCTGAGATCATCTGTCCCAGGAACGGAACGGAGTCTGCGTGGAATATGCACTTCTCCACCTTGACAAAGCTGGTTCTCAAGTAACCTCTGCAGCACCTGACGGACATGCTGAGTGTGTACCTGCAATGACAAAGAAAAAAATCAGAATGTCATCAAGGTACACAAAGACAAATTGATTGGTCATGTCTCTAAGCATATAGTTAATCAGGGCCTGGAAGACAGCTGGGGCATTTGTAAGCCCAAAGGGCATCACCCGATATTCAAAGTGTCCAGTAGGGGTAATAAAAGCTGTCTTCCACTCATCCCCTTCCCTTATCCGAACCAAGTGGTAGGTATTGCGGAGGTCCAACTTTGTGAAGATTCGCGCTCCCTGCAGCAGCTCGGGAGCCGAGGACATGAATGGCAGGGGGTACCGATTCTTTACAGTAATGTCATTCAGCCCACGATAAATCGATGCATTTTTTTTTGTGTGTCATTTTTGCAGAAATGTACATGCAGGGGCGCAAGGAACCATCTTTCTTCTCCACAAAGAAGAACCCCGCACCTGCAAGAGAAGAGGAATAACAGATGAGGCCAGCTACCAATGACTCCTGGATATACTTATCCATAGCCTCTCTCTGGGAGGCTATGGATAGAAGGTCGATGGCACAGTCATAGGGTCTGTGAGGAGGGAGAGATGCCGCCCGAGACTTGCTAAAGACCCTTCGAAGATCAAGGTACTCTGCAGGAACACCGGACAGATCCACAGTCTGCTCCTCCTGAAACATAGAAAAAGAAAAGCCAGCAGACGAGGCAACACCCAGGCAAAATTTATGACAAAAAAAGCTCCATGCCAACACAGAATTCTCAGCGCAACCAATGTGAGGGCTGTGTCTCACCAGCCACGGGTGCCCCAGCACAATAGGTGTGCTGGGAGACTCGAGGAGGTAAAACACAATCTCCTCACTATGGCTGCCGGAGACCGTTAAACTTACAGGGGAAGTGACGTGAGTAACTTGGGTGAGGATGGTGCCATTGAGAGCCCTGGCAATGAATTTCTTCTTGAGAGGGGTGGTGGGAATGCCTCACCGAGCCACCAGGATAGCATCAATGAAATTACTCTCAGCCCCAGAATCTACCAGGGCTGAGCATGACCTTGAAAAAGGCCTCCTCTTGACAATGGCAGGCTGCTGGGTACAAAATACAGGGGAATCAGATAAAGGGGTGATGCTCACCAATTCTCTCCCATCTACTGGCGAGCTCTGGCTTTTAAAGGACATGCTGCAGCGAAATGCCCAGATTTGTCACAGTAGAAGCAGAGTCGTTGGTTGAGGCGTCGCTGCTTCTCCTCCGCTGCCAGATGGGTACGCCCCACCTGCATGGGCTCCACTTCAGGAAGAGGCTCAGGGCAAACAGTAGCGGCTTCAGAAACAGAATGAGGAGGAACTGGCCAAGAAGACTGAGCCATGACCAGCTGACGGCGTAGATTGATACGTGTCTCGACACAAAGTGCCAGGTCCACCAGGTTATCAAATGAAGCTGGCAGGTCATGGATGGCAATCTCATCCTGAATCTCAGGATTGATCCCCTCTCTGGAAACATCCCATAAAGCTGCTTCATTCCAACCACAAAGCACAGCCAGTGTCTGGAACTGAATGGAAAAGTCAATGACTGATGACTTGCCCTGCCTCAGTCTCACTAGCTGACTGGCTGCCTCCTTGCCAGCGACTGAGCAATCAAACACCTTGACCATCTCCTGATGAAACAGCTCAAATGTGGTATAGTAAGGCGCTTGCTTCTCCCAAACTGTAGTTCCCCACTCTCGGGCCTTCCCAGAGAGTAGGGTAATAACAAATTAAATTAAATATATCTCCTCTGACAATTATATAAATATAATTGTCCCTGGTAAGGAAATTTGGAGTAGACTCAAAACCAACATTCCAACATCACCTGGTACACCTAAAGATATTAAAAATACTATCATACACAATAAACATACACATCCATATACACCATCACAAATATCAGAAAGAAGAGAGCAATTTGTTGTGCGATACGATCGCAATTTCTAAAAGCATTTTTTCCCTATTGATACAATGTTTTGTCTCCTTGGTGATATAAACTTTATTGTTTGGATAAATAATAACCTGCTTTTTTGGAACCACGTTGCCCGTACAAACATTTACATAATCAGTTATTACTTCCGTGGTTTCGTCTAGATCAGCACTATTAAAAAAGTGTCCCAATCAGTCCATAAGAAACAACCCTTCAAAGATTCAGTACTATTTTCTGACCACATCTGCACGTTTTTAACAGGTTTAGAGCTCTTCAAAACTGTCCTGTACGTTGGGATTAGATGAACTGTATTATGATCTGAGCTTGCTAGTGGGGGCCTTGATTTTGCAACATAAGCCCTTTTAACTTTCCCATAGCATTTATCAAGAATTCTTTTATCTCTTGTAGGACATTTAACATATCGCTCAAAACCAGGTAATAACAAATCCAGTTTACAATAGATAAAATCACCCAATATAAAAACAGGTGCGCGTTGAAGTTGTTGTTGAACACAGTCATTAATTTGCTCCGCTGCTCTTGCTGCATTACTAGAAGGTGGAACATAAATCCCACAAATAATTATATTTCCAAACTCCCTTGGTAAATAAAAGGGTCTCATACTCAAGCAGATCAGTTCAATATCAATTCTAAATGCCATATTGCTGCTGCAGGGTAAACATGATGGCACACTGGGACAGGAACGGGCAACAAGCCTTAGGATCCCCATCATAAAGCGGCGGAGTAGGCACTCTAGGTTCTGGAGTTACCTGAGCAAGAACAGGAGCTGAGGCAGAGACAGCGGGCTGTCCTGGTCCTGCATCAACTCCCTGACTTGGTTAGTGAGTTCAGTAACTTGAGAGAACATGACCTCCACTTCTCTGGTAGTTTTCCGTGAGTCGCGTGGCATGTTGTCCCAGCAGCACCCCCTGCTGGATGATGGCTGCCCAGATCTGGTCAGACCCCACTGATTCCATGCTCACCAAATCGAACTGTCAGGGTGGTAAAGGAAGAGGAATCAGTTGCAGTAATAACCGAGATTTATTGAGTTTCTAAACACAAAACAGGAACTCAGGAAGTAATTGTTAAGCCATGGTCTGAGAGGGTAACCAGGAAAGAATCCAGCCAGGTCCAAGAAAGTAAATGTCAGCTCCGCAGGAGGCGTCTAGGAAAGGGGTTTCAGAGCGAATGGCAGAGAGCAACAGACCAAGAGCAACGAGACAGACAAGCTCTCCAATGAGCACCAGGGCACAGGGAATGGGGACGGTGGGAGAGAGAGGGAGAGTGGTTCCAGGAGGGTGAAGGCAGAAGCCTGGCTGGCTTGACTGGAATCTTCTGAGGCTGGAGGACAAGACTGATATTAGCAAAGCAGCTGGATGGATGGAACTGGAAGGGCAGGGAAACAGGTAGAGCTGGGCAGCCAGGGATGGGAGGAAGGTGGCAGGCAGTAGGGAATCCAGCACCCAGAGCCGATGGGGGAGCTGGACAGCAAAAGGGGGAAGGGAATATAAAGGGAGACTAATGATCTAAAACAGGTGTTAACCCTAACAAGATAATCAGGTAACAAGAGGGACGGGTTAACAATAGACAATAGAGCACATGGTAAACACAAATACCAACTGACAGCCATGTGCTCCAGACAAACCAGGACACAACACTGAGATAGGTTTAAAGATGAGAAAATCAAATGACAGGTTTTCAATGTCCCATTTTTTCTGAGACAATAAATGTAGCCATTATCACCGATGTGTAACATCTTATGTAACAGAAGGTTTACCCAGAAATTCAAGTGTGTGTGTGTGTTTATTCTTTTAATAGGTTCCGTTATGGCTGGTGAGCCAAAATGTAATCCTGCTCTTTTCATCAGACCTTTAATTTAGCTCATTACTTGTGTAACTAAATGGTTTCGAGTGTTCAGTTGTTCTGTATGCTTAATTATGAGCGAGGGTGAAAACCCATCTGTTAGCTCTCTAATAGAGTTCAGACACTGACTTCACATCCTCAGCAGCCACAACCGCAACATCAATTACTCTCCTTCACGTTTGGATGCTGTTCTTGAAAGAGGGGAAACAGTTAAGAAACCCATTCTCTCTGAATCTCTTTTCATTTCTCTCACTCTATTTACCTTATTAAGATCAGTTTCTCTCTCTTCTCGCTTTCTCCCTGCTCATCTTTTACCTCTCATTTTTTCCTTGCATCTGTATGCTTAGTCTTTTCTCCTTCTCCATAGGCATCTCCTTACGTCAATGGTGCCAGAACTGTCTTTTTTAAAAATTTCTTTATTGTTTTAAGCACAAATCATATCTCTTAAATATTTTATGAAAACCCATTTAAATGTAGAAACTAAGGAAAAAATTTTAATTAAAAATAAATATTCTTTAAATTGTTGTTATATTGTTACTATTTTGAAGCCAATACAAATGATGAAAATGTTATGTGTAAAGCTTTTTATTAAGTGCCTCTTTTTTATATATACAATATTACGAATGAGAAACTGAAGAGAAATATTTCAACAACCTACAAACAACCCACATGAATTCCCAGACCCAAGTTTGAAAATCCCTGTCTAAGATCTTTCCTATGACGAACGAGTTTGCCTTAAATTTGCAGCCATTTTTTCTGTTGCATTGTTAGTGTAATTACTGTTCTGCCTTTGTAGGGCATGCATTATTAAAACAAGAAAACAATTAACTGTAAAATAAACAAATAAACTAAATTCAAAATATTTTACTCTGAAAACAAGTCAATTTAGCTTGCACAGTTTTTCCTCAAACAACTTTATCTTGTTTTATCTTTTATTTTAATGTTTAAACAATTTTCCTGGAAATTAGATAGATATACCTCTTTTAACTTATTTCTTTTTTAGTGTACATCCCTGCCGGGACATGTCCCCACATGTCCCCACCTCCCCTAACGCAAATGACGCCCTCCTACCCGTAACCTTTCTATCAGAATATTTTCCTCTTCAAAGAGATGGCAGGTGGTGGACATCACCTGCATCTTAGGAACAAAGCTTCTCTCCTCCTCTGAACTGCAGGAGCGGGAAAAAGCAATTACTGTGACCTCCAGAGTCTGCACTGGGGTAAATAACTCACCATCAGCAAACGCTGAGAGTGAGGCAGAGTGTGACGGGCGCACATACACACTCCCATCTCATGTGCCAGCCTTTAATAAGAAACTCCTCTATCCTCTGAAACATGTGTCCTCACCTTTGTAGCTCTCCCCATCTCTACCCTTCATTCTCTACCCTCCATTTCTCATGCCCATGTACATTATTCTTTTTTCCCTCTCTCTTTTTTCACTCTCTTCCTCCTTCTTCATTCTCTAATGCAGCTGAGCTCCATCACTCTTCTCTGGGGACCTCACCCCCTTCCTCTCTCTCTCTGTGTGTGAGATAAGGAATCGGTCTGTCTGCAGCAATGTGGATTTGTCTGCTGTGAGCTGGGAAGTGATTGTGTAGTTGTCAGTGGGTACCAGGCTACTGATATAAATCTTAATATCCTACTTAAGGCCTTGATTCATCATTCAGCTGATTTATTAACTGAACCTCTCCTCTAATTCATCAAATAAATACCAGCTCAAATAACGAACAGCCACACAGCCAATTAAAGCATCACACAGCAGACTGGTATGAACTCTTTTTTGCTTTCTCGGTTTCTTGCTTTTTCACTTTTTGGTTCACCGTGTTAAGAAATAACATCTTCATTTCATGCTTTTCTTTCTTATTTTGTGTGTTTACAGTTGACAACTGTACCGAGTATTCCCAGTCGAGTTGAAACCCAAGTGCAGAGTTTAATAGCAATGAAATTTACGATCCAAGAGCAATCAAAAAAAAAAAATAAATAATAAATACAATAATGCTAGAAAAAGACGTGTGCAGGTTTGTGTCTCAATTTTCAGACTTTTACACTATTTTACACCATTTTGTAGTATTCAGTGTGAGCATTTTGTTCACACTGAAAAATGCAATCAGACATAATGCACTTCACAATGTACCTGCTCACCTGAAAAAAAATGAAATGTGGAATATTGGTGTAACGGGGCGAACGAGACGTGAGACGTGCAGATCCATTTGCAAGCTTTATTCCAAGATGTGGTCAAAAACACTGGCAGGGTCAAAACATAGAGTCCGAACGGCAAGACAAGGGTTAATTCAAGATACACAGGCAGGAATCAGAAAACAGGGAACAAGGCAACACGACTAGCTAGAACGGGAAACTAGAATCAGTAAAGCAGCTATCACTAGGTGAGTGATAAACGCAGAACAATACTAAGAGACTAGACAGAAACAGAATGGCTCGGTAAGGCAGCTAACACTAGGAGAGTGCTAAACGCTAGAACAGTGCTTCCCAAACCTGTCCTGGAGGACCCCTACCCCTGCACATTTTGTATGTCTCCCTTATCAGACACACCCAATTCATGTCTTGCAATCTCTACTAACGAGCTGATGAGTTGTATCAGGTGTGTCTGATAAGGGACACATACAAAATGTGCAGGGCTAGGGGTCCTCCAGGACAGGTTTGGGAAGCACTGCGCTAGAACAATACTCGACGATCTGAATGAGGAAGTCCATGGCTTATGTAAGGCGTGTGATTGGAATCAGCTGTGTAATCAGTGCATTCAGCTGTATGTGTGTGTGTCATCAGTGGAATGGATGATGGGAACTGTAGTCCGGGGTGAAGTGCAACAGTGGTGTAGTGCAAGAGTCCATGTGGTGAGCGGATGACCTCTGGTGGTGAGTGAACGGAAGTTCATAAACCGGATTCGTGACAATTGGACACTTCATGCACTAGTTGTACAGTAGCTTAGCAGGATGGATTGGGGATAAACATGCTAAAGATAGTCGCAATACATCATAGGCATTCAAAACTGTGACTAAAGTGTCTTCCAAATGCATTCATGTAAATGTAAAAAGAAATGTAAAAAAAATAATGTCAAAAATGTATACACTAGATCAGGGTTCCTTAAATCTTACCCGGGAGGTCCAATCCACTGCAGAGTTTCGCGCCAACCCTGATCAAACTCACCTGTCTGTGATTTTCTAATGATCCTGAAGACATTGATTAGCATGTTCAGGTGTGTTTGATTAGGGTTACAGCTAAACTCTGCAGGAAAATGGATCTTGAGGTCCAGATCTGAGGGGCCCTACACTAGATGGTCAAGTGTGTAGTGTAAGTATACTGTGTAGTATAGTACATATTTTAAGACAGTAAAGGGAGAAAAATCGATATGTTTCCATTTTGAGTAGGGGCGTGTCGGTCTATAATATAGAGAATTTAATATTTATGTAATCTTTATGTTTCCATTTTGAATGTGTGACAAATAACAATAATAATGAATAATAGCAAATGCCCAACTTTCTGGTATTTCTCATGTGCACTGGCAGCATCTTTCCTCCAACTAACAACAATCCTGGTTAATGTTCTTGGAGTGAGTGTGTGTGCAGAATTAGTGGCACTGGAAAATAAACAAGACTAAACTTCATCAACATAATAGAAATATTAACCATATTTATGTTGCTTGCATAAATGTTATTTAGCCAGAATACACAGCTTTATTTGAATGGCTGTTGAAGAAATAGTTGACCCAAATATAAAAAAAATACTGCTGAAATTTATTCACCCTCAGGCTGTCCAAAGATGTAAATGAATTTGTTTTTTCATCGGAACAGATTTAAAGAAATTTAAAATTGCATAACTTGCTGAATGAGAATTCAGACAGCTGATAAAAACATCACAATAATCCACAATGACTCCAATCCATCAATTAATGTCTTGTAAAGTGAAAAGCTGCATGTTTGCAAAAAACATCAAGACGTCTTAACTTTAAACCATCACCTCTGCGCAAAATCAGTCCATAATCTTAATAATGCTTTATCCTGTGAATTAGTACATCCCTGTTGTCCTCTCACAACAAAATCCACAGACCTATTTATTTAGAAATGTTTTAGACTATTTTGGCTTGTAAAATGTGTTTGATCTGTGCAGATTTATCTCCAGATTTATCGCCAGAAGATGATTTTTTTTTTTTTTTTTTTTTTTTTTTTTTTTTTTTTACTGAAGAAAGCAGAATTATGGATGAAGGACTTGAAGTTAAGGTTTGAAGTTAAAAACATCTTAATTAATTTGTTTGTTACACACATGCAGCTTTTCACTTCACAAGACATTAACTGATGGATCTGAATTGAATACTTATGGATTATTGATTACTGATGCTTTTATCAGCTATTTGAACTCTTATTCTGACATCACCCATGCACTGCAGACTCAAAGGATCCATTGGTGAATAAGTGATGTAATGCTAAATTTATCGAAATCTGTTCCAGGGAAGACACAGAAGAAACTTATCTTGGATGGCTGAGGGTATATTTTAGGAGTACATTTTCAGGAAATTTTAATTTTTTTGTGTGAAATATTCATTTTAATGGAGAATGAAGTGTAATGACATTGACCAGCACGGGTGAACAGGACTATGCCTTGACCTCTTTTTTGGCATCTAGGAATTGATAATTCATGAAAGAGCTACACAAACAACAAAACTAGTTACAAAGAAGCATTCAATGTGTGTGTGAGCCCTCTGATTTTGTTTGAACACAAGCAGTGATGCATGTGTGTGTGCATGTGTGTGTTTATGTGTGTGTGTGAGAGAGAAAGAGCTGAAGGTTGATGAAATCAATGTTATCAGTAGCTGGCTTTGCTAAACTGTGGAAATCTGTACAAAGAGAGAAGCCATGTGGGAGAAACTTTACAATAATCTCACACCACCAGACATGCAGCCAGCATATGAGGAACCTTTATTGCTTGAAAACCATAAAGGAACCAAGCCATCCCATTCCTCATGGCTTGCTTATAAGGCTGATAACAGACCCTGCTGTGTTGACCTTTTGATCAAAAAGGAGAGCAAGGCTCTCTTGGACTTCCTACCAGACTGACCTGAAAATGCCAGTGATTTTTCGAAGCCATGTATTACAGAATTCTCTGTTGTGTGAGAAATTAAAACTTCCATTTTTATCTTTGTACTCATGGGGCATTATCTTGACTGACCCCATAAAGAGAAGCTTTCTGAATGGGTTGAATCACATAATCCAACTGTGATATTGATTACAAAGAATCGTTAGCTTGCGATCAATGTCCATGCAGAAGAGGTCAGACTTGGGTCATGACCTCTTACCCAGAGTGTTCTTTTGGGAGTTTGGGTTTCAGGCAAGAAGTGAATTGATCACCGGTTACTTGTCTGGTATACTCAGAAAACAAAATAAATCTTCAGAGTCACAGATGGCCAGACACAATGCCGTTCAAAACTGACCAATCCTTGTCAACAGTTACTGTGCGTGCTCTGGCTTTGAGCAGTCTTCTCTCAGGACAATTTTCAGTCCAATCTTTACTGTTTCTTTAAAAAATATATATGTATATTATTATTAATAATCTTTAAAATTTTGTACACAGTCAAAATCAGTCAGTGCATTTGCAACTATTGAACTATTGTATATAGACATACATTCTTTTTGAAGTCGTATGTTATATACAGTGTCAGTCCCTACCCAGGTGAAAAAAGTGCATTTCCATAATGTACTTAAAGATGGTTCGTGTACTACAAGTGGTAACTAAATACATTTTTTTTAAAAAACAGAGATAGTATGTTGAAAGTGCACTTTAGTTCATATTCATGGTGTCCCAAAATAGCACAGTTGAGTTTATCTTAAGAAGTACTAAAAAATCATTTTTAGTATATGAAGTACAAAATCAGTGCACAAAAATAGAGCACTTTAATTAGATTATGGAAGTGCACTTGTTTTTTACCTGGGTAGTGTAAGATCTCTCATATTTGAGAAAATGGGCTGAAGAGCATTTCCTCTCATCTTTACTGACCTGACCTAAGATCTTAATGGAACTGAGGCATATGAAATGAGTAAAAATTAAACAAAATGAGTAAAGGGTGAAGCATGTAGAGTTAACTAACCTCAAATCAAAGCTTTCACCACCCTGTGCCTGCCACTACGTCTCTCGACTAACATGACAGCTAAAGTCCAGTGACATCTCAATCCGATAACGAGTGATATCCATCAAGTCTTTATGAAGGATCGTTAGGAAGTATGAAATATAAGAGGGATGAAAGGTCAAAGGTGAAGGCCCTTGCTAATAACGGAAGCTCAGTGGAGCTCTTATGCATCATTCAGTAGTCATATGCATAATGAAGGGTCACATATGCTAATGAAGGCCTTTGTTTCATTTTCCTGTGGGAAATGGTTAGGGCTATGAGTGGCGGTCCTGATAACTAAGTGCTTTTCAGACCCACTTAAATATATTTGTGACCCTTCGGACCACTGAATGGAGAAGCAATGATTTCACTGTTTGACCTTTCAATAACAGTACAATGAAATTAAGGCATTTTTGTCCTATTTTCAGCTGGAGGTTAAAGTAGTTCTATTTATTCTTTTGTAATTTTGTGTCCTTAGCCCAAAGAACACACAGGCATGCAAATGGATGGCACAACCACAATCTTTGTTGTTTAGCACATGAAATCAAAATTTACAATATTTATTTTGTTAGCGCACATTGTTAGTCTTAAGGTGAACAATTAATCCATGCAAATTAATCCACTGAAAAAAAAAAATTGTTTGTTTTGTTAAACTTTAATCAAAATCTGATCATTTGCTTCAATAGGTGCATCCCAATTTGCGTACTTATGCACTATTCTTATGCCGTTTTGTAAATAGCGGGAGTAGTGTGTTAACACTAAAAATTTCAAAAAGAAAAAGTGCGCATTAAATACCTGGATGATGCATTTAATTTACCCAAAAAAAAAAAAAAACACTAAGTGTGGAATATTGGACACTTCATGCACTCAGCTGTTGTAGCATTAATTACAAAGTGGAGGGGCTATCAGACACTATGAATAACAAAACATTCTAAAATTCTTACACTACACGGTTGAGTACATTCAGTAGTATATAAGTGCATAGTGTATAATGCGTCATTTGGGTTGCATCTAATGGCATCTGGAAACCTGTGGGAGTCAGCCAATCAGATTTAGTTTTCAGAATCAGAATCAGAATGAGCTTTTATTGCAGGTATGTTTACACATACGAGGAATTTGTTTTCGTGACAGAAGCTTCCACAGTACAACAGAATGACAGTGACAGAACAAAAAACACAGAAAATAAAAAGAAGAATTAAAAACAAATAGAACAAGTAAATAAGGAATAAAAATATACAAATTGACAATTGTATGTACAGATTAGGGCTGGGCGGTATATCGAGTTTATACGATATATCGATATATTCTTTATAAGCAATACAGTATGAAGCAATACCGTTAATATCGATATACAGTAGTTTGATACGAGCGCATCTGAAAAAAAATATCTAGGGAGGACACAGACTGAACTGCTGCGGAGAAAGTGCATACTACAATTTGTTCTAAACATGTGACCAGCTTTATATGAAGGGCTTTAAAAAAAAAAAAAAAAAAAAAACTCGAAAGATATAGTAGCCTATAGTTTCAGTTTAAAGCGGCTCGCGCTCGCCCCGTCAGAACAGAAAGGCTGCTTGTGCCACTGACAGAGATGCTAAACGTGCTGTTTAATGTGTTTGAGATGTGCTGTTTTCCTTAATGCATAATTTACATTTCACAGGTATATTCTCCATCTGTAAATGTTAGAAAGCCATGGAAATATTTCCATTTTGCTGTCAGAAGTGCATGAGCTTTTGCTTTGCGATTTTCCGCTAAACTTCACAGACTTCATTCAAAACGAGCGCCGCCGCGCGCATGCGCGCCAAATAGACAGAGCGCAATGAGATAGGAGCGCAATAACTCTAACTAAAATATACATTTTGCTGAAATATTTGTAGTTGGACAATAAATGTGACACATGTAGCATTTTAAACCTACAAGTAAGTGTATTTGTATGATAGCACTAATTGTAAAGTGTAATGGGGTAATCAAAATAGCCTTTTTACTCAATTAGTCTGTGCTTTTTTATTATTTTCATTTTTAGTTTAGTAAATTTAACTTCTGCTTTAAAAGCATTATTTTTGTTTTTAGATTGCAATTTTAGAATGTAATGTGATTTTAACCCTTTTTTGCACATAATAGATACCTACATGCTTACATTCACTTTATTTGTTTAATCCAAATACAAAATACCGAGATATATACCGTATACCGCAAATCAGTCAAAAAATACCGAGATATGATTTTTTTGCTCATATCGCCCATTCACTTCTGCACTTTGTTTTTCAGTAATTTTTTTTTCTTCAGAAAATTGCATTGTAATTTTTGTTTATTCTTTGATGCAAAATTCTTTACTTTTCAGTAATACAGGTATAAATGAAATGTTCTACAAATGGATAAGATGGCTCTTCCATAGCATTTCAGTCTTTTTTTCATTTATTATAATGTTTTTTTTTTTTTGTATAATGTTTAAAAATGTACTTGAGTATGTTTGTAGTAATACAAATATAGTATAAACATACTTGTATTTCAAGTACATTTTTAATACATTTAATAGTATGTTTTTTTATTTTTCACCAAAGTATATATACTGCTGTACTTTTTAATGTACTTTATGAATATTTGTAATGTACACAATATATAATACATTAAAGTTTTCTAGATATCAAAGTGTATGTGTGTGTATATACTGAAAAATATAATACTAATAAATATAATATAATATAGTAGTAGTGTAATGCTAATGCATTTCTAATGAGCTGAAATACAATTGAAATGTACTTGAAGCACATTAAAACGATGCTTCAAATATATTCTACCTGTAGTTCATCAAATATTAAAAGTACATTTTAAATGTATTTTAAGAAATACACTTAAATTGCACTAAATATACTTAAAGTAGTTCCAATTTAACACAGTTTCAATATATTAAATATATTACAAATATATTAAAATTGAACTTAAACATATCTTGAAATACACTTAATATACTTAAAGTTGTTTCAAAATAATACATTTAATATGCACTTAGTATAGTATAATATAAATATACTGAGTGTGTCTGAAAAAGCACAATTTAAATATATTTCTTTTTCACCTGGGCGGCCATTGGTACGTTCAGTGCTTTAAAGACGAACCAATGGATGAAATGATGATGCCAGAACGGGCGGGGCATCTGGCTATACAAGCAGCCGTATCACCATAGGATCCTCAGGTTTACATCGACTGAAGCGACGACTGAGTCGTACAGCACCATAGCACGGCAAGGAATGCAATACTCGCGCCTCGAGGAGAGCCCCCCTTGGTGATTTATGTAGGCTACCATGGTCATTGCTGTCTGAACGGACCAGAACGTGGTGCCCCTTTAGGTTTGGTAAGAAGGTATGAAGGGCTCGACACACTGCCAGCATTTCCAGGCAGTTGATGTGGAGACTTCCTTCCTCCACCGACCACAGGCCGAAGGCCAGTCGGCCCTCGCACAGAGCTCCCCAACCCGTGTTGGACACATCTGTCGCGACCACCTTTCTCCTGCAGATCATTTCCAAGGGCACACCCTGTTCCATCCACTGATGACAATTCCAAGGGCTCAGGGCTGCCATGCAGGCCCGGTTTACCTTGATTTGCAGGTGTCCGTGACGCCAGGCGTCGGATGGAACCCTCGGTTTCAGCCAGCACTGAAGGGGCCGCACACAAAGCAGGCTCAGCTGTAGTACTGGAGACGCAGAGGCCATGAGGCCGAGCATCTTCTGAAACGCTTTGATGGGGCGAGAGGCTCCTGTCGTGAAGGAAGCCACGAAACGCTGTATGGCCATAGCGCGCTCTGGCGTGACCGCCGCCCTCATTTGACCCTGAGTCCCAGGCGCTCTAAGTGGCTGAGAAGGACGGTCCTGTGCGCGTCCAGCGAGCGCTGAAGTCATCTTACAGGGCTTGGATGGGTGGGCAGCCTTTGTCATCCAACCGATGGCCGTGGGCAGGCAAAGATGCGCAGCCACCGACTCATCGAGAGGAGGTATCCTCTCGTACCCTTTTTCTTCAGCGCCGTCAACGGAGGTGAGGGCGGATGAAGAAGAAGCACGCAGGCGGGCCGAGTAGGGGGCGCACCACGACCTGGTCAGTTCTTCATGGACTTCCGGGAAGAACGGCGAGGCTCGCTGACGAGGGGTCTGACGGCGCCCCGCCAGGAGCCACTCATCCAGGTGGCTGCGAGTGGGCTCCTCCGGCGGAGACCACTCCAAATCCAGCTCATCCACAGCCTTAGACAGGACGCGGCATCCGTGCTCGGCTTTGGCTCCACAGACTGAAGGAGGGCGGGGTCACTAAATGAGCCCGACAGCTCCTCAGCGTCTGATGCAGCCAGTGACACGCTGTCATCCAGGATCTCGTCTTCACTTCCCCCGAACGAGACCAGGTCACTCGCAGCCACAGAGGGACGCTGGTCTGGACGGGAGAAAAAGACGGGCAGAACCTGTCTTGTGGGAGAGAGTGAGGTACGCGGGGTCTGAGCCAACGTAAGCTCACTCATCTCGGTCCGCTTGCATCCTCTGCCCCGCTGCTTTTTCCTCACAGGTTCCTGGGTGAAGGAAGCAGGAGGGCGCGAGGGGCAGATTCGCTCTCTGAAAAGAAAGCTATCTGCGAGCGCAGAGAGGCGAGACTCATATCCTTGCAATGAGGACATTCCGTCTCGGTGAGTGCAGTTTCAGCGTGGGCGGCGCCCAAGCCCGAACCAGAGAGTCTTGATCCGCTGCAGAGGCTGGTCAACTGCGAGAAGGGCTTCAAGTCTCGTAGATCAGCGAAGAGATGTTGTCGTTGAAGGAGAAGAAATCTGAGGATCCTATGGCAATGCGGCTGCTTATATAGCCAGATGCCCCGCCCGTTCTGGCAGGCTTTGGCGGGCACCTCTGCCGAGCCATTGGTTCGTCTTTAAAGCACTGCACGAACCAATGGCCGTACAGTAACACTGTGTTATTAAAAAAGGCTTCAGTTATCGGAGAAAAAGAAGTTTTCCCAATATGCATCTAGTAAGACGCAGTACGCAGTATGTTTTTTTCACTGCGTGATTCAGTCTGTTAAAATGCATTTAGATTGATCACAAAATTGAAGATGTAGGGGCAGAAAATGTATATATTTATATCTTTTAATATAGTAAATCAATATCTCATGAAGAGTGCCGTTTTTTCTCCAAAAATCAGCATGATTACATATAGATTTTTTACAACAGTTCAATAAACAAGAAGTTAATTAAGATACTTGCGTTTTAGACATATTTCCTGTTTTTGCTCTATTTCGCAAACAGAAATAATTCCAAACACAGCCACCATAGCACAGTTTTGCGTCTCTGAGCAATGATGGTGTTTCGTTCCTGAATGAATCAACCGTTTAAATGATTTGGTTGAATCGCAGTGACTCACTTATAAATCCAATGAGTTCTGACTTGCTGACACCTACTGGCAGTTTAATTTTTTATTTATTAATTTATTTATTTATTTATATATTATTTCAAATGAGTATTCAACATTTTATGTCTTATATATCAAAACATTATTTCTGCATTTGTAACTGCAGGTTAAATGCATTTATGTCCTGCATTAAACAGTGTGTAAATACATCTGAATGCCACTTCAGATGAAGCTTCTGAGTTTCCTCTGCATTGCAAAGATGAATTTTGTTGATACTGATTTAATTTTCCTGGTAACAGCCCAAATGTCTTATTATTCTAAATAGCTGATTCTTTTAATTAAAAACAGCTAGTTTGATATTTATAGGCCTATCCTAGGGGTGTCAAACTGCAGAGCCCTGCAGAGTTTAGTTCCAACCCTGCTCCAACACACATACCATTTAGTTTTCAAATAAGCTTAAATGATTAGATTAGCTGGATCAGATGTGTTTAATTAGAGTTAGATCTAAACTGTGCAGGGCTGTGGCCGTCCAGGAACTGAGTTTGACACCCTTGGCTTTTCCCATTTTTGCCTCCTTCCCGCTGTTAAAATGTAAATTTTAAATGAGATACTTTTTACTTTTACTTGAGTATAGACTGGTAATTTTACTTGTACTTAAGTAAAATTTCATTAATGTAATTGTACTTTTACTTGAGTAGAATATTTCCGTACTCTTTCCACCTCTGCCATTTAGGTGGTACTGAATGTAGTGTGTGTGTGTGTGTGTGTGTGTGTGTGTGTGTGTGTGTGTGTGTGTGTGTGTGTGTGTGTGTGTGTGTGTGTGTTAGCAGTTGGTCTTCCTGAAAGTGTTCTAAAGGTAAGTCATGTGGAACAGACACACTGTTTGCTGTTCATGTGTGTTTCTGAAGAAGTGCTCCAATAGTTTTAGAATGTGTGTAGCCCCACAACATGGCAGTGATGGGCCAAAGAACAGAAGCTCTGCTCAGTGCATTTGAAGTCATCTCTTTTAAAGACCTCCCATGTCTGTGGTGAGCCAGTGATAGATCGTCACCCAAGCCTTCTCTGACACTCATTCCTAGAATCTGTGATTATAAAACGCCTCACGCATTTCCGCACACCGCCGTATCAGACCATCAAAAAAAAAATCTCATTTCGTTCCTCTCCACACATAGGCTGAGGCTGATATATGTGTTTGTGTGCAAGTGTTTCTGCAGGCACCCTTATTTGTGACCCCACTGCCCTCGCAAAAAAAATGGATTTCTGGAATCATTTGTTCAGATATTCTCACTTTATATGTATTTTAGAATACTTGTTATCCATTTTCTCTTGTTGCCTGTCTATATATAACAGACAAGTTTTGTAACATTTATTTTCTGTATCTCTGTGTATAATGTTTATTTACAAAATGTCTGATATATCCATGAATCCATTTTTAATATAAATGTTTGACTCAATCATTTTAGAGCATCTATTGCATTTTTATTAAAAACAATAAAAACTAACATTAAATAAACCGATACATTCATTAAAAAAAAAAAAAAAGTCTTTTGCTCTGACATGACATAAAAATAGATGCAAGTGGGCTCTTTAAACTGTGAACATCACAAATCGTTTGTAATGACCTACAAGCTTTTCACTTGAGTATCAGCAAATGCATGGCTGTCTCTGTGACAGTAGTCATTACAGGTATGAATACAATAGTGTTGATTATTTAAGTGCTTCTGCTGTCCAGGGTTAAGAAGAAAGGGCTCTTAATGTGACTTAAAAATGCATTCCCCTTTTCATCTCTGTCATTTTTGGTGATGGCAGCTCTCTCGGCTGTCATTGTGCATAAGGAAACTTTGCTTGCCTTGAGGGATTCCTCTAGGCTGTGTATTAGGTATGACATGATTAAATGGTGATTGTAGTTGCTAATTGCTTTGGGGTTGTCCTTGGCATTTGAGATCTAATTTAGCTAGTATTGTGTACTCTCTGAAACTGTCCTTGCGTGTACATAGTTGAAATGACCACAATTGCACAATTGTGTAGTGCTTTAATAAAAAGCACATTCTTAAAACATAAATGTCAATGTCAGAATGGGTGATTATAATAGTGTTTGAAGAGAAAGGCTATATACAACTTAGAATGCTTATATTTTAGGCTAGATAATAATAATAATAATAAAGATGTTGAAAATAGAATGCATCCATACATACTTGATGGTTGATATAGATTTATCAAGACACAATAGTATGATGCAGTAGTACATTCACATGCTGTAATGTCTTACTACATACTCAAAAGTACATACTAGACAGTACTTTCTCATCACAAGTGCAGTACTTATTTTTATACTCAGTAGAAAGTTAGGATTAGCCAGAGAGGAAAAGATTAATGACATTGGTAACACTTTAGTATACGGACCGATTCTCACTATTAACTAGTTGCTTATTAGCATGCCTATTATCAACATATTGGCTGTTTATTAACACTTATAAAGCACATATTCTGCAAGACCATATTCTATATCCCTAAAACTACCCAATACTTAAACTTAACAACTACCTTAACTATTAATAAGCAGGAAATTAGGAGTTTATTGAGGCAAAAGTCATAGTTAGTGGTTTGTTAATAGCGAGAATTGGACCTTAAAATATAGTGTGACCGTGAGATTCACACAAAAAGACTATCTCTATTATTGTAGTGTCTTCGCTGCGAGTTCGAAGAATCACCCTCAGACTTGGAGTTTAGTGCCAGAAGAAAAGACTTTATTATCTTACATGGCGAGAATAAAGCCGAGATCCCTTCTGCAGAAGAGTCTCCCGAATGCTTTTGTGCTGTCTCTTTTATACAGTTTGTCCTTTAAGGCGGGTTCTATACATTCCATATAGTTCTATTTATACATACAACCTGATACCTCCCTAGAGAGAAGGGGCTTCAACACGTGTTATGGTATATAAAAAGAAAGCCCCTTTAAGTTCTTCCAGCTGTTCCTGTCTGTATTTTTCAGCCATGTATGCTCATTTTAGTCACGTACGCATTTTTTACACAGGGGCCTTAGAACATAATGGAAGCTTAAATAGATATATTAATGGCCAGATTCACCTTGATTTTACTTGATTAATTCAGATCTTCAACTATAAAAATCTTCTACATTCCCCCCTCTGAGACTTTCTTAAGTCTCACATTTGCTTATGTCTATACAGAGTGCCACTTCATAATCCAGTTCTTTCAGTTAACACTATCTAGTGACTAAATAAGTCACACAGTCTTATCATCAATGACTAGATGATGCAGCATCACTCTGGAGGAGAATCAGAACCAAACATCTCTCTCTACACTTGACTAAGAGAGAGTAAAAGATTCTGATCCCCTTTCCCCTTTTATCCTAGAAAACAATGTTATAATCATGAGCGTGCATTTGGTTCAGCGCTTGCCTGTGGTTGGCACAGTTATGTATAAAAGACATTCAACATTCAAAACATAATGCATTGAATATCAAAAAGAAAAATAGTTCAGATCTGTTGATCTTCAGCCCAGATATTTTGCATATTGTAGAGGGTCAGCCTTGGGTAGAGGTTAGGCTATCATTTACACCCAGGGTATGTCCCATCTTTACACCTCTTTTACATACTCATCAGAGTCACTGGAACTATTATCCAAAGTTTGCTCATTTACGATCAGTTTGTTTAGCAATCCTTCATAATATTCATCCAATTTCCTTTCTGTGATAATTTGTTGATTATTTGGGACTTTTATCTTTTCCAGTAGCATTGACGACTAATGTTCTTAATACAGGAAATACACAGCAAAATAATAACCTTCTTATCAATATAGCAGCTCTTAAAAACATTCTTAGTTTAGCAAACCAAGTTTCTCATGCTCCAAATTTCAGATCAAATCAATCCCACATTCGTTTGTCTCTTCGTTTGTCTCTAAAGCAATAGTTTGATTTTTACATTCTTCAGTTGTTATATTATTTCTTTTCATTGTTCCAAGTGCTAAAAGTTCTGGAGCTCTAGAAGGAATTCCAGATTTCCAAGAATTTTTCTTATCTTTATACCAAATAATAACACATTTGCCCTTGAATTTGCCCACATATTGTGTTCCTTTTGGTTTAGGAAAACACTCATATTCCTGTTTACCATCTACGCCATACCATTTCGTAATCCCTACTTTCTGTTTTTCAATTTTTATATTTAGGCTAACGTCCGAATATTGATACTAAGATCCTCAGAGTGGTCTAAAAAATTATTTGTTAATTTAGGATTTTCCAAAAATCCTAGACATTCAGCAATATAATATGGTCTAGTAAAATCTGTTAAATAACAAAAGTTTCTCCCAAATTCGGCACACTTTTGGTAGTCGTGGATTTGGTATGGTTATTACTTTGTTTAACGGAGATTTGGAGCATAGCAAGCAATTTTCTTTCTTTATTTCTCTCGTAGTAAAAACTGCCCATCTATTTTATTCATTATTTTGAGCTGTTTCCCTTAATTCATCATAGTGACTAACTTCTTCGTCCCCTAGTATATTATAATCCGTGTCTCTAGGATTTATTGATTATCATTATCACGGTTATTCAATGGCTGAAAAGTTAATTGAAGGGAGGTCTGGTTGCTTTCTATTGGTTGAGCTTGGATTTGCATCTCAATGACACACATACACATACTCATACCCAGTTTAGTCTAGGGCTGCACGATATACCAACATTAATTATGAATTGCGGTATTGCTTAGTGCAATTTTCGAATCGCAAAGACCGCTATTTAAAATGTGCTGCGTGTTTTGAAGTGTAGGCACGCACTAGTTATAATATTAGTGGGAGTCTCTGAGCGTTGGTTCACTATTAAGAGGCACAGTTTGCATTTCATCTTCACCAGGGTGACTCTTTGCGAGTCGTTGCAATGGTCTTTCCCTCGTTGGTAAGGGAGGGTCGTTACTAGCACGCCCTTCATCCCTCACTTCATGCTGTGTAGGGTTGCTGAAGCTGGTTGGCGTATTTCAAGGAGAGAAAGGTGGACCCAGGTGTCACTTTGCAACTATTTTGCTGATCACTGCTAGATTCTTCCTTGAAATCATCACTGCACCCTCACTGGTCCTTCATGGTGGAGCAACCCATTCCCTGGCCTTGACAGAACTGCTGCACCTGTAGGTGGAATCTTTCAGAGTTTTTGTTAGTGATATCAAGCATGCTCATTTGCTCATCTGTCCAGTTATCCTTCTTGGTGTGACCTGTGGAAATTTCATGTGGGTTGAGGGCTGTCCTGGCCCCTTTTTTGAGCTCTCACTAATTCACTGTTATAAATACACGGAGCATAGGTCGAATACTCATTTTCTCTAAGGTAATAAATAATTTGATTTTAGTTATCTCTAATCTTACTATTTTTCAATTCATTACGAATTTATTCTCAACCACTTGCTAATTCAGTTATCTCTTTGTTTTATAAACTGAGTTTCACTATTTCACTAGATAATTTCTTCTAGGTCTATCTTGCTCCGTAGCATAGGTATTTTGTCCTGGAAAACCTTCAACCCACGTTCTTTATGTTAACTGTCAGAGACAATATTTTATCCTTTTGGCTCAGAATCAGCTCCATCATGATATGCTGAAAAGAAAGTTAGATGTGGGGTGGACAGAGCAAGCTTGCTTGCTTTGCCTTCCCATGTAATGCGCTGCGCAAGTGTGGCACTGTTTTTCTTTCTGCCACAACAATAACCTAGGTGCTGACCGGGAAACTTAACCAATTTCATCCACAGTCATTATTCTACTGGGCATTATTTGCCCTGTGGGCCCACATATTAAATTTTGCATACAGCTGTTTTGGCAAAATAATTGATTTGCCTCAGTGTCTCGTCAGACACCTTCTTTCACTCCACACCACCATCATTCATACTTTTTCACACTCTTTCACACCCTTTCACACCCCCTTTTTGGCCAAAAACGTATTTTGTTTTGATTTCAGCTGCTTGTGAACTGAATGGTTTTAGCTGTGGAATGCCATAGATTCTGAATAGGACTTTACTGAGCGTAGCCCTAGTAGCATTCCACATAGTGTCCAATTGTCATATTCCACTGGACAACATCAGTCATTCTAAAGTTTAATTTAACACTGCAGGTATCAACCTCTTTTTCTTCTAACATAATCTAACAGGTTAATTGGTTTAGAATAATTTTCTTAGGCATTGTGCAGTTGAGAGAACCAAGTGAAATTTCTCAAATGTCACTTGTCTAATTTAAATTTTAGTCATATGATTTTTGTTATTGCTCATGAGCTACTTTGAAAAAAGGATTGGAGATCTCTTCCCAATCTAGGATCCATGGCCATCAACATTTCTATCCTGTTATCCCCAGTGATGACAGCATTGATGATTTCACGATTTTTGACCATTGGAGTTAAATTTATTTATTATTATTACTTTATTCAATCTAGCCCTTTTAAATTATCATTAAACAAAATGGAGTGACCAATATTTTTATTTTATCAGCTCTATTTTTTCTATTAGACATCTTGTCTCCCCTTCTTTTCTTCTCTTTTCCTTTTTTTTTTTTTTTTTTTTTTTTTTTTTTTTTTTTTTTTAAAGAGTTCAACATTGTTGTCAATAATTCAGTTGCATTTTCCCCTAGTGGGTTAATGAAATAGCCCTCGCTATCCCAAATCCAGCTCCATTTTTATCTAATTTGTGTGTCAAGCAACTCGTCTGTCTGTCTCAATTCCTTGTTCTTTTAAACACAAGGCTGGACTAGTACCTATTGGAAAGCAGATAGAGAATGTTAGTTAAAGCACAGAATTCAAAGAACTGCTGTGAGACCAGTAAGTAATCAAATTAATAAAAATTTATAAAATAATTATCACAATTTGAAGCAGTCTCTATAGTGATCATTAAATATGCAGCACCTGTGCGCGCCAAGGGAAGGGATGGAAGTGCTTCGGGTTAGATCATCAGTCTGCTGAAGCTGTTTGGTTGTTGCACTGGGTCATCAGTCTGTGATGGCACTCAAAAGCATGAAGTTGTGGTGTATGGTTTCGTTGTTTCTCCGCCTCTTCTCAGTCTGGCTTTTGATTGATCCTGCCAGAGTTTTGCATTTCAGGCTGTTCTCTTCACCTCTAGGAAAAGTCTCAAGTGACAAATTCACCTTTTCCTGCTTTAAGCCAGCCCCTCTCCATGTAGAAGTGTGTACTCCTCTTTCAGGAGGGGAGTTGCAAGTCCATCAGCTCCTCCCTCTTCTTCTCTGTAGCTTCTTTGTCTTTGCTTCTTCGTCTCTTTGCCCAACAGACTCCAGTTCATTGCTTCCCTTTGTCAAGGCTCTATTCCAACAGGCATCTGCAATTTTAACCCTCAGAGACTGCATTAATCAAATTGAACATTTGTAAACTCTGATTAAATTGTGCTTGAGCAATCAGCTCTTTTTCTTATTTTCACTTTTCAACCATCTTTTTCAATGGTTCCTTAATAAAAAGGGTAAATAAATAAAAATATATCACTAAAAATAAACAAAAAAAAAATCATCTGGTTAAATACAGCAGTTCCCTTATTCTATTTTAGTAAAGCAAGTTCTTCATTGCAGAAAGACAGCAAGCAGTTTCTTCTTTGCAAAAAGCAAAAAGCAAAAAGCAGCAGTAATCTACCTTTATTATATATTCCAATAAATAAAAGAATTCTTTCTTTTACACCAGAATGACATGCGTATGTTAAACTAAAGACTTCAATTATAATTTGTCTTCTATATTTGCATACATGGTTCAGAACATTCAGTAATGGTGAATGAATTTTCCCAACCAACATCAAATAATTCATTTTATTTAGTTTAATTATTTAATCAACAAGTTCCTTTATTATTGTAAAATGTCTATGGTTTTTGATTTCAAATTTCAACGAATTTGGTCACCCAATCTTGCTTTCATTCGACATTTCACTACACAGGTTATTTTTAGTTAACTTAATTCCCAATCTCTGAAACTGTGTAATGGGTTAATTTTCTTACTGTTCCCCAGGGATAACAAGATACAAATTTTAAGACGTCTTATAATATATAAAGTTTTAAGCACGTGCAATATTTTTATTCATCTATTAAGATAATTCATTAAATCATAAATGTATATCTTATTTTAATTAATCTATTATTATTTCAATATTCTTCAAAGTCCATATCTTGGAACACTTTTGTCTTCTATTAACATTTATATAGGTCCCTTTATTCAGACAGGGCTTATCCTTTCATTCTTTGTCCCTTTATTTATAGGGCTCATTCAATCATTCATTCCTCTCAGGTGCGGCACGAACTGCGTCCGTCTCTACCAGGCCACATTTAAGTGACGGTCCAGGAGGGGTGCGCAGCCCTTGCCCACCCGATACGGAATTTATTTATTCTCTCACACAACCTTAGTCATTCACACAGGCGCCGACACACATCAACACAAAACACTTCACCTCTCTGTGAGTGACCTGCGTTGCTCTCGCTCTTCTACTGTTTTAATTCACTTTCCCGCTCTCTCAGTAAAAAACCAGCGCAAGGCCAGGATTTTTGCCTGCCCGTGCAGTCCCCTATAATCTCCCTTACACCTTTTTAGGGCGGTATCCGCAGGTCTTTTTGCCTACCCGTGCAGACCCTGTAGCTATAAACAGGCGGTATCCGCAGGCCTCTTTTTGCCTACCCGTGCAGTCCCTGTATTTATCAACAGGCGGTATCCGCAGGCCTCTTTTTGCCTACCCGTGCAGTCCCTGTATTTATCAACAGGCGGTATCCGCAGGCCTCTTTTTGCCTACCCGTGCAGTCCCTGTATTTATCAACAGGCGGTATCCGCAGGCCTCTTTTTGCCTACCCGTGCAGTCCCTGTATTTATCAACAGGCGGTATCCGCAGGCCTCTTTTTGCCTACCCGTGCAGTCCCTGTATTTATCAACAGGCGGTATCCGTAGGTCTTTTTTCGCGCGTTTCCTTCCCTATATCTGCTTCACGTTTATTTCTGTCCCTTCAGGCTCAGTCTAAATAAACACAGACCATTGCTAGCAATGTATATCTGCCTACACCATCTAGTTTCAATTCAGGCTGCTTACCAAGGCCATAAACTGTAAACCAGATAAATGCATGCAGTTATTTCTTCTGGAACAAAACTCCTTTTCTGTTCTTTTCTTTAAATTTAGAAATTTGGAAGAGCAAATTGTTAAGTGACCTTACCGCCAAGAGCAGACTGGCAAACAACACAAATTATATAAGCAAAAATGCTTTACCTGTGTAAGAGGTGGCCACCCTTTTTGTGCTGTTCGTCAAATCCTGCTCAAAGCGGTCGTCCACTCTGTTGCTCTGTTCCGTCCCTGTTTGGGCGCCAATTTGTAGTGTCTTCGCTGCGAGTTCGAAGAATCACCCTCAGACTTGGAGTTTAGTGCCAGAAGAAAAGACTTTATTATCTTACATGGCGAGAATAAAGCCGAGATCCCTTCTGCAGAAGAGTCTCCCGAATGCTTTTGTGCTGTCTCTTTTATACAGTTTGTCCTTTAAGGCGGGTTCTATACATTCCATATAGTTCTATTTATACATACAACCTGATACCTCCCTAGAGAGAAGGGGCTTCAACACGTGTTATGGTATATAAAAAGAAAGCCCCTTTAAGTTCTTCCAGCTGTTCCTGTCTGTATTTTTCAGCCATGTATGCTCATTTTAGTCACGTACGCATTTTTTACACAGGGGCCTTAGAACATAATGGAAGCTTAAATAGATATATTAATGGCCAGATTCACCTTGATTTTACTTGATTAATTCAGATCTTCAACTATAAAAATCTTCTACATTATATTCTATTTAACACTTTAGTTTAGGGACCCATTTCCAATGGTTGCTTATTTGCATGAATATTGCTAGCATATTGGCTATTTATTAGAACTTACAAAGTACTGTCATGGTCACCAGTTCTGTCACCTTATCTGAACTACATTTCCCATCATCCCTCCTGCTGCTCACCTGCTCATTGTCACCAATCATCCAGTCACAATCACCAGCTGTCTCTCATTCAACCTGCACTGGTTAAAAGGACTCACCACACACACATATGGTCTACAACACTCTGCAGTGACAATTCCAACAAATATCATCAATGGCATGTTCCAGAATAGTCACTTCTGTAAATACCCATTATGAGGTAATGGTAGCATTGTGAGAGATCCCTCAACCAAAACGGTGATTTCCATGATCACCATTGCCTGGCTATTCACGGAGCAGAGCTTTTCCCCCGCCTTCTTTATAGAAAGGTGATAATAATGCTAATAAAACTGCCTGCTTGTGTTCAGGCAGTGTTGCTAATGCTCTTACTCACAGCAGGGAAGCATTCGGTAGGGTGCATGCAGACAGAATTCCCTCAGCACCAGCTTGGAGCCTGAACATCACTGTGCTCAAACTAATTGGATTACACTGACAGTAATGCACTACCAAGGTTCACACGTGCCACCTAATAAATTGCACCAATATCAGTTGAGGGTGGAGATTAAAAAAGATTATAAAGAGAATGAAGTAAGTTTACCTCATTGTGATTAATTAAAGGATTGCCTTTCTACAAACTGATAGTGAAAATAAAGTGCCTTGAATTGGCCTACATAGTTCTCATTATTAATACTGTCAAGGATAATGATGCTTATAATTATAGCTGTGATAATCAAAATGATATTAATTATATCCATAGTCATTGTCAGTGCCTCAATAACAAGCTTGCTCATTATAGTTTAGCAGTGAGTTATTTATTGTTTTAATTAGCTTATACTCTCTGTTTATAAGTTAAACTTAACCTTCCATGATCATGTTTTTGTTTTTTGGAATTATATAAAAAATTTAAAAAAAAAAAAAATAAAAAAAAAGTGGTTAAATGAGTTCATTCCTCTACGTGTAGACAGACTCTACATGCTGACAGACTGTATGGATGATGGTTTCATTCTGCTCCATGCAGTGGGTTCTTCACATTATGGTTGACCTTTTTCCAGAATGTTCTCTCTCATCTTCTCTATGTGACCTTCCTTTGATCTCGTCAGAGCTCTCGCTTTTTTTCTTTCAGTTCCAGTCAGAACTCATACATCTGCTGAATGATTTATTTATGGCACCACTCCTCAACCACCTCTCTTTTTTCTGTTTCAGACATACACCTTTGCTTTTGCTTTATTTGTTTCCATCTGTGTCAATACACCAGTGGGTTTTTTTTTTTTGTTTTGTTTTGTTTTTTTTTAAGTTCATACATTTCTGACCTCTTTACAGCTTTTTCTTATTACTTCTCCTCTGTTTCTTTAAGTTAGAAGAGTTTTAATTTTCAGAATTTGCAGCAGTATTCAGAAAGGTATTAAAGACTTACAAAAGATCTTGATGCTTGCTCAACAGGCCTACTTATTTTCACTTTCAAAATACCTTGGCCATTAGCTGAGGCTACCTGCTATCACGAGGATAGTCATGTAATGGGGAACTGTACTAAATGAGGAGTATTCGTTCCCTGGATTAGAACAGAGCTCCTTTTTATCCTGACGGTTTTAAGTACATCATTAAATAGCTTCACAAGGCGCTATTATAGTTATTACGCGAACAGTGTTTCCCAGTCACAGTCTTACAGAACCTTCATTAATTACAGAAATAATTTAAATACAAGAACTAACCCAGAATAAATGAGCTACATAGCAAACTGAGCCCATTTTTTGGGCAACTGTAAAACTATGTGTGAGATTGAGGAGTCTGCATTATATTGTATTGCCAAGTTATTAGCAGTTATTCAATTATTCTTATTCATTATTTCATAGGAGTAAAATCAGATCTCTGGCTTACCAGCACACACTGAATTATTGTTGGTCTAGCCATTTGTCAAACACGTCTGTCTCTTTATAAACCAGCTAAATGAGTAATGTTTTCCAGCAAGTGTTATTGCTATTTTTAATCGACATTACACTAAATGTGTGCGAACCAAAGGATACCATCAACATTCACAACTATTCAATAACAATGTGCTTTTTTCATAAATAATTACCACACACCCAAATTGGAAAGTCAAGGCTTAAAGAAAGTATAACAAGTTTCCTTCTGGTAAATATGATTGACTTGGCATTCATGAATTCGAGGATAAACATGCTTTGTGCTGTCCACAATGCAAGACATTTACAAACCAAAGACTCTTACTACATAGATAGCATGGGCTTCTGATAAAATCACAAGCAAAATATACTTCACGGTGGTTTCAGTGTTTCAGTTTTCATATAAAACATTTCAATGTTTTAAAATCATTTTTTTTTTTTTTTTTGTAGATTTTGCATGATAAACAACTGTTAGGTACTGCCACTTAATATTCAAAGTAAACAGATCTCCTCAAGTGAGCCCATATGAAAGAAATGGCTGTGACTGTGCTAGAATACCCTCTTATATCCTCCTCTTATCTTTTCTCCCCCTCAATTCCCTTCCTAACATTCCTTTCAGTTTCTTCCTTTTATTCACCAGTCTTTCCATCCCATCCCTTTTCTTGCTTTCCTCATCTGGCTGACCTTATCTATGCGGCTCAGTTGTCTTACAGGCTGAACTGGACGAATGTTTCTGATGGTGAACGAGAAGGTGTATGGGGGGTTTCTAAAGGGGAAAATCTCCGTACCTGGATCACCACTTCTCTCCTGAAGAGACTGTTATACAATGAAATATGACACACGTTCTCTGTTAGCCAGGCGGGCACAATTCAGCCCTTTGTCTCGCCCTAGCTCCCACCTTAATCTCCCCTCCCTCCTATCCCTCTCTCCCAGCCCTGCTGCACACGCACTGCACCATATCTACATATTTGCTGTAATTGACATTTTCCATTTGGCAGGTTCTATATCTCCTCCCTGCTGTCGCCTTGGAAACGATCACAGGGCCTCAGGTTAGCAAGTTAGCACTGCTGACTGGAGGGCAACTCATCTCATCTCTAACACTCCTAACCTTGACTAGAAACCCTGTCTTCCCCTTAGGAACAGTTTAAGCAGCTAAATACTGAATTTTAAGACCTAATTATATCTAAGGATTAATAAGAAATTTATTATGCTACTTGGTTGAATTAGCATCGACGTGTTGTCCATGCATTCCTCTCATTTCCTAGTGGGCTTATGTCTCCAGTGTAAACAATTTTACATCAAGCCAAATATTGAATTTAGCCAGTGTCTGCCTTGCTAATTTGACCTTCTAACAACAAGGTTATCTTAAATTTCTATCCACAATCGCAACAAGGGAACGCAAATCCAATGAATAAGAAAACGGTTGAAAAATCAATGTAGCCTCAGGACTAATCTGGGGGCTTAATTAGACAAATTTCAATGAAAGGCGGTTTAAATCCAGATTCTGCACATTTCCATGTCTCTCTGCTGGTTGAAGACTAAGCCACTGATGAAGATAAATGTTCCTAACAACAAATGAGAGCAGCAGATCTAAAATGAATAAAATAAATTAATTAAAAATGAAGACATGGTTTTAGTTGGCAAAGCCCAGGATTATAAGATTTTGGACCAGATTGTGTTCAAACAGTATTTATTCCTCAAATACAAGAAAAATACTACACTGTCTAGAATGTTTTTTTTTTTTTTTATCCATTCCTCCACATTCTCCTTCAGCTAACTGGAGTGTATGACCTTGTAGTATATTTAGGTTGCCTTTAGGCAAAATGGATCTGGGAGAAGTAAAATGTCATTTTAAGTATGCCTTGTAGTTTTTATTTGAACACCTGAACAATTGACATAGTTTCCATTATAGTTTGCAAAGAAATGACAAAATGGGAATCTTTGGGCACATTTTTTCTTTTAATGTTTACAATTTCAGTACAACGCATTATTTTACTTAGTCTTAAAAGCAGAGTTTAACCAAAAAGACTTTATTTACTTTGATTTTGTATTCATCCCATATGACACTTCTTCATCCTCAGAAAAACAGGTATTCTATCAGCCTAAGTCACCATTTAATATCATTGCATCATTTTTCCATAAGGGAAAAAGTGTCATTCTGCATAATATTTCCTTTTCTGTTCCACAAAAGAAAAAAATATACAGGTTTGAAACAATGTGAGCAAATATTGACAGAATTTTCATTGTTGGTTGAACTATCCCTTTACGAGCATTCTCTACAGCCAGAAAAGTAGGCTATATTCCAAGTAAATATGCAAATATTAAAGTGACCTACAAAAAGCCTTTAGGGAGTCTATAGAAAATGTTATTTTGAGTTGTATGCATGTTAACTTATTAGACCACACTGTTTGATTTTCATTGGTCAGTTGCAGGATTATGCAGTCAAATTTGTAATGACCTCTAAACTGAATATTTGTCCATACTGTACATATTTGCATGTCTCTCCTATAACTCCACAGTCTCTTTCTTTGCACATGATTAAATCATTTCACTTTGAATCAAAATCAGTGATGAGTAAAATAAATAGATGAATAAATGTTATTACCCAAAAACAGCTCTGGATTATCAGCTAAGGTTGAGTACTTCACTTCAGACAGCTAGCGTTCATAATAACAGACTTCTTATACCCTTGAAATCAGCGTTCTGTTTACTTCCAATTAAGAAAACGTTGTATACTTAGGGAGGAACTCTGCAAACACTGATATTAAGACTGCATTTCTTGGGCTTGATTACTTTTCATAGTTGAATGGCTGCAGTAACTCAAGCAGCGAATGTTTTTTGTGGCTGAATGAATCTGATGAAAATGACATAAATGCTGCAACCAGAGTGTGCCGGTCTGTTCTCAGCTGGCCCATGCTAATTCCAGACGGCACGCTCTCACCCTGATAAGACCAGACTTTTACTGTCCGATTCAGTCTATGCCAGGATTTGATGGGCTGTCCAGTTCCACTCCATTCCATTTGTCCGAGAGAGAGGGGAGACAAATGAGAGAAGGATGCAGAGAAAGATAAATGGCTAGCGGGGACATAGTCAGCTGCAATGCTAAATTGAAATGGAAAGACTGTGATCAGTTTGGGTCCTTTCATGCCAGCTGCTGCAGACTGTGGGATGTTAATTTGTTGGCATTTAGCACTGTACAGCCATATAGAGTAATATACCCTAATCATAGACACAAGCTTTGTGACTCATATCACAATGAATGTAACATATAAAGTTGATGCATCTCGGAAATTGGGTAGAATTTTGAAGACTTTTGATTTAAAGTTGTCAAAAGAAGTTATTTGAGGCTCTAAACAAAGAAAAAATGTAACTCCAGTTCATGTTTGTAGAATATAGACAACATTAACTACACTGATCAGATTACTGTAATCTTTCTGAAGCACTGATTTAGATAGAAATCTTTTCATTCATTACTCACACACCTCCCATGGCTCGACCACCACCCCGGCCCACCCTCCTCTGTTGGCTTTAATTAGTTGTGGATTAAATTAAAGGCTATATGTTCGTGTTAATTGATTTATCTCGAGAGTCCATAATTACAGCCTCAGAATGGAGAGATCTCTGCAGTGTCGCTGGAAGCTCTAAGAATATGTGTGTGTGACTACGAGTGACTGAATATGTATGTGTGCATGCATGAATGTGTTTGCATACTCATGCATAAATAATTGTGTGTGTGTGTGTGTGTGTGTGCGTAAAGTGCATACATTTCAGTGGCTTTACCAGTGAATGCATAAAACCTGAGGCAGCTTAGAGGTTAACAGGCGCTCAAAAAGGCGACCATAATGAGAGGTGATGCAAATAGACGTAATGGTATTGCAATCAGACACAATTACAGCCTTGTCATGGATGTAATTGCTTTGTTAGTGCCCACTGAGTTTATCTGTTTTATGTTTCACTCATTTTGCTGGTCTAGTGAATCTGCTCTTTGTTACTGACCCTGTCATCTATCTATTTGTTTTAACCAACACTGTTAAATTTTACAATTATCCTACTGTTATGAGATCATTGGCCCTTGTTTGAGCTGTCAGTCTATTTCACACAGGCAGGCTCATAGTTTTATGTATTTATCTGTGTGCTTTTGTACAGAATGAGCTTACTGCAATCCTCAGAGGGTGTTAGGAAAGAGAAAGCCTTGCAGAAAGAGCTTGCACATATATTTACATAGTCAGATGATATATAAGTTTCACCGTCCTGGTTTTCTCAGACATGTTCTTTTTGACTGAGACAAATATCCTTAAGGTCACTTGCATACACACACTCACACACTCTCTCTCACACAAACACAAACATCCATAAAATATTAGACCAGCATTTGTGTTGTTAGAAGTGTATGTTTAAGTCACTGTCTCATTCATTCAAACTTCTGATTTATTTGAAAACAAAGCAAGTTACTGTCCTTGGCTATGTCTGAAATCACATACTCTCTTGAGTGGGTACTTACATTGAATAAGTAATTACTTTGCGATGCTAAAAAACTATATTCCTTTATATGAATGTAATCCGGACATACTACATTTGCATGTTGTCATTGTCATGTGACCGACCAGCGTCAGTTGGTTCGCTTCACTGTCTTTCACAAATCCTCTCCTGTGGCCTCATGGGATGGACACTTCAGAATCTCACTGAAAGCAGTAGGTCATCTAGGTCAAGCTACTCTTGTCACATACTGTTTTTTGTATATATATTAGTGAAGTATGCGATTTCGGATGCAGCCCTTATAAATGGGTCATTGCTCACTTGATTTGTTCAAAAATACATATTAAAACACAAACCAACACATTCTCACCAGTGAAAGTGTATCCCATTTCTTCGCAAATTTAAATTTCAGCAGTTTTTATAACCAGAGGGTGTGCAATGTTGTGGCATCTATGAAAACTCATTGATTTTTACTGTGAGTGATGACACATTGACCGTTCCGAGATGGTGGATGTGTCAATGTGTCTGAAGCAGTCGAATGTGTCAACTACCAATACATATCTACGCATATAACCGTACCACACCATCAGTTGTGATTCTGCATCATGTTCGTCACTAAGCAACTGCATTAAGAGTAAGATAACGTACAGGTCAGGGCAGTGTTATATGCAATACTAATTTTATTGTGAGATCTGATCCGTGACTTCATAAGAAATGGATTGTAAATAGGGATTCATGACTTTCCTTAAAGCAGACTTTATATAGTGTTTGTTGTTTAATAAAAAGTATATTTCCTGTATGCGTTTCCAAATTACAGAAGGCACAAATGAATTATTGCCAAAATATTCCTCCTTGTGTCGGTGTGAACTCTTTTGCTCCAGAGCACCAACCCCCATCTGTTAAGTGACCTGTGATTGATAGTTCATTATTAGCTGAACTGCGATTACTCCTCAGATATTACCACATTGATAACGTCTGATTCTTCTTTAATAGCTTACTTCTGCTACATTTATAATGTGTTATTTCTACCAACCCAACCAATAATGAATTCCCTCTCATCCCATTCATGAACATCCCCCTAATTTGAGGTAAAGTGTTAGAGGGCAAAGTAATTCCCCCTGCCGGAATGCAGGGATGCGGTCATGGAAATATGGATTTTCACAGTTCACCCATGAGTAAAATCCCATTTTGAGCCCTTCAGCTCCAGTAATGTGTGAGTACAAGCTGTTTAATCATGCTGAGGCATGGCTGGCACCCCTGCATCTGTAAATGCTGCTATCCAAAAGAAAGCCAAAAAAAAAAAAAAAAAACAGAGAGTCTTCATGTCTGAAAGATCATAACTGAAGCTGAACAAAGAAAGTTTATCAGTTGTGATACTAGGAAACATTTTGCCTTTGTGGCCCTGTCTAAAGTCATATTAATTGAAATCTTAATGACCTTTAAGTGTCCTTGGCAAACAGTTGTGCTTGCAATCTACTCTCTGGTCTGAAGACTAGAAAATGAAAGATGGGATGTCTGAAAGCCCCACCCAGACATATACCTCCCATGGGAAACTGTCTAGTGTATGGCTGCCAGGGGTCTGAAATGAAGTACCACATCTTATCACTGTCACTTAGGATGGCTGCAGAAACAAAGGCATTAACATTGCATTCATCCATAACAACTGGAATCAAACACCTCCTCATCCTGCTATGTGCAATTAAAGATTAGCTACAAAAAAGCAGTAAAAAGTGGCATCCTGCTGGTTCTAACACTGTTAAGAAAGCAGCAGCTAAAATAAGAACAGAAACAACATTCATCTGACACGAACACAGGTGGGGACATGTCAACACTGTGTTGTTGCATCTAAATAACATAATTGCAATCCTATTATGCAATTATGGGCATTAATTAGGCATGTACTGGTGGAGAGGTGTTGGAAACATGATAAATAGGCCATTTAACATCTCCAATTAAGCAAACGTTGTCCCTGTACATATGGAAACAGCTCTGTGACTGAAGCATTGAAATGGATATTTTCTCTCTCTCATTCTCTTTTTCTATCATTACGTGGATGATAGTATGCTGGTTTAGCTGGAGATGAATTTCTGTGCTTTTATCATTTTTTTTGACCGTGGGGATGGGGAGATGAGGGCAGAGAAAGGGATTGGAGTTGGCGAACAAGTGTAGCTTGAAAAGATGGTGGCAGAGGCGTGAAATTTGCTCTGCCCTCTTTATTTGCCCCCTCCAAGAGGCAGCGACACAAGACTGCAAGACCATAGCTATACAAATGAGCTTATCGCCCTCCCTTCCCCCTCTTTCTGCACACACTGTGTTTCACATTCATAACTCACTATAATTGTGTTTCAGAAGTGGTTGTCAGAATACTATAACCCATATATATGTGTGCAGACAGCACAGAGAAATGCATTTGGGGATTGGTAGATGATGTAGTCAAGGCCGCTTTATGTCTGTAAATTTATACCACTTGATTTCAGTTCCTTCCTTCTATTCTGAAAGGTAAAAGACCTCACCAATATGCTGGTGGTTCTTGCTTTCTCTTTTTCTGCCTCCCATTCTCCTGTCTGCACTGCAAAAAAAAGTAAACAAATAAAAAATAACCAGTAGCATTTTATTTTACAGCCCTGTTCTGCATATACATACTAAGTGCTTGTTATAGTAATTACAATAGCTGGGTAATAACTAGGTACTACCTATAAACCTAATCTTTAACCTAACCCTTATCTATGTAGTTACCTTATATTATCAATACTTTCTTCAGTAAGTACACTGCAAGTACAGGTAAGTGCACATACTGTAAAATAAAGTGCAACCAAATAATCTTTATTTTGAATCGCGTTGTAGTAAATGTTTCATTATTTTCAACATTCTTAAACCATTCAAACTTTTTTAGGCTTTAATTATCAGAAAAATAGGCCTTATCATACCTCTCTTTCTGCCTTTCACTCTCTCTTCACTTTGTTATCACTAACATCACTTTGTTATCAGTAGCATCATATATTCAAGTGGATGCTCACACTGTGTATTTATGGGCTGGTGCACACACACGTCATTAATTAATAGAGCTCCAATTTATTTTGTACCACATGGAATAACACAAATAGAATTAAGAAAGTTGCATTACATTTGGGAAAACTCACAAATGTTTTTATAACTCCTAAATGGTCTAATTTGTATGGTGCATGTTTACTGTGCTCATTAGACTCTAGTTGTGTTACTGATAGTGGTCAGATTAGATTCTGTGTCTTTTTATATGGTCATTAGTAGAAACTGTGGAACATGTTTCCCCTGAAGGCAAATCCTCTCCCATAAGCACTTCTGATGTATCTCTGACTGTTCAGAATGAGGCTGAGGAAGACGTTTGGAAATTGTGTGAGCATACCTCAGATTTAGTCTGACATGGGATAGCTGGGGGGAAGTGGAGGGTATAGAGCTGCAAGAACAAAAGAAAAGAGGCTTGCCTTTCCTTGTCTTTTTGCCGGTCTCTCAAGCTGTTTTGTAAAAGAACCCTAGTAATAGCTGCTCTGAAGCTCAGTCCTGCAGTATGCATCAATTTGTCTTCCTCTCTCTTGCCCTTTCTCTCCTTCTCTCTCCTCTGGTGTAAGGTAATGGACGTGTGTGTGTGTGTGTGTGTGTGTGTGTCTCCTGGGAGCATGCCTCAGGGATTATAGCAAGCGGCAGAATGAAAGATTCATGACACCCAGGAAATGTGTGTGTGTGTGCTCGGACTGAAAATAAGGAGCCAGAAAAAAGAAAGGAGAGAGAGAAAGCATTAGAAACACAGACACAGGAGTAAGAGTAATGGATGGCACCACATACTGCAGACTCAAAGGGAAAGACTCACTTGGTTCTTAGTTGGGAGTCTTGAGCTGTTTAAGTCTGACTCAGAAAGATGTGACTCATATCAGCATAAAGTAATCACTCAGAAACACTGTGTGAAGGCATTAGATATTCAGTCAGAGCCTGCCCATCTAATCATCACACCATGCAACAAATCTCAAAGCCTATGCTGAAGTTCTATAATGGTTCTGTTTACTTGCGCATGAAAAGTAATTGAATACTTAAAGATGCTTGGAACTCAAGTGCCTGCTCTGAAGTGGCTGTTAGGCTATGTTTTCATATCTTATCACAGCAGTAACACTGCAAGTGCACAACAAGATTTAGTCAAGTAGAATTGGTTCCTAGATCAGTATCCTTTAGTTGACAAGTATGTTGTTATAGAATCAACAAAAATGTTGATCCAGAAATGTGTCTTACTTGATAAACCAAGGTTAGCATGTAAACAAATAACTCCGTGAAGTCGTAAAACAGAGGATCTTTGTGTACATGCATATATCTATACTTTTACGAATGCATATGTGTGCATCAGCTAGGAGTTTGTTTTTTTTGTTTTGTTTTGTTTGTTTTTTTTTTGCCATTTAAATGCCTGTTCAAAAATGATCACGTTATTGAAATGTCTTCTAGATAAACAAAATAGCTTTCTAGCTATCCTTTTGTATCTTTCTAAATTTTCTACAAGAAAAAAAAAATGTAGGACAGGACTGTTTTTGAGAATTGACTAGATCATGGGTATTGAAATCATGAGTAGGAACTGGGTGACACATTTGTTTTAGGTTTTGTTCATTTTTTCATCTTTCATCTTTTATTTAGAAATTTGTCATAGCATGTTTCCTATTTTGTGTCATGCGATTCCCTTTGCCCCTCATGTGATCTTGTCATGTGCTTCCTTGTCTTCATGTATTATGTTTTCATTGTTTTGTTGTCTTGGCAGGTGGTCCTCAGTTCTGTCTTTTCATTGGTTTATTGTCTTGATTACTTTTTGTATCTGATTTACCATTTGTCAGTAAACTGCACATGGGTTCTCAACTTTGACTCACCGTCAGTGGATAATATGTTACAGCATGTTTCAGTATATACCAGAATTCAGCCAGAACAAATGAGGGTTTGCTAAGATAATGACTAAATAGGTGTACTATTTGGCTATTGAGAAATATTTTCCAATAGACCATGCATGATGCCAGCACAAAGAGAAATGTATACATTATAGAGTACAGAGTAGAGTAGAAGTACATTTAGAAAACAGCTAAATGACAAAATAACAAAATATAATTTGGAATAGCATGCAAAATTTTTGTCATGTGTTATATATATATGTGTGTGTGTGTGTGTGTGTGTGTGTGTTATATATAACCTTAAACCTAACCTTTATCCATATTACTAGTAGGTAACTACTACACTACTAGTGTCATTTAGTGGAACTAAAAAAATAAAGCATGTTTCAAACAGTGCCCCTTTTGACGTGTTACGCCTCCCCCAACCCAAACATCACAAACGCCGCTATTACAGGTTTAAAAAAGGCATGTCTCTTTAGGTAAAAACAGTCTAAGTTCAATAAAAGCTTCAATATACTAGGAATACTTTTTACTTGAAGTTTAGCTTACCTGTCGAGAATAAACTGAAAGTTTGTCAGATCAATCGAAACCCAAACATCCACTGCCACTGCCAATGTTTACCCTTGTTTTACCCCGTTGTCTGTCTCTTTGTATTTTGACAATTGTTTGAATTTTGGCTTGCACTTCTGTAACAGAATCTGAGTTTCTTTAATTTATGGGCTAAACATCCTCTGGCTCAGCATGCTACAGTAGCCACACCCCAAACTCACACTATTGGATGCAAAGGCGTATATGCTAACACATACAGTTGTGGTCAAAATTTAACATACACTTTGCAGTATCCGCAAAATGTTAATTATTTTACCAACATTAGAGGGATCATACAAAATGCATGTTATTTTTTTATTTAGTACTGACCTGATATTTCACATAAAAGACATTTACATACAGTCCACAAGAGAAAATAAATTATATTTAAAAATGACCCCCTTCAAAAGTTTACATACACTTGATTCTTAATACTGTGTTGTAACCTTTTTTTGTAATAGTTGTTCATGAGTCCCTTGTTTGTCTTGAACAGTTAATCTGTCAGCTGTTCTTCCGAAAAATCCTACAGGTCCCACAAATTCATTGGTTTTCCAGCATCTTTTGCGTATTTAAACCCTTTCCAACAATCACTGTATGATTTTGAGATTCATCTTTTCACACTGAGGACAACTGAGGGATTCATACACAACTATTACAAAAGGTTCAAATGGTCACCTATGCTCCAGAAGGAAAAACAATGTAATAAGAGCCAAGGGTGTAAACTTTTGAACAGAATAAAGATGTGTACATTTTTCTTATTTTACCTAAATATCTTTTTTCTTTTTCTTTTTTTTTTCTTTTTTTAGTACTGCCCTTCAGAAGCTACAGAAAATAATTACTGTTTTCCAGAAGATAAAATAAGTTCAATTTACCCTGATCTTCAAATTCAAAAAGTTCAAAGGCCCTTAATGCATCATTTTTTCCTTCTGGAGCATCAGTGAGCGTTTGAACTGTTTGTAAGTTGCATGTCCCTCAGTTGTCCTCAGTGTGAAATGAAGGATCTCAAAATCAGTCATTGTTGTAAAGGGTTCAGATACGCAAAAGATGCTGGAAAACCAAAGAATTTTGTGGGACCTGAAGGATTTTTCTGAAGATGATAGATCTAGTACTTAATATGGATAAAGCCAGAGTATTCCCCAGAAGTCTATATTTTGTAAATATAGACCTTGGAAAAAGCGGTCTCACATTATATTAGGTGGCCTGTGTACAATTTATCCTATATATGTATCTAAAAATGGTGTGACTCTGATCAGGTGTGCTTGCTGTGTGAATCAGTTATATTCACGCTTACTGTCTACCATCAGCACCCCCTCTACCAATCTTTGGTTCTTCCAAGCCAGTTGTATTAAAGCAAGTTTGATTACATTTCAGATTAGAGCAGCAGAGAGGCGTTTGCTGCAGGAGTGAATTATGCACTGCTTTACTCCCCTCAGTGTCACCCCTCACTCCCTCTGTTCCTTTGACCTTCGGGTCACACAAAAGAAAGCTGCATTAATCACAATGACACCCTGTCAAGAGAGAGAGAGAGAGAGAGAAAGACAGAGAAACAGAGAGAAAGAGGAGGGGTTGTACCATAGACAGAAACACCTCCAATCTCTTTCTCCCACATTCTCCCTTTTCCTATCTCTTCTTTCCCCTGCACTGTGTCCGCCTGTGGCAAAAGACCTCTGTTTCTCTGCTTCCAAAAAACTAAATTAACCCATTTCCAACCCCTATTACAGCTGTGCACTCCTGAATATCACCCCTCGCCTGAGGGGATAAATGCCTCTAACATTCACAACAGAGGTGGAATTCATCTGTGCTCTTTTGGCAAATAGAGTTCATAGTGTGAGGTTCATAGTGTGAGCCAAGCTCCTCGCATATTAAAGGACAAGATTCATACTGCTAAAAAGCAAATCAAAACAAGAGGAAATGCTGAGAGACTGTAGTGGACCAGGAGTCCCCCTATGACAGAAATAAAACCTATCCAAAGTCTCATTTTAAGAGGCATCAAAAGTTATATTACAAGTAAAACATCTAAGCTCAGTCTTTAAGACAGTCCACATTTGAAGTAATCTGTTGTGCTTGCTAAAGCAAGCATCACTATAACTATTGCTCACAGTTAAGGTTATGGTTTTTAACAAACCTATAACCCTAAGTATTAAACCTAGGGTCATATCTTAAAGTGCCCCTATTATGGGTTATGAAAGGTTCATATTTTGGTTTTGGGACTCCCCAACAACAGGTTGACATGCATGCAAGGTCAAAAAACACTTTCATTGTCTTATAATATGCATTTATTTTTACCTTACTTGCTCAACAACTCGTTTCAATGATTCAGAGTCGAATCTTTCTTTTGAGAGACAATAACTTTATACACTGTGCACTTTCAGATTTAAAACTTTGCACGATGTTTTCATTCACTTAGAGCTGTGTCTCTAATTTTCAAAAATCCATAATAGGGGCACTTTAAGTGGTCAAATAAGTGCTCAAATTGCAATTTTTCTGGCAGATTAAAAATCCAGTAGACTGGAAGGAGCTTCTACTTGGACCAGGAGGCAGCCACCTAGCAGCCATATCGCTTTTTTGTTGAGATTGTGTTGGTTCTCAAGCCAGAGCGGGTGCTCGGCTGGAGCTTGGTCATAGCCGTCTGGGAGCCTATTGGTTGATTAGGATTCTTCAGTTGTCCAACTGAAGCTGCACAATTGCCTGATAGAAACTAAATGTAACGTAAATCAAATTTTAAATCAAATAAACTCAAATTTTTAAACACTTTCTGGTTTGAAGCAACATCCAATGGCAAATTAGTGATCAGACTATTGGTGATCTATAGAATATTGCTCTGACAACTTCATTCAGCCAAATCCTGTCAATACATATCCCCTATAAATCTGTTGGTTAATACGTCTGCTGGGCATTAGGTTTAAGAAATTAATCCAATAGAATTATTGGTCTGACAAGGATTAGGTCAGGTGCTCATCTCAGTTACAAATTGACAGAGATTTATAAACAGGGTTTTGTTGTTAAAATCATCCTCAATGTCTAGCAATGTGTTTTGTATAAGAAATGTTAAGTGTTTGTAGTGTACATAATATATAATATTCCTGAAGTATAAGAGCATTAAAGAAATGCTTACTAATAATATTGTTGAATATTATTGCATTTTTTTTAGCATTTGGTACCCTTGTGCTTTTTTTGTGCAAAACCTGATGATCCAAAGAACATCTTGGCCAGCATGACACATTTGCATACATTTGATATCAAATATTATATATATATATATATATATATATATATATATATATATATATATATATATATATATATATATATATATATATATATATATAATATAAAATTATGATTTTTTTTTTCAGGACTTTAGCACCCAAATGTATTTTCAGGTGTTTTATTCATAGAGAATTATTAGCATAAAAAAATCCTTACATGCAGCTGGCAACAGATCAAACATGCAGAACAGAAATAATGACACCTTCATAAGTGATAGAATGCTCTTTCTCTCTCTGCCCGTTAGTCATTATCCTCTTTTCCCTGTTCACTTTCAGGTTCTTGAAACAAAGAACAATGCTTATTAGCTCTTCATTATTCATTTAAATCCATGAAGGCAATCAATTAAGCTTAAGTGTGCAATAAATCAGATTAACCAGTCAAGTCCCAAAACACCATAAAACCAGCACTGGACTGATTTTCCATAATTAGTTTGATGAGAGAGGCTGAGCCACAACAGTGGCAACAAGATTGTGTGTGTGTGTGTGGGTGGGTGTCGTTTAAAGAGGCTTTGGCTTGTTATTTTATATCATTAAGTGCTGTGAGAATTTTAATGTAGCCATGTTGTGTGCTGTGTCATACAACTGACAGCACAGGGGAGAAGGTATTGTAAGCAGGTTTCATGTAAAGCTGCTCACCTAAAATTTGATCATTTAGTTTAAAGGGATAGTTCACCCAAAACTGAAAAATCTGTCATTAATTACTCACTCTCATGTTGTTCCAAACCCGTAAGACCTTCGTTCATCTTTGGAACACATATTAAGATATTATTGGTGGAATCTGAGAGCTCTCTGACCCTCCATAGACAGTGTTGTTTACGTTCAGTAGAAAGCGCATGCTGAACGTAAACAACGCTGATTACGTTGATTATGTTCTGGGGTACACTCCAAAATGGTGGAAGACGGTAACTTGCGGAGAAGAATTGTTGAATAAGTTATGTTATTAATGTTTTCTTTGTGTGCAAAAAGTATTCTCTTAGCTTCGTAAAATTACAGATGAACCCCTGATGTCACATGGACTATTTTACCAATGTCCTTGCTACGTTTCTGTGCGTTGATCGTGGTAATATCCTTGCTGTCTATGGAGGGTCAGAGAGCTCTCAGATTCCATCAAAAATATCTTAATTTGTGTTTCGAAGATGAACGAAGGTCTTATGGGTTTGGAACGACATGAGGGTTAGTTAATGACAGAATTTTCATTTTTGGGCAGGGTTGCCAGGTTTTCACAACAAAACCTGCCCAATTGCTACTCAAAACTAGCCCAATAGCATTTCGATGAGGTCCCCTGATAAAAATCACATTCCGGGGAGTAAAATACACGTTTTTTTGTAAGGTTCCCTAGTAAAATTCGCATTGCAGGGGCTAAATATCACGCTACTGGGGTTGCTTCAACCCACAGACATGAAAAACAACCCAAGGCAACAGTGTTAAAGTAGCCCAATTCTGCAGGAAAACCGCAGACTTGGCAACACAGTTTTTGAGTGAACTAAACCTTTAAAGGGGTCCTATTATGCTTTTTCATTTTTTGAATTTTTAGTCAGTGTGTAGTGTGTATGTTTGGTCATAAGTTGGGCAAGTTACAAATATCAAAGTCCACTCCAAAGGGAGATATTTTGTTTTTAAAAAATCCCTTTTCAAGAACTACAACGAACGGCTCGTTTGGACTACAAAGATGTTTTCCTGTATTTGTGACATCACAAATTGGTCCATTAGAATAGCATTAAAATAAATCCCGCCTCCGGAAATTCGAATGCACATTTCAAAATCTAAACCCGGTGCGGGTGTTTTTATATCACTGTATTTCTGAAGGAAACCGACTGTCTTCAGAAAATTTTGGATGTCATTTTCATTTCATCTTGCATGTAATCTTGCATGCATCTTCTCGGGTTCTGAATTGATATGGCAATATTGACGAATTTGCGGTTTTGGCAAGGGGCGTGGCATTACTGAAACACGTCTAAACTGTTCTCCAATGTAAATGTAAATTATGTGAAAAATAACGCGATTTTCGAACCACCAAGCATGAGAGCATGTTCTAGTACACCCACAAAACAAAATCAAGACTTTGTAAAAGAGCATAATAGGACCCCTTTAAATGTAATGTCTTTTTTTTTTTTTTTTTTTGTACTTCAAAATGTTGTATTGGTTTATTTTAGAAAAGAAATAAAAATAACTCATATAAACAAAATGAACTGTCTTTCCCTCTGCCTTGTTTTCTTTCACCAGCTCTTTCATCCCCCTTTTTGTCCCATGGGAAATTACAACAGCATAAAGCCTGGACCCTGCTGCATGAATCTTTTCTCTCCTTCTCCCTTTTGTATTTCAGAATGTCACACTAGGAATCACACTATAGTTCAAACAGTGGCAGAGTCCATACTTTATGGGAGCATCCTTGAATGTAGATTAAATTACTCCCTTCATGTGTAATGTGTATCATAGATAGATAGATAGATAGATAGATAGATAGATAGATAGATAGATAGAAAGATAGACGGACAGATTTCACACCCAGTGTGAAACGAAAACACTTGTTTTTTAAATTGTTTGTTTGTTTGTGTAGAGAGCGTGCAGGGGGTCTCCGTTGAACCCCCATTCCAGCCCCTGTGAATTCCAACTGGACTCATTGAAATCTTTTAGGGGCGGTGCTCCGATTTAAAATCAGCCTGCTTGCTTATTGGTTGGTTAAACGTCATATGGAAATAACTTCAGCGGCTAAGCCCCGCCCACCGGAGTTGAGCTGCGCGAGCTGTGTTGATACCTGATACCGAACAAAATGGCTGCAGAGGCTTGATCCTGACCCGACAGTCTCAGCGCTTTCTCCGGACACTCCGCACTTATCCCTGGATATTTCCACTGTCGTTTTAAAAACATCTCTGGATTTCTCCACACGACTGCAGCCAGACTGCTCGCTATCTTTATTTTAGCACTTTAATGAAGCAGCTCGCATCGTATAATCTCATGTCAGTCTACCAGACAGCAACGTTAGCAGCTTCAAACTGCCCTCTTCTTCATTTTGCACCGTAGATGAGATGCTATTTCTGATGACCGATTTATGCCACTGTACTTGACAAACTGCCTCTCTGTTTTTTTTCCTGTCTTTTCGAGAGTATTTCGTAGCGTATATGTCATGGAAATGTCATCTGCTGTTTTTCCAGCATGCATGCATCTATAATCTCCATCAGAGCCCAAAGCTCTGAGTCTGCATAGAAATTTCACAACAGTCCTTTTCCCTTTGCATACTGAATTTTGCGTTTATTTTCGTTCTGCTGCCTTTTTGGGACTCTTTCGGAAGTTCAGCTGCTCATTCAGTACAGTGTTACGTTACATGGGTCTGTGTTTTTACGGGTACCTTTTTTTCGGGGAAAAAGGCCTTTTGTACCGCTGTACAACATGCAACACTTTTTTTTACAGAAAGCTGCCAAAGCTCGACTTGTGAACAAAAAGGTGAGTTCAGATATCTGCTCCCTCTCAAAACCTGACTCGTTATGATTGCAACCAATGTTGTCTAGGTAGGCAGCTCACTAGGTTTAAAAAAAAAAAAAAAAATCGTTGATCATCTCTAAAACAGGCTGCGAATTCAATTTAAGTCTGATCCGCTGGAGACATTGTGTGCTTTGGCGTAGTGGTTAAAAATCTGGGCTGTTACCTGAAAGCTTGTAGCTTCTAACTCAGCGACGAGCTTGACTATAAACACGCTTAACCAAGTTACTGCAGGTAGACTGAGTCTGTAACGAGTTTACTGCTAGTTACTGACTGAGTCAGAGTAATGATAACTTTAAATACAGTTTTAGATTCATCCAACTGCTGTTTAGTCGTGTAATCTGTAATTAGAGCCTTTATTTACACTAAAAGAAGTTTTCTTTCTTTTTTTCTTAGTAGTCTTTCATTTTGTTCTATTTATTTACCTGTGTGTTTATTTAAAGATATACTATGCTCAGATATGTTAATTAGCATACCAGACTACCACAGTTCCTTAGTAATAAACTATGCAGTGAATCTGATATTTGGTTATTTTAATTTAATGTTAATTTGGTTGTAAGGGGAGTGATATCACAGGCTGTCAATGTCGAGAAAATATCCCTAAAACTTTTATGCATTTTGAAATGTTTGAGGTGGTACAAAATGAAGGGTTGGACATTCGCTGTTACTCTTCCTGTCTTTCAAAATGATAGAAGATTCAGCTAATTATAATCTGGTGGGTACAACTAATATCACATGCATCTGATCCTATTAAACATTACACTTAAAATCCTCCAGTTAACAGGCTCCTCGCTGTTGCAATGTTTTTTTTTTTTTCACACAGAAAGGGATCTATTCATCATGATATTAAATTTCTGTTGGTTATGTGATTTCCAGTAAAACACAAAGAGGACAGCCTATAAGTTCAGTGTACTGACATATATTTTACAGGAAAGAGAAGAGAAAGACTAGAAGTCAAAAAGGTCAATTAGAGTTAGTTTCTTAGATCTAGCCTAGATTCTTGCTCTGTTAGCTGTTTATATTCACAAACTCGGGGTCATTTGGTTCTCCTTGTGAAAAAAATACAGTCAGAATTATTATCTAAATACTTCAGAGCAGTTAGATATTTTTGCATTTTTTTTTAAATGTAAAAATTATAATTTTTTTAGATTACCATTTTTGCTCTGTAAGAAATAGGAATTTGGATTTGCCATCCTTCTCCCCTATTGTTCTAGCACTTTTTATCCATATTGTCATTGTGTTCTTTTGTAGCTTTGCTTATTGTCTTGTGTGCTTAATTGAGAACCATAATTTTATTCTTCGATCTATTTTTCTCTCGTGAAAATCATGTCACACTTGGCTGATGCCAGTGATAAAATGAATACGGCAATTCACTGGTAATTCATAACCCGTCTACCCTTTGACTGTGTGCTGCTCAACCTTAATTATAAATCACACCAAAACTAGGAGCTCCATTGCTCCAATACACCCAGATTCAGCTCTCCCCCCTTTCGTCTGGCTTTAGGAAACAGCCTCCCTCTTGGCACTGCAGGGTATTGGGGTCAAAGCTTGGAGGCGTGAGACGCCAATGTTCAGCTTGTCAAAAAGGCAAAAAGGGCAAGCAATACAGATGAGCGATCTCTGGACTATACGGGTGCACACAAACCCCTGAACCGCAGAGCTTGTAAAAGTAGAAAGAGACTGGGAATTCCTTGTCTTTCATGTGATTCTCTGTGTTCATTGTGGCTTTCTATTTGGTGTCTAGCCCCACTTTATAGCTGGACATAATTTAATATTGGCTTCTGTGGCTGCACACTGCCTCTGTCTTGCTCTGATAAATTTAGAGCACATTGTTCTTGTCTGCACAGATTTCAAAGGCTGGCTGTGGTATACTCTCCTTTGCTGGAGTTCAGTTTGCATTTCTGTAACAGTAGAATCTTTTGCCTTATTTTCATTCTTTCCTGTTCCAAGAATTTTTTATGAATTTAATTATGTTTTTTAAAAGAGGTATTTTTCTTCAGGCATTTGTGTAGTGTCAAACCACATGTTTGTAATTGCTTAAATTAAAATAAAATATCCCAAGAGGTTAGACAGTTCTGACCGGGCATCAAAACCCCTGTCTGGTTGTTAGATATTTAGCGTCTACCTGAATTGTTTTTGAGTCATATTTTTAAGTAGATAGTTTAAAAAGGAAATTCCTCGCTGGTGTCAGATGTAAAGGGGGGGCACTACAGTCCAGTCCAGTTCAGTTTAACATTGAACTCTCTGATGTAAGAGGCTGAAATCCTCTTGTCCATGTGAGAGGAGAATGGTGCACCACGCAGCAGGACAGGATGGGGTACGGGTTAGGGAAAGAACTGGAGAAGAAAGGATTTGTGAGTGTTGGCTGGTGTCCCAGAAAATGTCCCTGCTGTGTTGCAGGGTCCTTCCCCCATTCTGTTTTATGATAGCACTTTGCTATAGACTCTAGGCAGAGTAAAGCGTCATGTCTTTGAGATTTTGAGTTTGTGGATTATTGCATTTCAGATTAAGTTTTGTTTTAACCCTTGTTCTGTTTTGGAGATCCCAGGTCCCTATTAATTAGTCAGAAAATATAAATCTTAAACAACGACTTTAATGACGTCTAATATTTTGAGAACGGATACTTCAAAGGTCCCTTTTGGGGAAAAAAAAAAAAAAAAAAAATATATATATATATAAATATATATATATATATATATATATATATATATATATATATATATATATATATATATATATATATATATATATATATATTTGTTCAAAATATAATTTTAAAACATTTTAAATAATTGTAAATATTCAAAAATAAATAAATAAATGTTTGTGATCTCAGAGCCTAGGTAAAACAGCATGAATAAATGCACCAAGCAACCCCAAAATTGAAAGTTAGTGTCAGAAGGGCATGAATATTAATTTTTTAGATGATTCTTTGTGGTTTCTAAGTTTAGTTATAGGATAGTTTCGTACATGGCTCAACTGTAATAATTTTTTTCTGCATAGTTGTGCCAGTAGCACCTATTTTAGTAGTGCAAGTTCCAACATTTTATTCTACAGATATCTTTATTCTACAAAAAAAATTTACATAAAAAGGGTGTTTGTAAAATAGTAGTATTCGATGCAAAACATTACTAGCTTTTTTATCATTTTCAAAATATTCTATTTTATATAAAGAAGACTATCACAAATTTTTCTTAGGCAGCTGTTTAACTTAATCTTCCAGCCAAAAAAACAAGGTATAGAATGCATGTGTTTGATTAATGAATGTCAGTGACATTAAGAATTGGCCTATTAGGGCAAGGGCCAGTTTTGTCAATTACCAGCCTGCCATCACTAACATTGATCCCTAATGTTTGAATGTAAATGTAATGTACTATATGTAAATGATGGGAATTTGCTGTTGTGAGGAACCACAAAGAGAGTGAACCATCATAAATGACTGAGAGGCTTTAACACTCCAAGAAAGTTGAAGTTCGTTCAAGATGGAGTACAAATCTTATTCATTCTGTTTCAGCTGTTTTCTGTTTTGCTAGTTATCATCATTTCAGATTTCAATGATTTAAACTAATTTCTGGATACAGTGGTTGTATTGTCCTGTGTATTGATTCAGTACTGCTTGAGCTCTCAGGCGTACTATTAAAAATAAGCGTCTGTTTTTCCTTTCTCTTTTTATAAATACTTGTTTACCTTTATTGTGCTTTGTACCCCTGACAAGCTGTCAGAAGCGGTTGTCTGTTCTTCTGTGTGTGGCCTCTGTGGTAGCTGTCAGTATAACCTTCAGGATGAAAGAGAGAACCATTCGGTAATGATACTGACTCCATCTCCTGGAGCTGCATGTTTTTGTATAGTGTCTTATCTGATTTCACTTTGATAAATTTCATCAGAATAGAGCTGACATTGATGTTTTGACAGCTTAGACAAAGCTATTGTTCTTCTGCTGTATGCCTGACTTCTTAAACATCACATGGTAAGGCCGGAACACAACTTAAGGCTCTTTGCTAACTTTAAATGTGTGGTATTCAGTGATTGGTTTCCATTTGGTTGTGAGATGACTGTTTTGTCTCAGTTTACTTGCCCTTGTTTTTCCTGTGTAAACTTCAAAAATAGATAAATCTAAATCTAGGCTCTCAATTAATTAAACTAATTTAAGTTCCAATCTATGTTTTTATACAATTAACTAACTTGTAATAGTAGTCTAAGCAGTTTATGCAACAGATCATTAAGTCAGTGAGTTGGAGTCAGGTTGTACGTGACGACCCAGCTTTCTAAATTTAGCAGGTTGTGCCCACTCCCCCCTATCCCGCATATCCTTAGCACTCAGTAATTTTAGCACATAGGAAGTGCTAAGCTGCTCTTTATTTGTAGTTTGAGAAGGCCTCTTGATGACCCAGTCAGTGCAGTGAACTACCGAGGGGAGCTGCAGGTTGCTAATACTCGACGACAGGAAGGCCAAAGGTTAACGGTTTTCCCCTCCCCTCCGCTGTGGCCTTCCAGATGTCCTTGTGAGCACACAAGCCTCTGCTCACAGCCTCCACAGGTCTGGATATTAGCCAAGAAAGCCCACTCCGAAACACACCACCTTTCAGTGTGCTTTTCTGTATACCTCTCCTGTCCTGCCCTTCAGGTCGATAACCACATCCCTCGCACCTCTTCATCTTAAGCATTGCTTGACCTAAGCTTGATCATGCAACTTGGGACTTTTCATTTGTGAGAATGAATATCACACTTTTAGTTTTTATTTTGCCTTTAAGGTATATAAATTAATGATTTTTTTCATCCTCTTTCATTCTTTTTGAGCATTTAGAAAATCTCACTTTTTATTATATAGCTCAGTGTGCCCTTCAGGTTTCTTGCCCAGAGAAAGTGATATATTTATCCTGAAACTTGGGTCAGTTTCCATTGCTGAATTTTTTGCGCATTCTGGTGTAACTTTGTTAATTGTAAACAAATAACACTGACTGTGATGCTTATTCCTAGAGTAGAGTTCTAACAATGCCAAGGTCATGGGTTCGATTCCTAGAGAATGCATGAACTGGCAAATTGTACGTTCAGTGCAATGTAAGTCAGTTTGAATAAAAGCATCTGCCAAATGCATAAATGTAAATGTAGGTTTAAGATTTTTTTTTTTTTTTCTTTGGCGGGTATGGTGAAAGAACTAAAAAAAGTTGTTTTAAGTTTGATGTTTCAGCTGATATGTTTAGTTCATTTTCAAGAATCTCTTCAATCGATCTGTTTCAATTTAATACTCTGATTCAACAGTCTATGACTCAGAAATCTCTGGCTGCGTTTACACTGCAGGTCTTGATGACTAATTCCAATTTTGTGACTGTATCCGATTTTTTGGACGACGTGCTTACATTTCTTTTAAAAGTGACCCGTATCTGATGTGTGCATTTTACACTGCACTTGGTGAAACAAGTCAAAAACAGCATATGACATCACAAATCAATTAGAATAGAGTTTAATTTACTGACATGAAATTCATATAGAAATGTTTTTAATGCAATAGTTTGATCTATACATCAAAATAATTATATAGTACAAATTCTTTAGGACACGCAGCTTTGCTGAAAGCTTGCGAGTGGAATAATACTCAGGTGGTAGATAAGCATGTCACAGCTTCTGTGTTTTTTACTCAACTCATTAAAACCAAATGCGTTCATCAGTGATTGTATATCAAAGGCAGGGACATGTTTGTGTGCATTTTATTTTGTGGTTTCAATGGAACGAACGGGACTGAGCCGTCGTCACTGACAACAGCAGCAACGAGCACTCAGCGTGATTTCAAAAGCAACACATTTCAGGGCCTTTTATTTAACACAAACGAACGGAATTAATACTCTTCTGCTCAACTAGAGATGTTTCATTTGTTGCAGGTATGTCTGTACCGTGAAATGTTTTAAAAACGTACTTTTCAATGATGTAGGAGTCGCATTTACAGGGGAATATCTGATTTGTCTGCTTACATGGCAGGCGCAAATTTATTTCCACATATGAGTTACTGGAGAATGTCAGTACAACAGTTTATGACTTCAGGAGAGGTTATGTGATGCAACAAGACAATGACCCAAAGCACACAAATAAGTCAACTAAAGAATGGTTGGAAAAAAGGAAAATATGTGTTTCCCTGGCCTTAACCCAGTGCAAATGCTGTGGCATAATCTAGAGAGGACTGTTCTAGCATGGCCACTCAGAAATATTGATAAACTGAAACAGATTTGTGAGGATGGATGGTCCAAAATAGGTCAAAAGTCGTGTAAGCAGGAAATATTTGGTTGAGGTTTCTCTTCTAAAGGAGGATCTGCAAGTTACTAAAGTCAAGGGTTCATTGACTTTCTTCACCCTGCACTGCAATAAAAATGTGAAAAGTACAATTGTTTGTGTATTATTAGTTAAGTCAATTTGCATTTGTCTATAATTGTGAGTTAAATTAAGATCAGGCCACATTTTATGAGTTATAAAAGCAGAAATGCAGATGTTTTGAAAGGGTTCACAAATTGAATCTTGCCACTGTGTTGATAGGTCATATAAATTGTAAACTATTAAATATAATTTGTCCTTGTGTCCATTTAGTGAAAAACATGGCTTGATGATTTACTGTAGAATTAATGCCCTAGATTGTGTGATGATGGTTCTTCTGATTAAGGGATAAAAACGTATAAACCTCAAAAATATTTATATTATTATAAAAAAAAGTATGAATTTAAGTATATTTACAGTATATTGATTAAGATATATCTGAACACATCAGAGACAATGTATTTTTACATTTATTTGAGAGGTTGAGCAAGTAAAACCTGGAATAAATTATAATCTGTGCCAAGAAATTGAGTATTGTATGTTCTTGCCATTAAAAACAAATTGATCAGAATCAAAGAACACAGTATGTTTACACGAGTCCTAATGGGATTGTATCAGCTCGATTGTCTAGAGCAGATGGTTATATTTTATGAACAGCTGAACTGGTAGGCTTTGGAAAATTCCAGCACACAAAGGGTGTGGGATATTTATAAAGCCGTTCGGTGTCCCCCTCTACAAAATGCACTGGGTAATTTCAACATGATCCACTGCGGCTTCCTATCTTCTCGCTCTGGACCTCTGCCAAGAGGTAATGTTAATGGCAATCGCTCAAACGCCTGTGTTCTGATTGGACCGCAAAAGTGGGGATAAGTTTACTAGCCAATGGGATGGGTTTGAGCCAGAGGGTAAATCAGGACAGCTGATTGGCAACTTTAAGCGTTGGTCCAGCCATACCATGGCTCTCTGCCAGGGCGTTGTTTCTAAGTACAATGCACTGTTGTCACTTGCAGTTTCACTGATTGACAGCTTTTCCTTTACAAACTGGCAACACAACAGGACACCTTCCCGATTATTTTTGGTGTATGATAGAGCTGTTTATGAATTAACACCTGACTTGTGACTTTTATGTTTGCATTGTCAGTGGAATGAGATCTCATTTTGTGTTGTTGGGTGGAAAATGTGTTTAGATTTAGAGTGTAATATATTGTGCACAGTCTTACATTTGGAAAGATGAGGATCGTCTGTCCACTTGGCTAGGTCATGCTTTCTAAACCATCCATGAGTGAGATAAATGAAGTCAGGATACCCACTGGCACTGACAACATGTGGATGGACCCCTGTAGCACAATCAATTTGTCAAATCAATGCACGGTCAGAGTTTTACCATGGCCTTTGTATTGGATTTGGGTCACTGCAGTGTTGAACTTAACAAGACTTACCGTAGAGACTGATGCCCTCAATTTGGCCTCAGGTTGGGTCTCAGAAATCATTACCAGTCTCCAGATACATTAAATAAAGGCTTGATTAATCATACACCCTCCACCCACTTCATAATTTAAATGAGTGGGTGATAAAGTTGGATTTGGAAACATTGTATCTGTTCTTTTACTGTCTAAATTTTGCAGATCCTGCAGTCCACTATAGTCCTATAGTCCTCTTGCATGGTCTCGTGGGATGGGTCTTCCATCCTGACAATTATTAATGATTCACCTGTGTCTGTTTTCTAGCTGAGAGAAGCTGAACATCACAAGGAGAGAACCATTTGATGGAAGAAAAGAAAAAGAAAAAGCAAGAAGAAGAGACAAAGAAGTATACTGCGCAGAAAACGGTTAGTGTTTTAATTTTTTTTTTTTTTTAATTAAAAAAAAAAAAGAGGAAAAAACAGTTCTGGTAGTCTGAACTGAGAAGACATATTATTCTTTTTAATATGAGGCCAGTAACTGATGGATGACAATGATGGATAAAATTATCTGCTGTTTTCCTTAAAGTCAAAGGGCCAGTTTTACTAAACAGGGCAAATTAGCGCGAAAGCGCAATTTCAAAACAGTGCCGATGGGAGGGAAAATTTCTGCGGGTGATTTACTAACTATGCGCAAATTAAAGAACACAGATGCAACATCTCATTTACATATCGACCAACAAAATATACCATGCAAATTAGCGTAGTCGCAAATAAAGAAATAAAGAAGCCACAGTACATTGAAAAGATCTGGAGGCCAAAAAATTAAGGTTTGGTAGAAGTTTTGATAGACCTGGTATTGCGTGACTCCTTGTTGAGGGTTCCAAGTCGTCTTTTATTTCTTGAAGCAAATGAAAAATAACATGGCTTGGCAAATGATATGTTCGGATAATGTGTTCTTCTGGCATTAAAAATAAATTAATACCTGTGAATTAATTAAATAAATTAATACCTCTCCCTTCTACCACGCACTCTCTGTTCTCTGTGGTGCCTCTTCCTAACAACAATTGCAGCCATTTCAAGCACAAAATAAGACATGCTTTTTTTGGGCATTAAAGAATGGCACAAATACCAGTAATTTGACGAGCACAAACATTAGTAAAACACGTTGCGTGATTCATTTTAATACTCTCGTCCTATAAATTTTGCGTCTGAAAGGGAAACTCATACAAATGCATATTCAATAAGGTCAGGCACAAAAATAACTGTCCACGCCTTTTCACTGCGTGTCTTTAGTGAAACCTGACATTACAATTTTAATGCCAAAAGATGGTTTGCGCTGGTGCAAGTTGTTAGTAAAACTGGCCCAAAAGCTGTAAAAATCTGTCATTTTAAATCTTACAAGTGAAATCAGAAATTATAGTAAACTTTATAATATAACTTTTTTTTTTTTTCTTTTGAGATTTACTCAAGATTTAATTTAATTATTGGGTGAGATTAATATTAGAGGACAAACGTAATCAAAGGGTGAAAAATCGAATCCAATATGGACTGATATCAATACGTTTTAGAAAGTCTCTTGTATTTAGACATTAACTGATATGCTGTGCAACAGATATACTATGCAACCCCACAGAGTTTATTTTAATATCAGTTACAACAGATTATGATTTTGCTTTAACTGTTTTTCATCTCTCAAGATTCTTTCCTATTAAGAATTTGTAATTAGTTTTTAAATCAGTGGTTAGATCTTTTGGGATTCACCAAATGCACATTGAGTACTTCAGTATCTTTATTCAGAACCAGGTTGTTCTGAAGTTGGTGTTCTGTACTTAAAAGGGCAGTAAGAAAAGAACAGTCTTTATAACAGTTCTGGAATGGCACCAGGGAATGTAAACTAGCACACTGGCCTTGCTCCCTTCTCTGACTCCTCGTCCCCCTAGCCTCCTCTCTGACAGAGGGCCATTTGTAGTCTGTTTCCACTCAATTAGCAGGCCGCTGTTTGTGCCAATACGATTCGCTCCAGGCCCCTGCTGGGCCTCTTGTCGAGATTACGAGGCAGGGTGTGTTTTAAGACTTGAAGTTGAGTTTTGTTTTTGGTTGGTGCTTGTTGAGTCATGCTGTTATCTTGGGCTGGGGACAATTTTGAAATGCAACTCAATTTATAACATTTTTGAAATGCGTTTTTCTGGATTTTTTTATTGTTATTCTTGTCTTTCACTGTTCAAATAAACATACCATTAAAATTATGGACTGATCATTTCTTTGGGCAAACTTACAAAATCAGCAGGGGATCAAATACTTTTTTCCCCACTGTATGATCTTGAACATGTTATTTAAAATGCTACATAAAAATTAGGACTGGGACGATAAGCTAATCTGCCGATTCAATACTATCCCGATATTTGTGTGCCGATTCAGTATATATTGTGATAATTCAGTATTGCTATTATATAACTAATGCAGTTTGATATTACAATTTATTGTGATTTTTGTTTGCTTATTAAAGACTAGGCAATGGAAAATGCTTGATTATACCATTAAAAGAGACTCTATATGATGAGTCATATTAACAAAAACAATGCATCACATTTTTCTGAACTTTTATTTCAGGAGCATACACATACACAGTGTATTTTTAAAGTACCTTGAACCATAAAACTTTCAAGTACCAAAACCCTTAACTTGCACGTGAATATAATAGTCAAATGTTCAACAAAATGAGTAGAAAAAATATTTTCTGAAATAAAATAAAGTGCTATGTTACTTTACATACCTTTTTAGTCATGTTTAGTCATGTTTTCCCGGCAGTGTGTAAAATCCGAAGTGTTTCCACACTTGGGATTCAAAACGTGAAGGTGCAGAAAGAATTCTGGAAGAGGTTTGATCCTCTGCCTCCGTCATGGTTTTGCTTTCTCGCGCCGGCTTGAAACGTATATACGATGTCATCTAATGCAGTGGCACTGTGCACGCAGAACGATCGTTGTATGACATCAAAGCACCGCGGTACTTTTATGTCATATACTGATCGTCTGCGCGGTGCTGCTTCAAGTCGAACACACCTATACATTTCGCCCTCTGTTGCAATTAAAAAGCACTAACTTCTTCCTACCACCTCTTAGGAAAAGTAAAATAATTCAATATAAATCGATTCTGAGGTAAACCAATTGATTTTTAAATCGTTTTTAAAAGAATCGCGATAGGTGGATCGCTTTTTTTCTCCCACCCCTAATAAAAAAAATATACATATTAAATTTAAATTAAAACAATGACATGTAACTGTCAAGTATTTCTTTATTAAGCAAAATCAGTACATCAAATAATATTAACAGCATTCTTATTAATGACTAGTGTTGGAAATCAAGAACCAGTTCTTATTCAGAACAAATTAAATTTTTTTAGCGCCACCTGTCAGTCAGACAGGGTACCAAATCAAGTCTGCCATCAGTACTACCGAGACAGGTCTGGTAGTGTTATTTATTTAATTATTTTTTTAATGTTAATATTGACTTTTATTATCAAAGTACCAGTACATTAAAAGTATGTTAATCGAGTTAATTGCAGGCTGTAGCCAAAAAAGCACTCAAACAAGAACAGGAACACACTCTATATTTGCGTAGTAATCATGTCCATATTTTTGAACATGACACTAATGAGTTGGTTTCAAAAAATACATCCTTTTTTGTGCATCCTTCTAGTCATTTATAACTCTGGTGATACTTTGCTGATATTTGTGTATGCTTTTATTAATATACACATTTAATACACACATATTTATTTAATACACGTGTATTTATATATTATTGATGATGAAGAAAATGTAGACTAGCCATAAATGAATTACACAACTGGAATACATAATTTATTAGCAGTAAAATGTCAGGGCAGCCTGCTACAGAAATATGATATGAATATTCATTATACGATGCAAATAACATGTAAACTACTACACTGAACAAGTACAGTGAAATATATCATGGCTTTTGCTGATAATGCATCTCTTGATTTCATTTACAGGATACTGAACAGAAAACCAAAGGTAAGTACTCTTTAAAGTCCTTTTAATCTTTAAAAATACAATATTGTTATATTTCAACAGAAGAGTAATGTAATTCAGCTAAAATTTAATGCGGCTCGTGTGTAGTAAGGTCAGCATATACGGAGATCTCCCTCATTAGTCTGAAGATAGCTTTTGTCGCTCTGATTTCATGCCTGTGCGGTCTAATGCTTGGTGACACATGCATTATTTCATTAGCATATGTTCACTGGGGTGTGGGGAAACCCAAACGGGTAATACTGGGATGAGAGATCCTGCTCAGTATCAGCGGTTTGCAGGATTTAATTTATGGACACGTTGTTGTTGATTGTTTTTTGTTTTTTCATGTAGCCTTAAAGCAGGTTGAATCTCTTGAAGCTCTAATTTTCTTTTTTTATATTGTTTCTTGCTTTTTTACAACTTAAGGTAAAATTTCAGACTTTAGTGAATATTGTATATAGTGAATAAAAATAGAGATGTAATTAATCTGTAACTACATTTGGGGTAATCAATATCAACTCCAGCCTTCAGTTCAATTATAAATGAACTAGTAAATTTGTACTTGAACTTGACAAAGTCCACATTGTGTGTAACGAGAGATTTAAAAAAAAAAAAAGTAACAACATAAAATTAAGACTCTACAAGATGTTCTCAGACCCAACACTAGTTACCCAGCCCTAATATTTTGGTACTTAAAAATGGTTACTATATCATTCGCGATGGTATTCACATGGTACTACTATGGTATTGAAATGGCAGCAACTTGATAAATTCTAATTCTAACAAAACTGCTGCCATGGTGGTACTTAGTGTGTTGTTTTTTTGTTTTTGGTCACATCAGTGTACGTGTTACTGTAATGTTGCCTTGGCACTATTAGAAGCTTATTAAATATTTGTAACAGTTTTTGAATATTGCGGTTGTAAAAAGTTTTGAGTTTCCGGTGAATTCCAGATGATGGACAGTCTGGCATGAAGTGTTACTTATTGTATCTGGGGATGTTTGAATGTTTTGTTTGCTTGCAGTCAGTGATCGAACTGTACCGTGGACTTTGGGGGAGCCCACTTGTTTTTTTTTTTGTTTTTTTTTTTTATAAGGGGGGGGGGGGGGGGGGGGGGGGGGGTAAATGCATAACAGCTAACAGAAAGATACATACATAAAGATTTACCCTATTATACTTTATCGACACGAATTGATAGGTGAAACAACAAACAGCCACCCACAAATAGTCTATAAACAAAGCATCAGGCTGTCTTTGAGTTCACACGAACAACGGTTAAAGTTACTCGTCAGGCTACAGAAGAATATTATAATTTCTCCGTTCAATTAGAACTAAGACATCGAGAGTCACGCAGACCTATAACAACCCAGGCAGCTACAACACGTAATTGCGAATAACATGCCTTACCTTAACACAGAATCGACCACAGAGGCCTGAATGGATTTCAAGGACTCCGCGCGCAAATCAATGGCCTCCAACGTTTATACTTTTTCTACGAATCTTTTGAGTTAACGTACTAAACATGAGTGGAATTTGCACCGCAGCGCCCCCACACCTTGATGCTCATGACAAGAATAGCAAGTATAGTTATCTTTATTGAAGCGAATTAGGTTTAAATCGCCGTCATGCATGAATGAATATTTTTGCAATTTTACACATGATGATCACATTACACAAAACTGAAATTGCACGTCAAAATAACACATTGTCAATATTTTTTGAGACCCCCCAAAATTTCACAAATCATGTTTTCAGGGGAGCCCATGTCTTATTAAGGGGAGCCGAGCTCCCCCTAGCTCCCCCGTAGTTCGCACCCTGCTTGCAGTGACAGATATTTGGTGTGCCTTTCACAGTGCTGGCATGAAAATGCAGCCTTGTCTGTATTGTTCTCCTCTATCCTGAAATGATCTGTGTGCTTCATGCATATTTACATGAATGTGGAAGGTCTATAATTACAGCTTAATTAACTTCAATAACTTCTGTTAGTATGGGCTATCGGACTCAAAATAAATGTAAATAGTCTTCAGGGATTGCCAATGTTTTAAAACTCGATGACATAAAGGAAGATTTGTCAGAGATCAGGACATTGAGATGAGAGATAGAAGCAAACTTTAACCCACCTCAAAGACCTCTCTTGGTAATAGTTGGTGTCCCCAGCAGCAGCAAACATGTTTAAGCTATGCCTGTGCTTTTGAACATTCGGACTTGTTTAAAAAGGTACATCTCCTCATAACATGCAAAATCATTTACTGTGTAAGTGAAAGTGGCTTTCTGCAAAGGTCACCAATTTCTTAGTGCGGCACAGCAAGGCCACAATAAAACAGAGTTCAGACTGAGGCATTTTCTGCCCCAATTATGTCCTGCTGGGTTGGAAATTTCCTGCAGTCAGTTGACTTTTTAATAGGTAATGGAAAAATTAAATGCATGACCATTTTTTTTTTTTCTTTTTGCATTGTAGGTTTTCTGAGGTTCACGGTGTTTTCCCTTTGTAGCAGAATATTACAGTGTCGCAAATGATAACAGCATCACTTCTCTGCTTGATAAACTGCAATTCTTGATGCAATTAATTTGCAATTTCTCATCCAATTAATTACATCAACACTCACCATGAGGCTGATTTTCATGGAATGCAGTCTAATTAGCGGCTAATTTGCCTGAACAGAAAGGAAGGAAAGTCTTCAATTGTGACATTTATAAATACTCAAATTAATCATGAAAGTTTAGATTCTGTTATGTTGATTTATTCTGGAACACATTAATCAGTTTAAAGGCCTTCATTTATCATATTATTTAACTGTACTGTCGTGCATATCGACATTGCTCTGTTGCAGGGGCAACTGTCAATGCCGTGATAGTAGGATAGTTTACAAATGTCCATTAGAACTTGTCAGAATGAATTCAAACTCCTGATCTAGAAGTGACTGTATGATTATGCAAATTAACAAAGGCCAAGCTCATTTTCATCACTCTCAAGAGTCCATGTCAGCTTAATGATTATATATTTTGGAATTGAGAATATTAAGTTGTATATAGTAATATATAATGTAAATAAATACATAATATAAATTTGAAAAATATACAATAAAAGGAAAGTGTCAAAAATGCTCTTTAGTTTCTGTGTATCAGTAATGTGCTTTAACTTTATTTTTAACGTCTTTGAACAATGCTTCGCAGTGAGATTTTTACAAAATAGCTGTGGTTAGTTGCTTTAAATGTCAATCAGCCAGTCAACTTCCTGTTTTAAGTGGGTAGTTGTAAGCCATAATAAGCTACAAAGTGAACCAGATTTATGCCAGAAGTGACAGGTCAGCTTCCTCCGTAGCAAGGATGATTCCCTAACCCTCACCAACACTGTCCCAACGCTTCCCCAACCCCCCATTATACCCTTTTTACAGGTGGGCTAGTGGCAATCCCACAACCCCACATAATACCACACGGCTGAAATATCTATAGAAGAGAATGAGGCTCCTTCTTATCTTTTTTAATGTTCTGTGGTAACTCAGATTTTAGGTAACCAAAATCCGTTTTTTTTTTTTTGTATTTATTTATTTTTTTTTTGTCTATTTAATTAAAGCTATGTGAAATTTGTGTTCTCCTGGTTCTCCAAATACTATAGACTGAAAGGCAGAAATCTCTTATGTATTACATTTTTCTTTACTCGAAAAGACAAATTGAGTTGCCATAGAATTTCAGTGAAGAAAAGAGAGAAATATCCTCCTTTGTGTATTTTGATGTTAAAACCTTACCTAATGAAATTGTTGCTGAAGAATTTATTTTTGGACTGGTATTAATTTTTATCGCCTGAGAACATGTGACACCCTAAACGGCGTTGCAAGTTCAATTACCCAATTACCCTAATTTAATTACCCAAATGTTTATTTTCAGCTAAATGAAAAGTTTAATTGGTGTTTCATTAAAAAGAAAAAAAAAACATTTTGGTGCATTAGTAGTCTCAATCCCCTATTCTACCAACTGTGTCCGCTTTTGAAACCTTTTAGATATTTCCATGAAAAAATGATGCTCTAAAACAGAAACCAGTAACTAGTCTAGACTGATTTTAAAACTGCTTTCCTTGCTTTCCATTATCAATAAAATGTTCTGCATTGGAAACTTCCGAAGCAAACTTGCACACGGCACCATTTTGGTGGAAAAGTTGTATCAGTGTTTGAACCTTGGTTTAATTTCAGGCTTAAAACGAAGTAGAATGATTCAAATGCTGGCCAAAGTGTATTTTTAATAAATGTATTATTATAAAGAACCATCTCTCATCCTCTGCACTGACTCTAATGCGCTTTGTCAGCAGTTCACGCCTGTGTGCCTTTGAGAATTTCTCATTTTCTCTTTGCATCGTTAAACGAATATCGTCCCAGGACAAATGCAAATGGAATTTGTATTTAGATAGGGGGTATATAGAACGTGTACATAATTCACTAATATTTACGGGAAAAAAAGAGTTAAGAGAGTCAAGGATCTTTTCATATTTATTAAACTGATAGATGGAATTCTGGGTAATCTAGAGGGAAATTAGCGGGTTCAACTGCAGCCAGACTGTTACTGTTGTGACAATAAAAGAAGGAAACACATGCAAACAATTGTTAATATAAAAAAACACCATTATTTCATGACCCTAATACTGATATAATATTTTTCTGCCTGTGTCCCTGATGATTCCCACCCCTAACACATCAGACATATATACTAATAAATTTATTAAAAATTCCATTTCTTCTCCAGCTTCTGAACACTTTAAAGAGAAGTGGTGGCAGATTTATTCTGGGATTAAGAGCCATACTTATGTGCTTACTTATGTGTGATTTTGAGAGAGAGAGAGATGGAGCTGTAGATGGAACACAAGAACACAAGATTGAAGCAGACAGGAAGAGATGGAATGAGAGAGGCCCCACAGCAAATTGCCTGTCTGAGATTGCCAATGTGAAGATCTCATGGTCCCAGTGTCCATCTGCTTCCTGTAATGAATTCACAAGCACTTTGAACAATAGGGACAATGAACGAGTCGAACAGGCTGTGGGGGATGGAGGAGAGAACGGAGAGAGGGAAAGGCTAGAGGAGGAGGGGAAATGTGTGAAGGAGAAGGGCACAGGAGAGCAAGAGACAGGCAAGACTGCTCTGCATCCTGATTGGCTGGAAGCATGGTCGATGGATAGGCACGCTGAGCAGAATGTAATCATAGATGTGCGTCACCATCTTCAGCCAGCAGCAAAGCAGCTCTCTGTTTTTAAATGACTCCAGGGGATCTCTGTATTCAATTCACAACTGGAAAACATTAAGAGTTCTTTGCTTGGTTAGTAAGTATCTCCTGATCCCACTCACTAGACACAAACTGCGAGACAAACTCGAGGCTTTCGTTTTTTAAATGTGCAGAGATCTGCATGAGGCAGTTTGATCGTGTTTTATTTTTGCCATTGTGTGAATTTCCAGATCATTTAATTTCCTAAGACAAATCTGCCATTCAGGCTGTTATAAATGGCTCATCTTGGCATGAAGCTTTTCTTCGAACTGTCTATCTTTAACCCAAATCCTTGGATGAGTTGCAGTAAATCTGCCCAGAGCTGCTCAGTGCTTGAGGCTGATGTTAATCCTGTTCTTTTCTCCTGAGCATTGTGTGTAAACTTCTCAAAGAACCTTGCCCTAGATGACCCTCCTATATAGTGTTTACCCAGAATTCCCTGGAAATCTTGAAAATTAAGCTTATGCAGCATGCAGCTTTTCCAAATGTTTTCTGTTTAGTAATGAGATGCACAGCACAATAGAGCTTAGACAGTTTTTTTTTTATTTTAATTTATTTTTTTCTTTGAGTGTTTTGTGGTCTAAGGTCAAGGACTGCCACATCCTCCTCTTCCTCTACAGCATTCATAGTGAACACTGGTGATGAGATCTCTGTCTGAATATGCACAATCCATTTACAGATGTTTGTTTGTTTATTTATTTAAAATAATATATTTTCTATGTAGGTTTTTGTCATTTAGACTTTGAAGAAGTTAAATGAAAATTCTATCACAAAATCCCATTGAAGCAAATGAACTTTTACTGTATGGACAAAATCAGCTAACGCAAAATATCTTATTTGGTGTTTTACAGAAAAAGGAAGATGCACTGGTTTGGAATGACATGAGGATTAATTGATGATGACGATTTTCATTTTCATTTTTAAACTATCCCTTTAATCAGTGCAACGGGAACATTGAATTGGTCAGTTAATATTAATTACTGGATCAGTCTGTTTCATCAGCAAATTATTTAGAACATTTGCAAAGTTGATCAAATGCTTCTTTGAAATGATCATCAAAATGACTCATTCATGAAACAGACGTTGATGTTTCTTTCATGAATTCTCAAGAATATGCCAAGGAAAGCTAATGTCAAGATTTTCATATATGATCATCACATCAAAGCTAATTTACACCAAAAAAATTTTTTTTCCAGCAAAACACATATGAGAAAGCATGTGATCTGAGTAATTAAGAATCATTTCTGACGTTGTGGTTTGGATCTTTTTTTTTTTTCTTTTTTTTTTTTTTTTGATGCATGCTCTGTTGCTTTCCCCTTTTAGCTCTCTGGAGTTCAAGCATTCTTTTTGTTTTGAATGAGTGATTCCCCAAGAGGTCAACCAGGGTTGCTGTTCAGAACTGGAAATGTTAGATGCTAGCTAGCTGACTAGTTGAAGCAACACTACTTGTTGTAACAACAAGCTGCATCCACACATGCTATATTGTAGTCAGACTGTATTCTGTGCACATGGATGTGACATAAACAATATTGGATGACATGGCACAAAATCAGAAATCTGAATTGACAGCTCAAAATGTAAATAAATAATTTAGGCACAGTGAATCAGGATAATGCCAAAATGTGAATTTTTATAACCTGATTTTTTTTTTTTTTTTAATATATGTACTCATTCAGTACTTACATTTTGCTAATTTTTAACAAAAGAAAAAAAAATAATTCTGTAGTCCAGCTTAAAAAATTTAACAAAGACTATAAATAAGATGGTTGGCATTTTATTGTAGTTTGATATATTGTCACTTATTTCTATTACTTGATTTATCTAAATTTGAATTTTGTCTTTAAATTTCCACTTCTCTTGCAGTGCCAGACTCTGTTAAACCCAATCCCAGCATCCCTTCAAGCCCCATTCTGACCCTGAACCTGCCTGTACCCTCTGCTACTACCACCAGCAATGGCAAGCATAGCCCTTGTAATTCCCTACAACAGCAGTTACCTCCATTACAGCAGCCCAGTCCCCGATATGTGCCCAGAGAGGTTCCTCCACGCTTCCGACAGCAGGAGCAGAGGCAGCTACTGAAGAGGGGTCAACCTTTACCTACAGGCGCTCTGAACCCGACCTCTGCTTGCACTCAGTCCGGGGTCATCTCCCCACCCGAGACGCCCACCAGCAAACGGCACACGGGTGAGAATCATGTTCAGTTTTTGAAGTAGAGACTAAGATATTTATTTTTACAGGCTTTTCACTTGACCAGTGTCAGGTCTGTGAATAGAGATGAATTGTGGTATCTTTTTTATCATTTGGTGTCTTGATAGAGAGATTGAATTCCTCCTCATGGCCCAGCTGGGATGTAAAAGTGTAGAGTGGCTATGATTTAAAGACCGAGGGTGAGATTGTGTCCCCCACCCTGCTGCGCCCTAACAAAGCCTGCCGTTGACCTCTTAAGTCTCGTTCTAAGCCCGAGGTCATGGGAGCGGTATGGTTGAGGGACTCTGTCTCTAGTGTTTTCTGCAATTATTGTTTACTGGGCCCCTCCCCTACATCCCTCTGCTTGATGACTGAGAGTGTTTGCGATTCACTCCAATCTGGTTTAATGGCAGGTGGAAGAGCAGAGCTTGGACAGAGGGGAATCCCTGGGAACAGGGGCTCACCAGCTGTTTCTTGGCTCCTAATGGCTTTGTCAACTCTTAAATCATTATTGTCTTCACTGTTTCATATGCATTTGATTTTCTGCTAATTAATATTTTAAATGTGTGTGCTTCTGGGATTCAAGCACCATCAAATATCCACGTTAAGCAGAGAACAAGTTTATTTGAAATTGTGAAATGGCCTTTTAAACTGCAAAACCTATGGTTTAATTTTGGGATGTGCAGAACTACATTTTTTAATAATTGATTAGTAAATTGTTTCCCTTTAATAATAATTAGTCAATAAATCAGTGTTAGAGAAGCCCTATGTGGTTTTGTTTTTACCTGACCCTGATCAGACACATTTCTGTGGAGCATTTTCATAAGATATATTGCTGCATTCAAAGACAGTCAGATGTCTTTCTATGGGTTTTTAAATTTGGCCATTTTTACTCTGCATCTTAATTGACAAATGCAGCCTTCCAGTAGCTCAAACAGAGCATGGTGCTAGAAATGGCAAGGTCATGGGCTTGATTCACAGGGAAAGCAAGAACTGATCAAATGTATACCTAGAGTACAATGTAAGTTGCTTTAGATAAGAGCGTCTGCTAAATGCATAAATGTAAATGTCGTAACTGGACACGACAAAAAAGATCTTAACTGTCAAAGATGTCCTTCCAGAGAGGGTTGTACTGTGCATACAAAAGCACAGCATGTTAATAATAAATAAATAAACAAATCTGTACTTGGAAAGTAGATGGAGACAATATTACAACTAAAGCGAACACAAAAAGGATCTAAGTCCACTTTCAAGTCCATGTGTAGTGTGAATACAAAGAAAACTGAGTTCTCCTTTTGGGTCACCTGAAAGAGTTCCAGTTCTTGGTAGCAGAGCAAGTTTTGAGAGCTGCTTTTTCAGTGTGATTTTAATACCTTTTTGTTCTTTAGTTTTAAGATATTTAAAGCAACAGAAATATGAAATGTTAAATATATATCATTTAACAGTTCAAATTGTGGCATTTGTCAATATAAGTGCTGTATGCTGTAGTCATGCAGTTAGATTTGATTAGTTTTGTTATAGAACAGGCATTATTGAGAGGTATAAAGGCATGGACATGCTAAATTAGCAGGGTGGTGCTTGAATTATGTTACAGATATGATCTCATACATGTGTAAACTAGAGGTGGTCCCTGTCTCACATGCCAGCCCCCTCTTTGGCTTCATTAGCACAGTGTCTCCCCAGCTGATACCCGTCTGGGTCTCTCTCTCTTTCTCTTTCTTTCTTTCTGTCACTCAGTCTATTTCTTTCTTCTTTCTCTCAGCGCCCTTCTAAAAGAACACTGTGATCTGACTTGGACAAGTGGAAAACATGACTGATGAGCTTTTAAAACATATTTGCCATTCCGCTCTTGGGAAGAAGTGAGGCCTTTGATCCAAAGAACAGAATTAGTATGAAAGGAAGTTATTTTCAGACAAAAGCACAGTCTTTTACGTCACTGAGACTTTGGCTAGAGAAAGTCTGGCACTGGAAAGCTGTAATTGTAGAATGTATTAAAGCAAATGTTTTAAAATCAAAATTGGTAGGTAAACGTCAGTTTTTTTTTGTTTCTTTTGGATCTGCTGTTATTTTCCAAAGTTTGGAAACTTTCTGGGCATTCACCAGGATGAAAAACAGAAACACAAATAATTGTTCAGCAAATTAATGTTCCATTTAAGACAGAGGTACTACAGACTCTTAGACAGTAGCTGCATGGTCACAACATTTTTATCCTGCTTTTTTGAGGCTAGTAATGTGGAGCCACTTTCTAGGTATATAAACTCCCACTTCCTGTGTCTTCTATTTTGTTTTGTTTTGTTTTTATCATTTATCATGCAGCCTTTTTCTCTTGCTTTCTCTCTGTAGGGAGAGAATGTAGCTAATAGCGAGAGCAAGCAGAGGAGGGTGTGTGAGGAGAAAGTGAAAAAGGGAATGAAAGCGAGAGAGACAGAACTGTAGACAGCAGACTTGTTCTCTTGGCTGCATTTCAGCTCTGATAAAATGGCGTCCCTGAGAGCTGCTGGCTACAGGAAAATAAGTCGCTGGATTGTCTGAGCTCCATCAAAAAAAAAAAAAAAAAAAAATGGAACATTTGGTTTCTTTCTTGTCAGATTCAATTTTTGACTTGTTCAGCAAACATATCAACGTTTGGTGAAAGGCTTATTCAGCCTTTCTGTTAGTATGAAAATACTACACTTAAGATGTCAGATTATTCAAATGTTGCAGTTTTCCCACTGGTGCCAAGTCAATCTAATGACATTTCAGCTCAATTGTTACTTTGTTGATAATACAAAATTAAGCAGTGGTTGCATGGTTGATGTTGAAATGCACTATGGCCTGTGTGATAAGGCTGTGCAAAATGAGGGGATAAGTTTATAGATGGAAGAACTGCATTATGAGGCGCTGGGCAGTATTGTGGCCAGGTGATATCATAAATCCCACATCTATTTGAGCTGACACAGAAAATTATTTTTAAAGTCCTAGTCTCATTCTAGTTAATGAGCAAATTCATTTACAAATAATACACTTGATTGCTTAAGAAGGCGCTCACCAAGGAAATGGATAAAAACACGTTAAACATGTTATTAACTAAACGTTAGATTAGTCATGGGCACCATATTTGATTTATGCAGTGAATCATATAGCTGCCACATGCCCCTTTAAGGGGGTGGATAATACATGCGCGTACTGTTTCTAAGGAACGCGCTCAGTGGTTGTGGAGAGTGCATTTGCTTTTGCATTGTAGATCAATGCCCTCTTTCTGCTCTCTACCATAATTTACACACCATCGATTACCTGCTGGCTCATGATTGATTATAGCTGGAAAGAAGTAAAGCTGTGTGTGTGAGAGAGAGTGAGAGAGAGAGAGAAACATGTACATATTGGTTTAGTATGCATCCTCTTGAGTATCCGTGGAACATGTTGGAGAAGCTTAATTTTTGTGAGGACTTGGCAGACCACAAGGAATGATGAATGACAGGCTTGTCTTGGTTTCATTCCAGTAAATGAACACTGTTCCACCTCAGCTTCACTTTTAGTGATGGAGATGCTAAAATGAAAATAAAGAATATCCCTTGGTTTTATTTTAAAATAAATGGTGTCATGTATATTTTTATCTCTTTTTGCTATAATAAAATCCACCCTGTGTATTTGTTTACAGGACTTCCCCATCAAAGTGGACTGGGAGCCCAGCATGAAAATTGTCTTTGGAGCATCCCAGTCAGCAAAAGCAACAGCAGCAACCGGGATAAAGTGATTATTAACTGTAACGATACCGACACTTGGCCTTCCAATACATACAGCAAGAGCCACCAGACACCAGAATGCACCTTGAACGCTGAACGCACATCAGAGGTCGTCAGCAACAGTAGCAGCACTATTATGGCTACAGGAGCTAGCCAACAGGGTCATTACCCAATCAGCAAAGCCAGCATTAATCTCTCTTCTAGTATGGTCTCTAGTCAAAGTGGCCATACCAGGGGCTGGGTCTCAGAGGGCAAGATTGACTTGTCCATGGGCAGTAGAGGACAGTCCAACTGGGGTGCCTCTAATCTGAACCTAAATCCCAGTGCCAACCCTGCTGCTTGGCCAGCACTTGGACATGAGGGTCCTGGAGTAGGGTCAAGCCCTAGTAGCATGGTTTGCTCAAATCCACTTTCACTCAGTATGTGTGGCCAAGGAGGAGTGGCACCACCTCATGGCACCAATGGAAATGGTAGCATTGGTTGTGTCAATGGAAACCTTGTTGGGGACTGTGCATGGGGCAACCCGGATGTCCCAGAACAGCATCAGTCACCCACAAATGTATCTTTCAACATGAAACCTCCTAACCTTAAAACTGATGGACCAAATAACACTAAACCAGAGCCAATGAGTCCAGTGAACAGCTGGAGAGGAAACCTCAGTCAGTCACCTACTGAACCTGCCAGCGAAGGTGTAACTGCCTTCTGGGGCAACGGCGATGCCAAAAATGGAGAATCAAAGGATTCAGGCTGGGATTCTGCAGGCGTCTCCTCTTGGGGGCAGAGAGGAGCTAGCAGTGGTGGTGGCTGGGGTGACTGGGGCAAACAACCAAGCACTGAAGGTACAGGATGGGATGTAAATGATGGTCCTTCCCAGGAACATATGAGTTCCTGTGGCCCTGATACTCCAGCAAGTGAGGGCAGCAGGGACAGTAGTGAGGGCCACCCAAGAAGAAGAGAGAGGTCCTCAAGTGATGATTTAGCCCCTTTGCTCCCAAGACAGGACTTGGACCCACGTGTCCTCTGTAACACAGGCTGGGGACAGACTCCAGTTCGCCAACACACTGTTTGGGAAATGGAAGAAAGTCCAGACAAAAAGAATGGTCCAGGGACTGAGGTCTGGGGGTCTTCCTCCAACACACCTTCAGTTGGACCTGCACCACCTCCTCCTGGATGTGCCAGTCCCAACCTCAGTGTATCTCCTAGAATGGAGACAAGCAAAAGTGAGGGATCTTGCAGAGCCATACCAAATGCAGGCTGGGGAGGATCAGTCTCAGCCTCTTCTCAGCCTAACAGTGGATGGGGGGAACCTCCTGCAAATAAAAAGGTTCCCAATGGATCCCAATGTGGCTGGGGTGATCCTGTTGCTGAAGATCCCAATACCAATGGCTGTAATGGCCAATCCTGGGCTGAGGAAAAGTCCCCTAGCTGGGATGATGGTACTTCTCAGAAGAAAACACAAGGTTGGGGTGATGGAACCAAAACTTCCTCTGGCTGGGGAAGTAGTGGCAGTGGGAATAGTGGAGAGTGGGGTGACCCTTCAGAAATGCGAAAGAATGGCTCTGGAAGTTCCTCTTGGGACCCTGACAACAGAAACTGGAAAGAAACCCAGAGAGGATGGGGTAAAGCAGCACCAGCACAGGGTGGTAATTGGGGTGATGCTCAACATTCCAATGGTTCAGCCCAAGGTTGGGGTGGAAAACAGGAATCCACATGTGGCAACGGTGGAGCTGGAGGCATAGGATCATGGGGCATCCCAAATTCTGTGAAAAAGAGCAACTCTGGCTGGGCATCAGGATGGCGACAGGAGCCGGGAGATGAGGCCACAGGCTGGGAAGAACCCTCTCCTTCTTCTATTCATCGCAAAATGGAAATTGATGATGGGACCTCCACCTGGGGTGACCCCAGTGCTTACAGCAAGAGTGTAAACATGTGGGACAGGAATAACTCCCAAAATCATCCAGGAACCAGCAACAGTGGCAACAGTAATAGCCTCACTGGGCCAAACAACAATAGCAAGCCTCACCAACACCACAGCCAAGCTCCCAGTCAGAACCATGTCAGTGGTAGCAACAACAATGGATCACCCAATCAGGGTGAATCTCCTCTTAACAGAATGCCCGTGGTGAACCCAGGTAAGAGAATGCAAATATTTTTCTCTTAATTTTAGCTAATTTTATTCCTCTGTACATCTGACAAACATTAGTAAATATGCTGAAATTGTTCAAAGTCAAGGTTAGTGCCACCCCTGTCCACTGTAAAAAATCAAAATAAATAAATATATTAAAAAAAACCTTCCACCAGTTAAGATGCCTAGGTGTGTGTTCTGCTGCCCCTCCCCTACCAGCTGGTTCAGGTTTGAGCCAGGAATTAAATGCCTATGACTGCTGCGTTCTAGGCCTAGATGCCCTGTTATCATTAGTTATTAGTTAGTTATTAGTTACTGTTTTTTTTGGGGGGTTTTTTGTCCAACTCTGGCAACACTGTGTGATTTTTTTTTTTAAATATTGAAATTTAAAGTCTGATTTGTCCATATTCCTGAGAGCTTGACCCATAATATCTTTATTTCTCTATTACAGTGTATCATTAGTGTCTGTTGGTGCTACAAATTTTCAGTTACTAATAATTTGATGACTTTATTTGATGCAGTGCACTTAATCTGTTAAGCTTCTTTTGTATTATACAAAACAAGTAAGACAATTATTTTGATAATTGTTACTATTTTGATGAATTTATTGATTATTTGGAAATAAAAACCCCATTTTATTTTCTGTATTTTAATTACCAGGATGGGGAGAGCTCCCTAATGTACAGCCAAACTTAGAACCCTCTTCATGGGGCGAGCCAGCCAATTCTAACTCTTCTGTGGACAATGGAACTTCAGCTTGGGGCCAGTCCTCGAGGGGCTGTGGGGGATGGGGTGAAGGTGGCCATGACTCCAGTGGACCTTATGGCAGAGGAAATGCACCTGCTGGATCAGGCTCCTGTCAGGAAGGTAATGAAATAAAGAAACCTTTTCATATTAAAGTACTCGCTATAATAGAAGTTTGGAAACTAAACATTGTTGATACTTAAATGTGCTGTATTCAAATATGTATGTCATATTCCTTTTTGTTGCGATTTGATGATAAAGTTAAACTACACTGACCTCTCAGGGCTCTAGACTCATTCTTCCCACTGGTCGCTCTTTTGCGACTGACTTTCTCAGTTGGTCGCACGAGCACATAATTTGCACATAATTTTTTTGCTACAACATTTGATTAATCAATGCATGCTGATGAACTTTTATCATAATTTATAGTTATATGGTAACGAAAGTGTTCAACATTCAACCCGTACTTTTTCATCAGTATTATTTGTGATTTAAATTTTGTGAACAGGAATTCCATTTTTTTTGCGCTTTCACTTTCAAATTAGCGATCTTGTCACGTTTAACAAGAAAGGATAATTATCTGTTTTGCTTATATCTATACACATTTCACTTTTTAAGACTAAAACAAAAGATGGATTCATTGTTATTCTTAATTAAAAAGCACAACAACAATAAAACAGTAGGCTACAATGACAAACTAGCTTACATAACCTTTATTAACAAAACGAATAAGAGGAGGCATGGCATAGGATACATCACATGCTGTATTATATACCGACTAATAAATTACAGAATGTTTAGCAAACACTGAGGAATCAAATAAATAATAATAATTAAAAAAAATTAAGGAAAGCCTCCATAGAGTAACGTGAGGTAAACAGCAAAGATAACAAGCTTTTCAAAACGAAAACAAAAAGAAAAGTAAAACTAAACTGGCTGTTTCTGACAGGACTTGCATGATTTTTTTTCCACAAGAATACCAACATGTTCACCTTCTCTGGTTTAAGAAGCGGTCTTTTACTTTAGTTTGAAAACCAAATCCTCCGTTGCGCTCTGTCCGTGCCGCGCACCTTCGCGCTTGTGCTGACGCAGGGAGTATAAACCAGGCTCTACACCTGAAGCGCTCGTGCTGAAAGCGCCTCTCTTCACGTGATCAGTGAAATCTGACTACTGCTACAGTGTGCCACGGCTCTGCAGCACGCGCTGTATGAAGCAGACGCTTTGGAGCAGCTTAGACCATGCACTCGCACAAATGCGACCACGTCGAATTTTGACTCGCACATTCTCAAAAAATGATCGCAAATGCCTCTGGTGTTTGAATAAATCAAGTACTGATTGCGTTACCTCACTGTAAATTTGAAGTTTGTATTTTTTCTGCTAAATACTTCATGCTATACCATGTTACATGCTGAGAAAACTTGAAGTTATTTGTATTATAAAACATAAATTCTGTGGCTCTCTGGCATTTAAAAAAAAACAAATTGCTCTGTTTGCTTGAACATCTCAACCAGCCTTACAAGCAAACACTGACTCAACCAGTGGCGTGGGTTTGAGGCAGGGCTATCTGTTTATCCAACCAGTGACAGAACGGGGCAGTATTTGGAAAGCTTGTTTGAAAACTGTCATTATGTTTGCAGTTTCAGTTGGTGATCCTCGTGCCACAGAAATTGCATACTTCACCTTTAAAGTAGGGATGTGCACGAGTACTCGATTAATCGATTACTCGTACGGATCAGCGACGATCGAGCATGAAAACGATGATCGATTGGCTCTAAAAATGCATTTTTTTTTAAAAAAAATTATTAAACTACTTTCATTCTTTCTGATTGGTTATGCTGGTATTTGGGCGGTAGTCTGATATTTGATTGGTTATGGCTGCAAGAAGTTGCGGTCTAGAGACAAGACCAGAGCACAGAGCGAATATGGCTTCTAAAGCGCGCAGCGATGTCTGGCAACACTTTGAAAAACTTGACGAAAAAACTGTCAAGTGTAAAATGTGCAGCGCCACACTCGTCTACAACTCCACAACGAGTTCAATGCGCTACCATCTTGCACATAAACACAAAAAAGCAGATGATGCCGATGCCACTACCAGCAATCAGACGAGCATAAGAGATTTCACCATCAGACAGAAATGCGACACAGGCAGGGCAGAGAAGATGACGCAGCTAATAGCAGAAATGACAGCAGAAGACTTGCTGCCTATTAGTTTTGTTGAAGGTGAAGGTTTTAAACGTTTAATGAATTACGTTGAGCCCCACTATACTGTCCCATCGCGCAAAACGGTCACTGCAAGGATTGATGCTCTATACGAAAAATGCGCTAGTTCACTAAAAGACAGTCTGTCGAAGCCAGCGTGGGTGGCTATAACTACGGACTCGTGGACCTCCCTAACCACTGAATCGTATATGACGCTAACCTGTCATTACATAAATGAATGGAAAATTCACAGCGCAATATTAGAGACGCGAGGTTTCGAGGAAAGACACACAGCTGTGAACATTGCCAAATACCTAGTGGATGCGCTTCTCCCGTTACAGGGCGCTTTAAAACAACGGCAACTGAAGCCCCGCGAAAAAAAAACAACAAAAAAACAAAACAAACAAAAAAACAAAACAACAACAACAACAACAACAACAAAAACACAAAGTTATTTTACAGTATTATCCCCATCAATATGTGTGTCTTATTATTTGTATAAATATTTTGGATCAGTTTTTAAAAAGATAACCTACCTTTTTCTATGTTTTATAAAAAACAAATAAAACAAACGTTACTCTGCTTTTCAGTTATTTTATTCAACTGTTATTTTTAACAAAACAATATTTTACTTCAGCAGCATCACAACAGCTGTGGATCAAAAAATTTTTTTTTTTTTTTTTTTTTTTGTAAAAGGTTCGCAAAAATAAAGTTTAATACAACTTCACCAAACGACTGTTAAGTAGCCCATAGCCTAACGGAAATTAGAAGCCAGCATAATTTGGCTGCGTAAACTTAAAATAAAAATAGCCTGAATATTTTTACCACTTAAAAATTAGGTAACATAACATTTCTTTCAAAATGATCAGTCGGTAAAGGTAAATAAAATAAAGCCGGCATAATTTAGCTATGCTGCTTAAACTTAAAACAAAAACAGCCTGACTAGTTTACCATGCATGGCTAGTAAAACTTAACATAAGGACTACATATTTTTATTCAAAAAGATCAGTCGGTCTACGTGCTCAGATGAAAGCCGAGTGCGGAGTCTATTTACAATTAGACCGGCGGTGGAAAAAACGCGCTACAAAATAACTTTGTGTTTTTTTGTTTTTTTTTGTTGTTGTTGCTGTTGTTGTTGTTTTGTTTTGTTTTTTTGTTTGTTTTTTGTTTTTTTGTTTTTTTTTTGCGGGGCTTCAGTTGCCGTTGTTTTAAAGCGCCCTGTAACGGGAGAAGCGCATCCACTACTTTCTGGTTGGCACGCAGTTCAAGCTCACATGCATTTTGTGTAGATAAATACAATTTGTAATATAACATTTACATATTGTGTATCTAGGCTATGTGATTAATTTTATATACAATGCGTCATGTAGAAAAAGCGCTTCAGCTTCACCTCACGCTGTTATTTCTTTTAAATGTTTACTGTATTATCCACTATTGATGGTGGTTTTTAATAATCTGTTGATTTAATTATTTTCTGAATCCTGTCATAGTTTTATCAACAACGTTTTTAACAGGGCTTTAATTAAAATATTTTAATTGTCGCTATGACGCACACGCCCCGCCCCTCGCTTAAGCTCCACCCCCGATTAATCGAGTACTCGTTTCTCAAACCTGTGGATTACTCGAAATGAAATATGATCAGAAATGCCCATCCCTACTTTAAAGGGCACCTATTATGCAAAATTGCAAAAATCTACATGTTGTTTGAACATAAATGTGTGTTGGCAGTGTGTGTACACCAGTGTTAGGTGTAAAGGCCGGGACACACCAAGCTGACTTCAAAGAACAAGTGGCGACGAAAGCCGAAGGTGTTGTCGCCTCGCGTTGGCACTGTCGGACCAAAAAGCTGCGTTCGAACACACCGCACAGACTACAGCTGATGGCAAACTCACATGTGCGTTCTGCGCATGCGTGAGAGGAATTAACTGTCTATTTCAGCAGCTATCAATGGTAAATATTCGTCATTCAAAAGGAGATATACGAGATAAACGCAGATATACGAAACGTAAACAATGCAGCGCTTGCTTACCATTTTGAAAATCAGTAACGTTGATAACTTTAATCATTTTAAGTGACTCATGTTGTTATGAAAACATTCGCGTATTAGAATGATTGGGAAAGATCACGTAACATTTAAACAGCCTTCTGTCTGTACCGCCTTCATTTACGTGCTCGTTTTCATCACTTTCGCTGTAATTCTCGGGCACTGATTCGCTAACCTGAACATCCAATCAGAGTTCTCCCTCTCGCCGTCGGCCCCGACGCAAGCCCGACGACGTGAGCCCGACAAGTGGAACACACCAAACAAACTATCCTGGCCTTCGCTCACCGTCAGCCCGACGTTGGCCGATGGCCAACCATCGGTTTGGTGTGTCCCGGCCTTAACGCGTTACTAAGTATCCACTGAAAAAGTAAAGTAAGGGATTACTGTTCATTTTTAGGTAATTTGATTACAGTTACTTTTACAGTATGTAACGCAAGTACTTTATATAATTTCAGCAGTTCTAAAATCAATATTGAATTTGAAATCTAAATTTACAGTCTAAAGATAAAATTGAATGCAGCGTCTTTAACCCTCTGCGTGCCGGCGCATTCACTTTCAGTTTTTCCTGATTCACAGAGAAACATTAAATACTCAGATAACAGATAAGACTAAAATCATTTGAATCTAAAAAGGGCCTACTTTTATTTGTGGACACTGACAATAACGACAAAACATTGTGCTTTTGTAAAATAAACAAAACAAAGGGTGCGCTTTCTGCCGTCTACGTCTCTGTGAGCAACTTTCTACGCATCACAAACAAATACTTGCCAGAGACATGAGAAATATGTCTGGTGTCTACTTTTAAATGAATGAATTCAAATTGAAAACTAATATTATCTGATTATGTAATCCGTATGAAACTACGTTGAACACATGCCTTGTGTTCAACATCATCACGCCGAGTGTTCAACGTCATCATGCTGGATCTGGATCAGCGTATGCACCACCACGCGCTTGCATCATGTACTGTCGTGAACGCGCGTCCACAAGAGAAACGGTAGAAACGAAAATGTGGAATAAAATCGTTATTTTTGTTTTCTTTGCGCAAAAAATATTCTCGTGACTTCGTAAAATTACATTACGACCTTGATCGTGTAAGGACCCTTGCTGTCTATGGGAGGGTCTGAGAGCTCTCAGATTCCATCAAAAATATCTTAATTTGTGTTCCGAAGATGAATGGAGGTCTTACGGATTTGGAACGACATGAGGGTGAGTAATTAATGACAGAATTTTCATTTTTGGGTGAACTATCCCTTTAATCTTTTTTGCGCTATTTTCATCTTCCGGGTTTAAATCTACATCGTGTTGACGTCACAATTTGTGACGTGGCAATGGACGATAGTACATCGATGATGCTTTGATAATTAAATTATTCATGAGACTCGTGTTCTTATCCAATGAGAAGATGCTTCGCTTAATTATTCACAACAGCATATGAAAGACTGTGAAATCGCACACATTAACTGAGAGAAACGTTCATGGATCGAAGGAGAGTGTTTATTTTTTGCTTTGTAATAAGAATTCGGTACAAATGCGATTCATTCACTTAGTAAGTGTAACCATTTTTACAGCTCTGTGACAACACATCAAAAGGCTTATATAAACGCCACAGAATAAGGCTTAAAAGTTATCAGAGGTGCAACAGCGCGTTCATACATATGTTTTTGATACAGAGTGCAAATGGCTGTGCATTTATTTTTGTTTTTAACTCGATGGGAGTGAAATGAAACTGTCTGAACCCGAAGCTGTGTATGTTGACTGTCTCCCCTCTTCCCCCTCCGATCCGCAGCGCATCACGCCCACTTTTTTAGTGTTTTTTAAAACTGTGGTGAGAACTAACCAGTGCTGAAACGGGGTTTCATGACCCTTTAAAAGCAGCATTCAAGTAAGAAGTATCTTCTTATTGAAGCTATATATGTTATTCAGTTCAGAGCAGTGAGTGATTTTCTGCTTTTATTTTATTTTTTGGGTCATATTAACAGCATAGACAGCAGTACAGGTACTGTATATTACTGTGCTTTCACTTAATACTAGGGCTGCACGATAAATCAAAATGAAATCGGGATTAGACAGAAGCTGCGATTGTCATGCGTATCTTATCAGTGAAGCACGGTTCTGTGATCAGTAGTAAATCTCCATCTGAAGGCCAGAGGGCGCTCTCACGCGGAAACTCCAAATACGCCCCACAGAAGAAAGTCAGGAAATCTCTATTAGTCCAGGTTATATGTGAAAATAATGTTTACTTTTTCATAAAAGCATGAAACTTGGTACACTTGTATAGTTTGCAGCCCTAAACATTTTCAGAGATGGAGCCATTGCAAAAACACTTCGTGGTTGCCATGGCGACCATTTTACTTTCCGCCATAACCAAATTATGTATTTTGTGTCATATCGCCTGAACCAAACATGATAACACAGAAAAGGTGATGTCTACCCCATGATTTGATGGTCAAGAAATACAATGATGCCATATACCAAAACATAAACCGTTAAGGTGAAGAGTTAATGGTGAAATTAGGAATGTGAGAAGAAAATCACAGTATCTGAGCATCACAGTATCACAGATTTACAAAAGTCCATATTATGGCTATTATTTTTTTTCTTTCTTTGATAATTAACTAATATTTTATTCAATAGTACAATAAAAGGTTGTTTTAATTAATTAATTATTAATTCGGGCGAGATGGTGACAAGCACGGGCGGGTTGCGGGTCCAGTAACCAAGACTATTTCGACTTGGTCCAGTACACGCTGAGCAATGTAGCCAATCGCGCTGCTACTGATTGACAGCTGTAGTGATTATATTAAAGGGAGCACTCTTTGCTTGCTTTCTGTATTTAACCTATTCACAATTTGAATAAAAGTTTTAATAAATGAATTTTGTCTACCTCATGTAGGAGATTTAATGCAGGTGCAGGTTCGGGTCCCGCAGTTTTTATGTCAAATGGGTCGGGTATGGGATTAAATTAGTGTTGTTATCAGATAACGTGTCAGGTGTTCTGTTAATTACTGCGGTTGTGGGAAGATCATTTCACCAGCCAGGAAAGGTGAACGAAAATGCCTCTCTTTGATGTTACCACAAGGCATCGCTTACAGATCTCAGACTTCTGGAGGGGATGTAGATTTGTAAGAGCGAGGAGGAAGTACGAGGGTGCTGAGCCTCAATCGGCAGCCAATGCAGGGAGATAAAGAGAGGTGTGAAGTGGGCCCTTTTGGGCTCATGGAAAGACCAGTTGTGCCCCTGCATCCTGAAACATTTGTCGAGGTTTGATTGCACATGATGGAAGTCCAGCTAGAAGAGCATTGCAATAGTCCAGCCTAGAAATGACAAGGGCCTGGGCAAGAAGTTGTGCAGCATGCTCTGTTTGGAAGGGCCTGATCCTCCTGATGTAGTGCAATGCAAACTTGCATGATCGAGCTGTCTTTACAATATGGTCCTTGAAGGTTAGCTGGCCACCAAAGAATAATTTTTGATGGACCTAGCAGGATGATGAAATCATGCTGTAGAGTCGGAGTGGCAGGGAAGACAAGAAGCTCAGTCTTTGCCAGGTTGAGCTGCAGGTGATGTTCTTTGATTCATGCCGAGATGTTTGCCAGGCAGCCTGAGATCTGTGCAGCAACTATTGGATTGTCTGGTTGAAATGAATGATAGAGCTGTGTGTCATCAGCATAGCAATGGTAGGAGAAACCATGTGCCTGATGGGTCCCAGTGATATAGTGTATATGGAGATGATGAGGGGTCCAACAACTGATCCCTGAGAAAACCCTGTGGCCAGTTGATTCTTCCCCCCACAAAAATTTTGGTCAAGCCTACTTAATTTTTAGTATTAGAGAAATCTAGTACATTGGTGAGCCACTCAAAAGACTGCTCAGCAAAAATACAGTAAAGATGGGGCAACTTTTTAGGTTAAAAAAGGAGTAGTATACACTGGCCAGTCTAGACAGATATTGTCTTGACAAGAAGCAAAAGTGGATCATAAAGTGTCAGTTGCTGTATTTACATCCAGAGATGAGAAATGGGTGGGTGAGGGGATGACACTACAGAGGAAAGATGGAGGGGTGAAAGGGAGCGTAGGTTTTGCCTAAAAGTAACTGGTAGAGGAATTGGTGGCACACAGGTAGTAATATGTAGGTTAAATGTAATAAAGAAATGAGCAGAGATGTCTAGAGGTTTTACCATATGTTGTCTGTGATACAATTGCATGTGTTAATTAAGTCAAGCTGGTTGCCTGATTTGTTAGTGCTTGTGGGTGGTAAGCCTTTTGAGATAGAATGAAGCTAGGAGTGGAAGTGGAAGTCTGCAGTGTAAGGTTTCTCCAGATGGGTTTCGAAGTACTCAAAGACTACAAGTGGACTGCCATCCACAGAGAATGAGGACAGCAGCCCATCCAGCTCCTACATAAAGGTGCCCAGTTGACCAGGAAGGCGATAAATCATTACAATATGGAGTTTAACAGGAGCTGTTACCATAATAGCATGAAACTCAAAAGAATTTTTTTTTTCTTTTTTTTTTTTTTGCATAGGGAAGAGTGGGTTGAGTATTTCCAATTATTAGAAATGAGATGACTAGTACCCTTCCAACCTGATGGGGCCTGTGAGAGAAAGGGAAGTTGTTAGAGAAAACAGCAGTTGTTAGATGAGTCTTCTGGACGAATCCAGGTCTCAGTCAAGCCCAAGATACTAAGAGTGGACTGAGAAGCAATGGCCAGAATGAAGTTTGTTGAAAGCTGACTGACAATTCCAGAGACCAACAGAAAATGAGAGAGGTGCAGCAGAAGAGGTGCAGATAGGACGCAGTTTAGCAAGATTGTGTTGCCGTCTGCATGTGATGTTAAAGCATTGTTGAGAGAGAACAAGAATGTATTGGAAACATACTACCGCCTACCCGACTCTGCCTGAGAGGTATGGAAAAATACACTTATATGAGATGATATATGTATATCTATCTGAAATAAATGATTGTATTCTTGAAAACAATCTCTTATTGTACTATTAAATAAAATAGTAGTTAAGCTGGTGTGTGGTGGGCATTCTGGCGCAATATGGCTGCTGTCACATCATCCAGGTGGATGCTGCACATTAGTGGTGGTTAAGGATATTCCCCCTTCCATGTAAAGTGCTATATAAATGTAACAAATTAATAATTAATTAATTAAAACAATCTTTTATTGTACTATTGAATAAAATATTAGTTAATTATCAAAGAAAGAAAAAAGTGATAGCCATAATATGGACTTTTGTAAATGCCGTGATACTGTGAGTGATGCTCAGATACTGTGATTTTCTTCTCACATTGCTGATTTCACCATTAACTCTTCAACTGAACAGTTTATGTTTTTGTATATGGTATCATTGTAATCCTTGACCATCAAAACCTAGGGGTAGACATCACCTTTTCTGTGATATCATGTTTGGTTCAGGAGATATGACACAAAATACATAATTTGGTTATGGCGGAAAGTAAAATGGTCATCATGGCAACCACGAGGTGTTTTTGCAATGGCTCCATTTCTGAATATGTTCAGGGCCCTAACCTGTACAATTGTACCAAGTTTCATGCTTTTATGAAAAAGTGAACATATCACCTCAAATTTTGCACATATCACCTGGACTATATAGCGGTTGCTGAATAAACAGAAGATTTAAATGCTTTCATTGATTCAGCGTGACTAATAAACACACGACTATCGCAATATATGGTTTATCTGAGTTCTTATTATTATAATTTTCATTATAATAAAGTATATAATAATGCAATGCTAATCGACATAGCCTTCATCACTGCTTAGAATACTATGAAATATGTTGCGTGCATTATTCTTTGTTAGAAGCCACATCATCTCACAGAAAGATTTATTTCAAACACTTGACTGACGTTATGAAGTGAATTTGGAGTAAAAACGTTATTAAATGTGGTATTTTCACATGCTTTCAGATGGAGAAGCATTTACTACACAGAGCCGTAGTTCACTGAGAAGCTACGCGAACGATTTCTTCGATTTCATAATCGTACGATTATATCGTCTGAGTTTTTTTGTTTTGTTTTGTTTTGTTTTTTTTGTTTTTTTGCGTAGCTTGTCAGAGAACCACGACTCTGTATAGTAAATGCTGCTCCAAATGAAAAAAGTAGGTTATGGAGATTTACTACTAATCACAGAACCGGCTTTGCTGACAAGATGCGCATGACAATCGCATTCGATTAATCGTGCAGCCCTACTTAATACACAGATCTAATATAAACAAGCGATTACTTTCCCAGTTGTTTAACTTAACAGACATAACCGTCTGTGTTTTTGTAACTTATGTGTGTTTTTAACATAAACGTGTGTGAATGAGAAGGCAGGAAAATAAAGGTGTGTGAATGTAAAGGCAGGCCGATTCTGGAAAAGGGGATGGAGCGCGGCAACTCATTTGCATTTAAAGAGACATGCAAGGAAACAGCGTGTTTCTGCTTCCACTCAAAATAGGCATTTTCAAAATTATACAATAAATGATCTGTTGGGTATTTTGAGCTGAAACTTCACAGACACATTCTAGGGGACACCTGAGACTTATATTACATCTTGAAAAAAGGGGCATAATAGGTACCCTTTAAAGGGACAGTTGACCCAAAAATGAAAATTCTGTCAATAATTACTCACCCTCATGTCGATCCAAACCCATAAGACCTTTGTACATCTTCGGAAACATAAGATATTTTTGATGAAATCCAAAAGCTTTGACCCTTCCATAGACAGCAAGTGTCCTACCATGATCAAGGCACAGAAATGTAGTAAGGATGTGGTTAAAATGGTCCATGTGGCATCAGTGATTCAACCATAATTTTACAAAGCTACAAGAAAACTTTTTGTGAGCAAAGAAAACAAAAATAACGACTTTATTCAACAATTTGTTCTCTTCTGAGGACAGTCCTCCGCCATTATTGATGCATACGCATTGATTTCCTCTGCTTGTGGACAAGGTGAAGTGCATGCGTGTTCTACGTCAGCCGCACCACACGCATACGTCGATAATGTCAGAGGACTGTCCTGGAAGAGAAGAAATTATTGAATAAAGTCTTTTTTTTTTTTCCTTTGTACACAAAAAGTATTTTCGTAGCTTTATAAAATTACGGTTGAAACAGTTGACTGTTGTCACTACTGAGTCGTCAGTAGCAAACAATGGAGCGCTCTCTGCTGGACAAACTAAATAATTACACCATTTACAAGCAGTTTATCTGCGTTATATGTTATGTAAAAAATGTATATCTGTGGGATATACCCCAGTGCAAATTTATCTAAGACAGTCTCATATCAGCCGATAAAATCGGCAAAGCGATAAATCGGTCGGGCTTTAAATTAAAATGTGTATGCTGGTTACACCCTTGATTATGAGCAGTCTTGTCCATTGGTGTTTTGCCAGGTCCCAGATCTATGCAAGATGGCTGGGGATCAGGAGGGGAAGAGATTGGCATGAACACTGGCCAATGGGATGCTGATGATGGTGACATGTGGAACAGTCCTACATCCCAAGACTCTTGTAACTCCTGGGGTCAATCCAAGAAGGGCCCACAAAGGGTAAGCCATTTTAAGACATGTGTGCTCTGTTGTGTAATGTCATGTCACATACATACTGTGTGGTTAAGAAAAACTACACATATATATATACATACATACACACATATATATATATATATATATATATATATATATATATCTATATATATATCTATATATCTATATATATATCTATATCTATATCTATATCAATATATATATATATATATATATATATATATATATATACACAGTGGGTACGGAAAGTATTCAGACCCCCTTAAATTTTTCACTCTTTGTTATATTGCAGCCATTTTCTAAAATCATTTAAATTAATTTTTTTCCTCATTAATGTACACACAGCACCCCATATTGACAGAAAAACACAGAATTGTTGACATTTTTGCAGATTTATTAAAAAAGAAAAACTGAAATATCACATGGTCCTAAGTATTCAGACCCTTTGCTGTGACACTCATATATTTAACTCAGGTGCTGTCCATTTCTTCTGATCATCCTTGAGATGGTTCTACACCTTCATTTGAGTCCAGCTGTGTTTGATTATACTGATTGGACTTGATTAGGAAGGCCACACACCTGTCTATATGATTTTAGCAAATGGCTGCAATATAACAAAGAGTGAAAAATTTAAGGGGGTCTGAATACTTTCCGTAACCACTGTATGTATGTATATATGTGTGTGTGTGTGTATATATATATATATATATATATATATACATATACATAATATGTGTGTATATGTATATACAGTATCTCACAAAAGTGAGTACACCCCTCACATTTCAGCAACTATTTTATTATAACTTCTCAAGGGATAATACTATAAAAATGAAACTTGGATATATTTTAGAGTTTTAGAGTAGTCAATGTGAAACATGTGTAGATTTACTGTCCTCTGAAAATAACTCAACACACAGCCATTATTGTCAAAATAGCTGGCAACAAAAGTGAGTACACCCTAAGTGAACATTTCAAAACTGTGTCCAAAGTGCCAATATTTTGTGTGAGCACCACTGTTATCTAGCATTGCCTTAATCCTCCTGGGCTTGGAATTCACCAGAGCTGCACAGGTTGTTGCTGGGATCCTCTTCCACTCCTCCATAATGACATCACGGAGCTGCTGGATGTTAGACACATGACGCTTCTCCACCTTCCGGTTGAGGATGCCCCACATGTGGTTAATAGGGTTCAGGTCTGGAGACATACTTGGCCACTCCATCACCTTCAGCTTCATCAGCAAGGCAGTTGTCATCTTGGCCGAGTGTTTGGGGTCATTATCATGTTGGAAAACCCATTTTCTGAAGGGAGAGCATCATGTTTTGCTTCAGAATGTCACAGTATGTTGGCATCCATGTTTCCCTCAGTGAACCGCAGCACCCCAGTACCAGCAGCACTCATGCAGCCCCAGACCATGATGCTACTACCACCGTGCTTGACTGTAGGCAAGAGTAGACACAATTTTCTTGGTACTCCTCACCAGGCCGTCACCACACATGCTGGACACCATCTGAGCCAAACAAGTTTATCTTAGTCTCATCAGACCACAGGACATGCTTCCAGTAATTCATGCTCTTAAACAGGTTGTCTTCAGCAAACTGTTTGCAGGCTTTCTTGTGAGCCAGCTTCAGAAGAGGCTTCCTTCTGGGACGACGGCTATGCAAACGGACTTGGTGCAGTGTGTGACGTATGGTCTGAGCACTGACAAGCTGACCTTTCACTTCTGCAACCTCTAAAGCAATGCTGGCAGCACTCATGCGTATGTTTTTTGAAGCCAGCTTCTGCACCTGACGCACAACACGAGGACTCAACTTCTTTGATCGACCCTTGCGAGGCCTGTTCCGAGTGGAACCCGTCTTGGAAAACCTCTGTGTGACACTGGCCACTGTACTGTAACTCAGTTTCAGGGTGTTACTGGTCTTCTTATAGCCTAGGCCATCTCTGTGGAGAGCAACAATTCTAATTCTCAAATCCTCAGAGAGTTCTTTGCCATGAGGTGCCATGTTGAACATCCAGTGGTCAGTATGAGAGAATTGTACTTAAAGCACCAAATTTTAACTGCTCTAATACAAGATACACCAATTTGTATAGTCCTGTCAAGCAGACAAAAACATGAACATGATGAATAGAACATGTGGCTTTGCATGGTTAAACGACATATAGCTATTATCACTTAGGGTGTACTCACTTTTGTTGCCAGCTATTTTGACAATAATGGCTGTATGTTGAGTTATTTTCAGAGGACAGTAAATCTACACTGCTATACATGTTGCACATTGACTACTCTAAAATACATCCAAGTTTCATTTTTATAGTATTGTCCCTTGAGAAGATATAATAAAATAGTTGCTGAAATGTGAGGGGTGTACTCACTTTTGTGAGATACTGTACATATATCATATGTAATATTGCTATTGTTTGTTCATTACAGGGCAAGGTCTCCAACAAGCAGGATGATGTTTGGATTATGACCAGACTTATCAAGCAGCTTACAGATATGGGTTTTCCAGTATGTTAAAGACATAAAAATTTACTCTGAAAAGACTCGTTACTTAAGTCATTAACAACATATGTAAAATAAATATTTTTAGCATAACAGTTATTTTTCTTTTACCTGATACAGAAGGATCCTGCAGAAGAAGCTCTAAAGAGTAACAATATGAATCTGGATCAGGCCATGAGTACGTAGTACACTTTGAAGTTTACCCATAACAGCTGACAGACATGCCGTGAGTCATATGATTCTTGGTCTAGAACACTGATTATGTACTTGCCTTTCCTCAGGCGCTTTGTTGGAGAAGAAAACTGAACTGGACAAACGGGGGATGGGCATGTCAGACTACAGTAATGGTATGAATAAGCCCATACTGTGCCGACCCACAAACCTCTCCAAAGACCCCTCACTGGATCGTGCCCCCTTCCTGGACAAGGTATAGGTTTTTTTTGGGGGTTTTTTTTGGAAAAAGTCCAAGGAATTTTCTGGACTGGAGTAGAGAGAAATTTGATCTAGGTAAATTTTACAACTAGTTTTTGCAACATTTTCTGGTCTCTCAGGACGGTAGGCTGTCAGATGATGCTTCAACCTCACCGTTTATGCCTTCTCCTGGCCTCAAGCTCCCACTGGCCAATAGCACCCTCCCTAGCCATGGATTGGGTGGGGTCTCCTCTGGCCTGTCCATGCAAAACTTGAACAACAGACAGGTGATTGTTGTAAGATCTCTGCAAAGGACATAGGCATAGCTAGGGCTGGGTATCGAGTTCGATACTTTTTAGGCACCGACCGAATTGCCTCAATACCATCGAGTATCGAAAAACGTCTTGTCGTTCGGTACCAAATTTCGTTACCTAAGAGGTTAATCTCATCAATGTCAGTGAGCCAATAAGCCTGCAGCACTAGGTGTGTTTGACTAGAAGTGGCGCGGCGCAGATCCATCAGTGTTTGACATCCACGAGAGCGACTGGAAAGCGTACGGAGCAGTCTGCTTTCTATAGCTCTAGCGGTACTGTAAGGCTGCGTTTAGACTGGCACAAAAAATCTGACTTTTTGCCGGGGCCGGCTCCAGGCATGGGCAGGGGTGGGCTAAGCCCACCCAAATGACAGTCTTGCCCACCCAATCAGAATTACATAAAGATTACGTTATTTTTTTAATGCAGTGATTAAAACCAATCTGAAGCGGACTGTATTTTAAGAAATTTAAGATATAGCTGTAGACTGCCCCAACAATAATAAAATAACACCAGAAAATTGCACCATTTTTCTTTTATTAGCTGAATGCAAGGTGCGCTGAATTCACGTGGAGCTTTAGTCTGTTGCATAAAAGCAGAGGCTGACAACGAGCGAAAACAGGCAGAAATATTTGCGCACTTTCACGGGGATTTTGCGAGTTATGGGGATTTAATAGGCTACATGAATATGTATCATAACCTACCACTGAAAATACCTGAGCAGTTTTAATGTTCTAAAAACAGACCGCTCATTCAATAACGTGAATCCATTGCATGAACGGGGAAAGAGCATAATATGAGCATCTAAAATGCATGTAGGCTATACAGTTCAGTTGAAATCTTACCCCTTTTGGCTTGCTTATATACTGAATGTAAGAATGAAAGTTGAAAGTAAAGAGCTTGTGCGATGAAAGTTGCATTCGTTACTATAGCAACAGCCGGCTCGACTGCAAAACGTAACGCTCCCCTTCTATGCAGGGGCGTTTTTTTTTTTTTTTTTTAAGATAATGTAATCTTGTTAAAATTGATTTTAAAAAAATTGGTATCAAAAAAGTATCGTTCAGGATTCGGTATTGAGATCAAGGTATCGGTATCGATATCGAAAATTTTTGAACGATACCCAGCCCTTGGCATAGCACACGAGTTTTAAATTTAGATGCAACTATGAAGCTGCATTGTCTGGTATAATGCCCTACTCATTATTTTGTATTTTTATTTTTTTTTTTAAGTGTTGTTAAAAAGCCACTAAGGCTGAAGTGGTGAACTAAAGTTATTTGTCATTTATAATTAAAAATATATAAACACTGAAACATGACTGACTGTTCCATTTATGTTTTATTTATATGAAATTAATATTTATTTATATATTTATTTATTTTAGTTTTTTATTTTAATCTGAAAGTGGCAGGATAATTTGACGTTGTGTTCAAGTCAATGTTAAAAGCACATAACAAAAAAGGTTTTCTTGTTAAGTGCATCCAACCATTTAGAGTATATAAAAGCATTTCATTTGTATTGATCCCCACCCCCACTCTCTTTGTTTTCTAGATGCAGAATGGAATGTTTGGCACTAACGGAGCAGCACAAACTCGGGTCATGCAGCAGCAGGCCCCGCCCCCTCAGCCACCAGTGCCACCTCTTAGCTCCGCCCAGCCTACTCTACGTGCTCAAGTGCCTCAGCTTCTCACCCCTCAGGTACAAATTGTACCTATTATTTCAAATTTCATCGTGCATGCATCTGTGACAAAATCCAACGGCATTTTTTACATATCTAAGGGCAAATTTACCAAATTAACCTTATTAAATGTTTGTAGCATCTCAAAATCTTAAATTCAATCAATCAGAATAGTCAGAATAGTCAAGTCAAGTCCCTTTTATTTCCATGGTGCTTTATACAGTACAGTTTGAGTATACAGCAGCTTCACAGAGATAAACAAGAAAACAGCAGAATTAATTATGGAAGCTCAGCTATGGAGACAGTTCAGATTCTGCTTTAAAGCAGCTCTAAAAGACAACAGTGTCATTATTTAGTTAAAGTCAGTTCAGATAACATAACAGTGTGAATTTAATCAACTACAAGCTATGTTGTTATTCAATTCAAGTCAGTTCAGTGCTGATTCAGTTCAGTTCAACACCAATGTTGATGTAAAGCAGCTCCACAGAAAACAATAGTCCCATCATCCAGCTTAATTCAGTTGAAGTATTGTTTTCATCCGATTGGGTCAGTCAATGCGGTTATATTGATAAACTCAATCAATAATAATACCAGAAGAATAATAAGACACTACAGGGCTGTTTCTTAAAGAGATATTTCACCCAAAAATGAAAATTCTGTCATTTACTCACCCTCAACTTGTAAATAAAAGAAGATATTTTGAAGCATATGGGTAACCAAACAGTTAATGGTCCCCATCAACTTCAATATTATGGAAAAAAAATACTTCAACCGTTCTTCTGTGGCATAGTTTGGGATTATTGGTCACACTTTATTTTAAAGGAAAACGACACCGTTTTTCCATATTCCAATATGTTTTTCACTTAATTTAGACGAGTCGATACGTACCTCTCCCGTCTCAGTGCGTGCACTTAATCGCTCTAGCGCGCGGCGCCACTATGCTAGCGTTTAGCTTAGCACCATTCATTCCTTAGGATCCAAACAGGGATGAATTTAGAAGCTACCAAACACTTCCATGTTTTCCCTATTTAAAGACGGTTACATGAGTAGCTACACGAGTAAGTATGGTGACACAAAATAAAACGGGGCGATTTTCTAAGCGGATAAAAAATGATAACTATAATGTATGGCGGAAGAGCACTTCGCAGCACTTCGACCTCGGCGCAGTAATATTGGTTCTATTGATGGAAGTTAGAGGGAGAGGGGGAGTTTTCAGGAGTGATGATATTACTGCACCGAGGTCGAAGTACTGCGAAGTGCTCTTCTGCCATACATTATCTAAGCTAAACGCTAGCATAGTGGTGCCGCGCGCTAGAGCGATTAAATGCACGCACTGAGACGGGAGAGGTACATATCAACTTGTCTAAATTAAGGGAAAAACATATTGGAATATGGAAAAACGGTGGCGTTTTCCTTTAAGGTCCGATTATTGCTATTAACAAACCATTAACTATGACTTTTGCCTCAATAAACTCCTAATTTGCTGATTATTAATAGTTAGTAGGGTAGTTGTTAAGTTTAGGCATTGGGTAGGATTAGGGATATAGAATATAGTCATGCACAGTATGTGCTGTATAAGTTCTAATAAACAGCCAATATGTTATTAATAGGCATGCTAATAAGCAACTAGTTAATAGTGAGAATTGGTTGTGTTACTGTAAAAAGCTACTTAAAAAGTGTTACTGAATTATTTTCATTGTACAGTATATGTGGTACTGAATCTAAATGTCACTTAAAGGTCCACTGAAGTGCCTTGAAACACGCACCGTTATTCTATGTGTTGACGTCAGTTTAACTGAAACAGGAAGACAGGGCGGGACATATCAAGCAACCCCACTCCCTTTTTAAATAACTAATAGTGTTCGTTAATATCACAGCTTGGGCTAGAGCCATTGAGCTCCGTAAAGCTGCATTTGACAGGGTATGACAGCCACAATCTCATCCATATTGTTATAAAATATAGCATTCTGTGTAGAATTCAAATGGGTCCGATACGTTTTGTGGTCTAGGCCGTCTGTGGCCAACATAGGCCGTCTGTGGCAAAACCAGACTTCTTTTGCCCCAATGTGAAGCATATTTACACTGTCTGAATCGTTCCCTATCCCCTATATATTGCACTACGTGCCATTGACCGTACAGAAAATACAAATCCTGTGAACAAGTGACCGATCTCAGCCAGTACTTCAGCGTTTATTTATAGTGTAGGGGGCGGGCGCTTTGGATTCTAGAGAGCATTTGATTGGTCAGAAGATTTGATGAGAAGCTGAAGTACGAGGTGACGTCAAAAAAATTGTTGATCCATTTTGGCGGAAGTGAGAGACTGAATTTGAATACATTTTTTGAGTTTTGAATGCTTATATCTTGTAACACGAATTTGTTTTGGAGCACACTGGCTTATAGATAACCTTAAGACTAACATATTGATACAAACACCCAAAAAACTTTTGGTTTCACTGGGACTTTAAAGGGGTAGTTTGTCCAGAAATGAAAATTTGTTCATTTTCATCAGGAAGTCAGATTTCCTTGCTTCCACTAAAACACACAAGATTTTCTTTGGAACATCTTCAAATCTTGGCGGATAGCATGGATCATCAGGCTTTGTTTGTTTTTGTTTGTTTTTTTCTGTAGGTTCAAGCACAGCTCTTACAGTTTGCGGCAAAAAACATTGGACTGAATCCTGCACTTTTAACCTCACCAATAAATCCTCAACAAATGACCCTACTGTACCAACTACAACAACTGCAGGTGGTGAGTCACACAGTTCACTCTCCTGCTCTGCTGTTTCCACATGAATACCAGTGATTGTCATCTACCCACTGGCCTGTCTGCAGGGAGTGAGATGCTAGCGCTTTCTGTCTTGATAATGACCCCATCACCTTTCTATCTCTATTTCTATTTCTTTCTGTTTCTCTGTAATTTCCTCTCTTTCTCAAATTGTGTCTTTTTCTCTTTCTGTCAGGCGTATCAGCGTTTGCAGATTCAGCAGCAAATGATGCAGGCTCAGCGTAATGTCTCTGGTCCCATCAAACAACAAGAGCAGCAAGTATGACAGACTAATTTTATTGGCCCTGATATTTATACACTTACAGTAATTCTAGTCCTAAAATATTAGCTTATAGTTATCTTTACTATGACAAATAATGTTCCATATAAAATGAAAATGATGATCACTGTCGTCCTCTCACACAGGTTGCACGTACAATCACAAACATGCAGCAGCAGATCCAGCAGCACCAGCGTCAGCTGGCCCAGGCCCTGCTTATGAAACAGCAGCAGCCTCCACCTTCCTCTCACACTGGCCTGCTCCCAAATCTCGGCAAGGGAAGCCTGGACATTTTCACTGGTCATCCTCAGACTTCAGGCCTCTCCGTCTCAGACCTGCAGACCAAAGAGCAGCAATCTTCTTCAAACTCCTTCAGCCCTTATACACTCTGTAAGAAGAACAAGCCTCATGTGGACACACTCCTGCATGCGTATGCTTGCTGTGTGTGTGTGTGTGTGTGTGTGTTTGTGTTTGTGCGCACTTTTCACTTTATTTTACAATGTCTGTTATGCATGTTCCATGTACTTACTGTAGTAATACCAGTAAATTATGCATAATTACAAGCAACTAATACAAATCCTAACCTTATAGTAAGTACCTGTTGTTAATTGATATTACTCAGTAGTCGTTTGTATAATTATACAGTAACAAACACATCTTAAAACAAAGTTTAAGTTTTATATAGTAGCTGATAGTTGCACTGAGTACTTTATTGTAATAAAAGCATTGATTTTGTAATAGTAGGACTGTCAGTTTAAAACATTGCTTTAGTTTGATTTAAAAAAAAAAAAACAATACAATAAAAAAATGTAATGCAATTTATTTTGTCACCATTCCTGTACTTAAATTCTTTTTTTTTTCTTTTTTTTTTTTTTTGCCATAACAATGTTAATGCCTTTCAATTATCTTCATTTGGGGCTTCATTGGGGGGTTTTGCCACAAATATTGTTATAAGTGAATAATCTATTATTGTGTAATAAATTTGATTCTTTTTTGATTCATTGATTGACAAGCTATAGTTTAGTTATATTGATCTTGATGTTTTGTCCCCTTGTGTTTGTGAATGTGCATTAATCTCCTTGTCTCTTTGTCGTCCCCCTGTAGCTGGTTTGAACCCGAACATGAATGTAAACTGTATGGAGGTGGGAAGTCTAGCTCTCAAAGACCCCCCTCACCCTCAATCCCGGCTCTCGCAGTGGACTCATTCAAACTCCATAGATTCCCTGTCAGCTAGTGCTCAGCACATGGAGGCAAACCTCAATAAGCACGGTATTAATTTATTCATTGCTCCAGACATAATATGGGCTTGATTTTGCGCTGTGACATACAAAATTTATCTAATATAATCTATAATGTCAAGACAATCATATGATCCTTTAAAAGACTTCTGCTTCCACAAACAACATTCCACTCAATGAAAACACAGCAATATCTTTAATCAAACATCAAACTCCAGACACTGAGTCACAATTTCTGTCCCTAAGATGTGTATTTCAAAAGGACAGACAAAACTCCCTCTCAAGTTAAGTGTTTGCAGACATTCCAGAGTTATTTTTGCTCTGAGTCAGCAGGGCCTTTTAAAATATTATCCTTCCTTGGCATTTGTTCTCAGTAAACCTTGCCTGAACAGTACGTCCAGCCAAGCCTCTGCAGTTTACTGGAGTAAGTTCAGCTGAGGACAAAACCTCAAGCCTGTAATCTTGAATTTTATTATTCAAAATTGTATCTTTGAAGATGGATTTTTTTGGAGAAGCAAAATAGCAGTTCAGATATTGGGCATCAAAATATATATCTGAGTTTGGGTTGCTTAGTCTCTAAATGTTTTATTATATGATGTTTTAAGTAAAACCTCCTGTGAATAGACAGATTAAAGAGACTGTTCTTTTGTTTCAGGTTCAATCACTTCTGCTCAGTCCCATGTTCCTGTAGGAAAGAGCACCATGGAAGATTCCTTCAGCCCATATAATCTTATGTCAAGCTCTGAATCCCCTACCAGCACCTTGGTGTCTCCAGAGAGCTGGATACAAGGCAAAAGCCCCAATGAGAAAATGTCTAGTAACTCCAATATCAACTGGCCTCCTGGTACGCTTCAGTGGCATATTATCCACACTGATTACAGTAGTATCTTTTTTATTATGTGTATGAGATGGCACAGTGATTAACCAGAAAAAATTAAAGATGGAACTTCATGACCAAAAGGTTGCTGACCCCTGTTACGTACTTTGAATCTTGATGCTGGACAACCAATTATGTTCTTGCTTTATCTCAGAATTCTGCCCTGGGGTGCCATGGAAAGGTCTGCAGAACATTGACCCTGAGAATGACCCCAACATGACCCCAGGAAGTGTTCCAAATGGCCCCACCATTAACACTAACATACAGGATGTGAATCGCTACCTGTTACGTGACAGGACTGGAGGTAAGGATGATTGATGGCTTATGAAATAAGTTTTAACAGAGCTTGTTACTTAAAATTTCTGAAATATTTACTTGCTTTAAAGCTATAACAGAAATCACTATTTTAAGGATCATTGCACAATAAATGTATTTGATTGTTTCCTCATGCCCCTTTTGCTATCCACTTGGGACAAATGGCCATAATAGCCTCGTCCCCATCTCAGAATGGGACTATATCTTCCTTGAGTGAGTGGTCAGTCAGTGCCTGTAACTCATTCGGTCTGTCCTCTCAGAACGAGAGGGACGCTAACAGTCCAGGTACAGCCCTAAATCCTAAACGGCCCTGCCCCACACTAGACCTACTTACGCTTATTTATCCTTGCACCTAGACAGATCCCTCACCAAGTGTTTGTTCTCTTAAAACCCTAAAAATATATATAAACTCCTAAAAAGTTTATATATATATATATATATATATATATATATATATATATAAGAGGTTGCGGTAGGTTATACAATTATCTTAGGTTATTCATTTTTTTATAATAAAAGTTTACAGTATTCTAAAAAATGTTGGTCACTTATGGAAAACCAAACACTTGATTCCTTATTACATTGTTAAATCAAGTGTCTCTGTCACACAGATTCCCTCATTTTCTGTTTCGATAATACTGTCAGTGTTATTAGTGATAACTATTAAAAAGTATAGGATAAGTCATATTTTTTAAGTCTCTTAGGCTCACAGTATTACTACAAATTGTTTTCTGTTTTTAACACTTTAAATAAAATATTTACAATCTTATTTATTCATGTAATGGCAAAGCTGAATTTTCGGCAGCCATTATTCCAGTCTTCAGTGTCTCATCATTCTAATATGCTGTTTTGGTGCTCAATAAATAATTCATAGTAATAAAATAATATCGGTGCTGCTTAATATATTTGTGGAAACTGTGATTCAAAAATTTTCATCATTCTTTGATGAATAGAAATTTAAAAAGAGCATAATTTATTTGAAATAAATGGCCATTGGAATGCACTTTCTCTACCCCATTGTGGCTGTTTGCATATCCCCAACCAGAAACAAATTTCTGTTGGCATATTGTTTTAACCAATCCTTAGAGGCAACGATGGGTGGTGACTGTACATACTGCTGTTATTCATTTGTCCCTCTCTTTCTTCCTCTCTTCCCTTTCTTCAGGTAAACTCTTGGAAATGAAGTCTACCTGGTCCCCTGGACCCATCTCCCACACACAGGCCTCTTTATCTCATGAGTTATGGAAGGTTTCCCCAGGGACACGTAACTCCAGTGCTCCCTCACGCCCCCCTCCAGGCCTGACCAACACCAAGCCCTCCTCCACCTGGGGAGGAAGCTCTCTTGGCCTCAGCCAGGGCTGGACCAGCTCTTACTCCTCAGGTAAATCCTCAGTACACCTGTGTGGTACAAAGCAGCAAAACCAGTTACTCACGAGGTTCTGCTGTAGTGTCATTGACCAGTCAGACTTCCCTCTGTCTTTCTCAAGTTGTGTTGTTTAGAGTTGCAAATGGGCAGAAGTCAAGAATTTAGTGGAAAATATGCTCAGCTGCAACATGTTTTTCCAAACTTCTCTCTCTTTACTTTTTGTTATAGAAGGGGGAGCTTGGAGCACTAACAGTCCCAACAGAGGAAGCAGCTGGCTGGTGCTGAGAAACCTCACTCCTCAGGTGCATAGAGCAAACAATTTATATTACTGTGAAAACTAGTATGATTTATTCAGATTCATATCGTATGAGAGTACAGAAATGTACAGGTATGTCACTTTTTATGTAACAAAGGTGTTGAGTTTTTTTATGTAGCATTATGCACTATACTTTTTTTAGTTGTACTCTGCTTATTTTTAATTTTTTTTTCAGTGTAGAGATTTTTTAAAACATCTATAAAAACATTTTTTTACTGCTGCAAAATGTCTCGCTGTTTTTCCAACATCTATCACATAGTATAAAAAGGCGTTTTGACACACAGGGCACCTCATCAATATCAATTTCGAAACACTGGGCCAATCAGAAGAAACCGTAGGCAGGCATATTCTGAGTGTGTTTACAGTGGCATCTATGTACCATTATGATAGGAGGTTCTTAGCTATACACACTTAAAAATCAAGTTCCCACACTTCAAAATCAGTCCAGTCAGAGGATATAAAAGATATTTTGGGCTGATTTTAAAACACATTGTTTTTATTTTTCATTCACCTCCTAGCATCGAGACCGATTTCTTTGTGTTCAATGTGTGTGTAAAGTCTGGTAGTGTGAGATCCTCAGTTGTTTAGTGTATGATCCCCAGTTTTTCTTCTTTAACCATTTACACTGTTGGCAAGCCTTTGATGCCTATAGAGTTTAAAATCTATTCAGATTTTGAAAGTAGTGCAGTGTTTTCCAGCTTTCTTAAAAAAGTGCATTCAAAAGTAGTGCAGCATCTTTTTACTATTCCGTGCCTGTTATTAATGCAAGAACGCATTCTCTCTGAACTGCCCTTAGCACTTGAATATGAATAACAATGAATTTAATAATTTATCTATGTGTGTGCATCAGATTGATGGCTCCACCCTGCGGACTCTGTGCATGCAGCACGGCCCTCTCATTACCTTCCATCTCAACCTGACGCAGGGCAATGCTGTTGTACGTTACAGCTCCAAGGAGGAGGCTGCCAAAGCCCAAAAATCCCTGCACATGTAAGACTACAAGCTCTTCTACATCAAACCTCTCTGAGGCCTTGTCCCAAATGGCACCCTAAACCCCCACGGTATTCCTCTGAGTCCACACTTTTGTGACGTGATGCCTCTTTAACTGTTGGGTAGAAGTCTGCTGCAGAGCCCGGGCATGTGCACACAGCCGGGATTTGTTTGTCCACAAGACTGCAAGTGCACATGAAATGTGACATTTGGGACAGAGCCTAAGAGGATGTTCGAGAACAGGTTTTATTTGCGATTTATAGTGTTAGCTGTATGTTGTTTCTTCCTTTTTTTCTAAATTCAAGTCCTATAGATAAATGTGCATCATGTCGTCTTTCTCTCTTCAAGCTGATTTTATGTGTTATCCATCAAGAAAGCTTTTTAATACTTGAATCCCTTCCAACTGTTTGTCTGCCTCTCAAGGTGTGTGCTGGGTAACACTACCATCCTGGCAGAGTTTGCCGGTGAGGACGATGTGAACCGCTTCTTTGCACAGGGCCAGTCCCTTACCCCTACCACCAGATGGCAGGCCAGCCCAGCACCAGGCTCCAATCAACCCCGGCTGGGCAACCCTGCTGCCAGCCACCCCACAGGCCTCTGGAGCGGGGGTGGAGGAGGTACCAAGACAGTCTGCAGTACTGGGAACAGCAACAGCGGAAACGGAGGCGACCTGCTTTGGGGAGGTGTGCCGCAGTACTCCAGTTTGTGGGCTCCCCCAAATGGAGACGACACCAGGGTAATCGGCAGCCCCATCCCAATTAACACTCTGCTCCCGGGAGACCTGCTAAGCGGAGAGAGCATGTAGGATGTATCGGACATCATAAACCAACAAAGTCAAAAGACCTAATGGATCAAAACTCAAGCAAATCAATGTGGCGATAATCACTTTTTGTGGAGCTGTAATGGAGGTTTAGGGTGAAACAAAGCTGCAAACCTCCCACTGCTGTTTATTTGTCCTCTGGTTTTTACGTCAGACTCTTTGTTGCGTTCGTGGATCTTGTTCTTAGTGTTCAAAGACCTTGAGAAGCAAGAATCAGTAGAAGCAGAAGCCTTTTAATGCTTTTTTTTTTGTTTTTGTTTTTATTCTAAAAGTTTTTTTTTTTTTTTTTCTCAGAAGTGTTGTGCAGGAGAAGCCATCAGCGAGGCAGCCATCTGAAAGTGACCCAGGCACAATGAGACCTCATGACACCTTTCCCTATAACGACACTGTTCTGATGATTGGAATGATCCTGGTACTTTTTTGGTTTTAAACTTTGCATAGTTTCTTCAGAACTTATATTAGCCGTAAGTGCTCTCTCTCCAGGTCCTCCTTAAAACTTTTATTTTATAAAACCAACAACAACAAAAAAAAACTTTGTATCTTGCACAGTTCTGTTTCTGAGCCAGCGAATAGGCCAGAGCAAATGAGAAGAACACTCCTAGCAGTGGCCTGTCAGCATGACTAATCACCAATGATCTTTTCTCTTTAATTCTTTTAGTTTTACAAAAGGGAGCTGCACTGCTCTATGATTTCTATTTACTCACGCCAGTTTGTTTTTACAAAAATGTGTATGGTTTAAAAAAAAAAAAAAATAAGCTGAATGTTAAGCTTTGATGTAGATGAATGAATGTCAGTGTGTCTGCTGGAACTTGACCAAGCATCTGTGTGCGAGTACATAACCACTGTTAAAAACACTCTCAGTGGAGGCTTTTTAATTATACCTAATGGACTTCAGTGCTGAATCAGTCAGAAGTTATTCAGTTACTATGTGATGTATCTGGTTGGCCATTTTTATTGAGATACAACCGTGAAAAGAAACTCATTCTGATGCATTGTGCAATAGAAGCCAGAGACCCTTTCTTCCGTCCACACTGAAGCCTACTGAAACTTAAGACTCCTTTTTTTTTTTTTTCGAAGATTTTTGAAGAATTTAACCTTTGAACTCATTTTTCCCACCTTGCCTCTGTCTGTCTGGCTTGCTGGCTGTTCGGTATGTGCGTGGAAAGGAGGAACTGTTAATTGTGTTTGACATCACTCCATGCAGTTTGAACTAGGCATGTGTGGGATCATACAGTCTCCCAGCCACTTCTTCACCAAACAGAAACGGAATCCAGAGCGGAGACACATGGCACGGGAGTCAGGCACAATACCAAATACAATGGGTTTCTCTTAATGCAGTACAGAATAAGAGACCTTTGCATTTGGTACAAACAAAAAAGACATCTACGTTTTCTATGTCTCTTCTTAAAGGGGTATTATCATAGCACTTATTACAAGAGTTATGCTCCTTCTGTGAAGCCAATAAATCAGATAACGGAGTGTATAGTAAAAAAAAAAAAAAAAAAACAATGACAACAAAAACTTCTTATGGCAACTTTTAACTTTTTTTTTCTTTGTTTTTGTACCTTACTGGTATTCAAAAAAACTTATATTGTTTGTCGTCCATCTCTGGTCCAGAAACTTGAGTGCAGAAAAAAAAATCAGAATGAAGGGAAGAACAAACTCTACAATCATATAAAACTTGCAATGTATGTTTTTTTGTGTCTGTACTTTCTCCCCCCTCTCTATCAAAGTGAATGTCATTACTACACAAATGAAATTGTCAAATGTCTTTATCTGTCTGGAGGCACCTCGATTAGATTGGATTTGAAAAGGAGGATGTGTGGTGCCTAAAGTGTTAATGCCTCAATGTGGAAACTGATAGGAGGATGTTTGATTCTCCATCGCAGCTTTCTCCGTGCTCCTAGTACAATGGAATGCAAGAAAGGACAGTAATGACGTCATGATATGGACGTTGGCGTCATCATTTAACATTGGCGTCCTTGTTGTAGTAACTTAGGTACAGATCTTCGAATGTCCCCCGTTCCTTCTCTGGATAACATCACACCTCTCATGCGTTCTTACCTACTCATGGTCTTGCATGATCTTTTCTGCTGGAAAAGGAATGGAACTGCCAGTGTTGTGAAACATGTTTTTTTTTTCACATTCTGTTGGTCTTCATGCAGTGGTCTTTAACTGCCTGCAGTGCTCATATGCAGATACACTTTAAAAGAGGTGCCTCTGTATACCTGTCCTGTGTAACGAATGCAAATGAAGATCGATGGTGTGGGCCATATTTGTTTTGTTTTTGTTGTTGTTAACAGTGTTCTTAGATCATTTAGATTAGGGCCTCTTCTGTTGATGCGTATTCATGTGACCTCACCCTGGGTGTCCCATCTCTAACTCAGCTGCTAACATCCTCTTTCTCTTGTGTGGCCTCAGTGAAGCCAACCCTGTTATCGAGACAAGCCGCTCGTACTTGAAAAGCCCTGTCCGAGCAGTGTTTCTATGGACAGACTCTTTCTGCTACTGGCTCTTTAACTACAGCACATGGTATGCTGTCACTATGCAAAGTTAGAGAAGATGGGCACGTAATGTCCTCCCTGTGCCAATCTGTGGCTTTTAAAGAAAGTTGGAAATATCTCACAGTCCTCCCGTAAAACTCAAGGCCATCGCCATCCTTATAGACTTAGAATATTGTCTGACAATAAGCCAATTTCATTTTTTGGAGGTCTGTGTGTTAATTCTGCTGAATTTGATAAATCTCATTTCAATACAATCTCAGGGCACGACAAGATGAACTAAATTTATGTTTATTGAAAGTTGATCATTTTGAAGATTTATCATTTGTAAGTGGTTTTACACATTCAGTGATGTGTAGGAAGCTTACAAAGTGTACATTAAAGAAACGCAAGAGGATATTTATCAGTGGGGCAATAAATTTAGGAGGGTGGCTAGTTTGGGTCTGCTGCAGAGCCATCAATTCATTTCTACAGTAAATGGGACCTGCTTATCTTACCTCTCTGCTGCTGGTTGTGTTGAATTCCCCTTATGGTCTCATGTGCCAATATATACATAGATATATGTACAGTACACTGTGGCATCTCCGACTTCACATCTTAAATTCCAATGTGTGTTGTTTTGTTGTAGAGCACTTCTGTTCTGAGGCACTTTGATGATTCTTGTGTGTTTGAGGCGGGATTGGGTTCGAAAGGGTTGAGGATATTCGTCAAGATATATTTGTCACCTCATGCTGATTATTTGTGATAATCTTGTTGCTGTCATTGGAAGAATCCTTTATAACAAGCAAGAACTTTAACAGCATTGGGGATTATGGTGTGCTAATGGCATACAGACAATGAGTAATCCCTTGTACTTTTTTTGAATACCAAAAATGTAATAGCATTTTAATATCTTTTTTATAAAAGTTTGACAAAATCACAATGAAGGAAAAAGATCTATAACATTTTAAAAATGCACTTGCTGATATTATCTCCTGTTTGCTGGTCATGTTCTGAAGGTTGACAGCAAGCTGGAGTGCCTTTTGTGTATGCTGTATTAAGTGTTTGTTTGTAAAAATGGGGCCCTGAACTGTACATTTCCATCTCTGTTTCAGTTCGTTTTGGGACTTTATGCTGTATAAACCTTTTTTTTTTTTCATTTGGGAAAAGACATTTCAGCAGATGTGTCTTAAGATACTAAAGTTGTTCATTGACTTGTTTTTTTCTGTTTCTGGGTGGGGGGTGGGGGGGGGATCACTGTTGCCTGTGTATGTAACTGCCTTGTTCCAAACTCAGTCGTAGCTGACTGACAGTGAACCACAATGTGGCTGTAATTCCAAACAGTCAAACATCACAGGAAGTCTCTGGTGACACCAGCATAGGTAGACTACAGCTAAACATTATCCTGTATATTATCATGCTCATTATGTAGAAAAAAATGCTATCAGATTTCTGAATCCTTCCCTTTTGAAACTACTAGGTAAAATATAATTTGAATTAAGCAATAGACCTTGATCCTTACAGTGCGTCATCTGAGAGAATTTTCCTGAAGGAAAAAAGAAAGAGTGATCAATGATAGATACGAACCAAACAGTCTTACTGGAGTAGCATGTTTAAAATTAAATGACACAGGACACACATGCAGTATTTGTGTATACCTTCAATCGTTATGTTAAAACCCTTAATTATGAACCATGTTTTTGTCTCTAGGCAAAGAATGAAAAATCATAAACATATCAAAAGAAATATCTTAACCGATACTTGAATTAAAGCCAATTGTAAAATGTGAATTAATTTTTTTCTTACATTTTTGTTTGGGTCTGACACTTTCAAGGTATTTGATAACATGCTCACAAGGTTAAACATTCTTCAAGAGAAAGAAAAAAAAAATGTGATCTTAAAAAAAAAAAAAAAGTTTGAATGTGTTTGAGTGGTTTTGTATGTGCTCTCTCTCTAATCACCGCTTCTCGTCACGGGGCGACTGTCTGCAATTATGATCCATTTAGTATGTTGTACTATCTCTGTTATTTGTGTTTGTTTTAAAAATTGTTCCAACGTGGTTACTATCTAGCGTTGCACTGAGTGTCTTTTTTCCCTTGCTCAGCTCTACTAAAAAAACTGAAAACTGCAGGGGAGATGATGACAATTCATGTTAATGTTTACTCAAGGACTTTATGGATTTATTTTCATCTTAAAATGTTTAAAACCTGTAAAATTGCATCCTCATAGTGGCTTTTATTGTGGATTAATTCCCACAAGAGTTATCATATGAAGTGTTGCATCATTTCAATTGCATTAAAAAAAAAAAAATTAAATTAAATAAAAATTAAAAAATACAAAAAAAATAGAAGATAAAAACTGAACTTTGGCCATAGTGAGAAAGTTGGTAGAGAAGCAGTTACATTCATGGATCTAAAAGATCAGTAAAGTAAAGATAACCAGATGCTAGTTAGTGACATTGACTCATTTCAAAAGGTGCCTCTCTTCCATTCTGTGAAATTCTTTTTCTTTTCAAATCTACCTACCGTTTACAAATGGGTGAATTGTCTGAACTTGCAAAAAGAAAAAGAAAAGAAATTGATTACAAGAATGCAAGAAAAAAACTTTTACAATTACATCTTCCATCAAATAAATGTTTAAAAAAAAAAACCTTTTCAAACGAAGACGTATGCTACTTGCTGAACTCTGGGATTGTTTGTGTTGCATTGTATTTTGCTTATGAATTGCATTATTGTTGTTCTTGTTGGTTGAACTGATGCCGAAATGTATTTTAAGTTTTCATTTCTGTAAAAGTAACATGATTCTGTCACTGTCTTGCACTCTGACAATGGACTTGGATATTTTCTCAGGAAGATTAGGGGTCCAGAGTTCCAGTTCCACTGTTATGATGTTGATTATCATGAGAATTTAACAAATCGGTTAATGAAAGAAGAAAAAGATGTTGATAGAAATCCAGCTGTAAGCACTGAAGGTTATGGATTTAAAAAATGTCTTTTTGAATTTTAATCCGTAGCAGATACACATTTACCAAATATTAGATTTGTAGTGAACCTATGCGTTATATTTCTTGAAGTGGAGTACTTTCCATTTGAAATGTTTGTTTGTATCTGTCGCTTTATGTACAAATACAGTTTTGTTTATTGGTTAGGTTGTGGAAGGAAGGACCTACCACTGTTTGATTTTTACCTTGCCTAATGTTTCTCAACGAGGTCCAGTAAAAGATGCTTGATATTCCATCCTCTTGTCTTTACTTGTTTTAAAAATTCAGTAGAGGCCTGTATGCAAAGGCCTGAGAATTGTAGATTAACACAGAACTTGAACTCTTACCAGAATTTCTTACGAGTTTTTGAGTGCGGAATGAAAATACTCCAAGTTAATTCTCCATCTAGGTTTAACACTAGATGCAGAAATAAGCTGTTGTGAAAGGATTAAGAATCTATGCACAAGTTTGAGGGGACAGTATGTCCGGACACACTACTCTTACAAAGATTCAAGGATCTTTTTGGGGGGAGGGAGAGGGGGATTTCCAGTTTCTTTGTATGAGTTTTCGTTTTAATCAGCAGAAAGTGTCATCACCATGCTCTGTGTCTCCCAACCAAGGAGCATCATCAATCAAGCACTGTGGGTTTATGCAAATCTCTGACATTCTGGTGTTTAAATGGAATGATGGGTTGTGAAAGGGAATTTAACTGTTTCTCTTTATTATTCAGATATTAAGAACATGACTATACTGAGATTTAACAATGTTGCTGGCTTTTAAAAGTTTTTTTTTTTTTTTTCCCCTTACCCTTAAACGGATAGCTGACACAAAAATGGAAATCCTGTCACCATTTAGTCATTCTCAGGTTGTTCCAAATCTGTATGAGTTTCTTTCTTCTGGTGAACACAAAAGAAGATATTTTGAAAAATGTTGGGAACCAGACAGTTGCTGGTAGCCATTGACTTCCATGGTTCCATTATTTTTTCTCACTATACTATAGAGATAAGTGGATACCAACAACTGGTTACCAACATTCTTCAAAATATCTTCTGTGTTTAACAGAAGAGAGAAATTTATACAGGTTTGGAACAACATGAAAGTGAGTAAATGATGATGATAATTTTCATTTTTATGTGAAATATATTAATAGAATGTGATCGTTGAGGACTTGCACCGGAAAAAGTCTTTCCATGTGGTATGGAGAATATTTCAGCCTATATTAATAAACCGCATTTTTCCTTTTGAACTGTGTTTGTTTTTTTTGTTGTTTGCTAATATTTTATTTACATCAAGTTTAGTCAACATTTGTGTAGATTTTTCTTGGAGAGTAGATCTACACTTTGTAAGTAGTTTATATGCTGGCTGAACTGGCAGTCATCTTGAATTTATTCTGAAATGTGAGTTTGGCTATATATTGTATATGGCAATATAAATTTTGATTAGAGATGTCAGTTTAACGCGTTAATTAATTAGTTATGAAAAGTAACGCGATTAAAATATTTGAAGGCAGTTAACGCACTGGCCCCGCCCCCAGACCTGTACGTCATCTTACATTGCAAAAAGCCTAGTTCAGTGGTTCCCAACCACGTTCCTGGAGGGCCCCCAACACTGCACATTTTGCATCTCTCCTTTGTCTGACACTCCCGTTTCAGGTCTTGGAGTCTCTACTACTGAGCTGATGATCTGAATCAGGTGTGTTTGATTAGGGAGACATGAAAAACATGCAGTGTTGGGGGGCTTCCAGGAACGTGGTTGGGAACCACTGACCTAGTTGACTGTTCACAAATATGCAGGGCAACAACTTCAGAAATGTAATTATGCCCTAAAATTCAAGATATTGATGCAAAAATGCCCCTGTATGAGTTTTTGTCTCATGTTTATATCGATAAGCGATATCACACGAGCAGGGAAAGCAATATCATGTGTTTGTCCCAAATATCACAAGTTAAATGTGATTTTATACAACAGTTCAGTAAATAAGAAGTTGATATTGCGTTACATTTTAAACACAATATTATGTGTTTTTGCTCAATTTTGCAAAGAATCTATTACCTTTAAAGCCATAGCAGTTGCGCGTCCCCGAGCAACACAGCTGTGTTTAGTTTCGAATGAATCCGCGTTTTGAACGAATCGAGTGAATCAATAATGATTCAAAGACCCATTCATCAAGAGAACCATTTACTTAATTCCTGAATGAATCGGACATTTGAACGGAATGAATATAATTTACCGCCACCTGCTGGCAGATTTAGTTTCTCATTTAGAGTATCATTTCATTAAAAAATAAATAATAAAAATAAAAACATTAAAGGGATAGGCCTAGTCCACCCCAAAAAAATTAACATTCAGTCATCATTTACTCACTCTCATGTGGTTTCAAACCTTCCTTTTGTGGAACATAGGCTAAATGAACGTATTTTGAAGACTGGTAACAAAGCTGTTTTAGTTACAAATGACTTTCATTGTATGAACAAAAAATACTGAGAAGTTTCTCAAATTATCTTCTTTTATGTTCCATAGTTTGTGTTAGGCCGTTGTAACAATTTTATGTTGAATCAAATAAAATTTTTCTTTCTAAATCTACAATTTGTAATGTCCACTTAATACTTTCTCATTTAACACAAAAATAGCTTTAAATAATCTTTTGTGGGTATTTTCACAGTCAAATTTACTTTGCGACTAATTAGATTAATTAATGAACACATCATGTAATAAATTAGGCTAGATTAAAATTTTTAATCGACTGTCAGCCCTAATTTGGATATTTAAATTAGATGGTAGCTGTACTTGCATGACCAAAAAATAGTTGACTTTCTGGCTTGACTTTTTAGCAGTCAGACATGAATAATTTGTGTGAGAAAAGAGAACTGCAGTGCTACAAGCTGTTTTTAAGTTTTTACAAAAGTTCTAATCATGTCTTTGTGCAAAAGATTTAAATGGGGAAAATATTACTGAGCTAATTATGTAACTGAATGGCACATGCAGAAAGTTAACATGCTTGCTTTAATCATTCTGGTTCAGTTTTGCATTGCCTTAGGTTTAGAACATTTACAAAAGTAGTAACCTAAACTCTACCTGAACCTACTGCCAAGAAACAGAGATATAGGCTAAATATATATTTGAAAAAAATACTATAACCTTTCTGCATTTTTTTCTTAATAACAATTTAAAATATTTCTGTGTTAATTGCTATTTTAACAAATTCCTAAATTCCTAAATATCTTCTGACTCTTGTGTTGCACTTATACAAATCATACACAAGAAGGCAGTATGGAGCTACATTCATTTTTGTATCTTCACCACGGTCCTTAAGGACACCGTTTACTTATATTAATCAGGCTTCTGAGACTTATTTGCCTCATCTTTATAGTATTATAGTAACATTTAGGCCTTTATTGGTATTCTTTGTACTTAATTTCATTTATGACCATAAATCATATTTACATAAACACGTGTGAGTAATATACAAACTTTAATAATATGGTACATTATGGAGGTTTAATAATATAATGGTGCATCTTTTGAAAAAAAAAAAAAAAAAAAAAAAAAAGTGAAAATCTCAAATTTCTCCCAGGTATCACTTTTTTTGGAATATTTTTGGCAATGGTACAGAGAAACTCCCAAGACTATAAATGCTTGTGTAGGTGTTTTATGCTATAAATAACTAAGCTCTATACGTTACCATGGAAATACATCCTCAGGACCAATGCCAAGAGTTACTGTGAGAGAAAACAAGCATGCTAAGTTTGTCGACACCACTCATTAAAAAAGAAAAAAATGTGTTGGATGAGTAAGTGTTTTTTCCATGTGCATTTTAAAAGTAGCTAATTATAAAAATGATATTATCCTTGATAGGCTTTTAGCTGACAGACACAAGGCCACGGTCCAGATAATCACAGCCCTGCAGATATTAAGAACAACACTATGATGGTGATAGTGGTATTATTTTTATTTTTTTTAAAGTTACTTGAATACCCATTTTTAAAGTGGACTACAATCAAGGCGTTTGTGGAGTTTAGAAACAGTGCTAACTGATATAGAGAATAACTGTAACTTTGCAAATCTTGTCCATGCACAAGCAGCAACATTATGCACTAACGGAAACAAAGTGTAAAAAGCATAATAGGACCCTTTTAAATTTGACTGGCTCAGCAGATGACTAAGAGTACTGAGCAGCACTGGGACTTTTCGCTGTTTGTATCACACTGCTGGTCTTTCTTTGTGGAGTTCCAGTCACACTGTCAGTGTGAGTATTAGTGGTGAGAATATTTTGATGGTTATATTGTTATACCAGTAGACGGCAACAAGTGACATTTTGTGTATTATGACTAGGCATTCACACATCAACGCTTGATGGAGGGTGTGTCTGAAGCTTAGGAAAGGTAATGTGAAGGTAATCACATTACCTTTCCATTGTTGCATGAACATGATTGGCTAGCATCTGCTCTTGGGTACTTACATAAAGACGATCTTATTGGCTGCCACAAGCAATGCCAGTGATGCGAGGCAACAGACCCACAATTCAGTCCGGCAATGCATGACATCACCTATTCAAAGTAAATGAGAAGCATTAACATTGTCGCCCCGTGCGAATGCCCCATGAGTGAGTCATTGAATAATTTCCTCAGCCAGTTTTCTTCAAAATCACATTAATTCAGAAATAAAACATGTGTTTCTTGTCACACAACTGTTGATTTCGTTCTGGCTTTGGATAGAACAATTATATATATATATATATATATATATATATATGTGTGTGTGTGTGTGTGTGTGTGTGTGTGTTTTTTTGTGGAAGAAAAATAGACTAAAACTTTCTGAAATTGCATATTGTCTATTAGGTATTACATTTGGTTTGAAACTTGAACATGCCTATATATATATATATATATATATATATATATATATATATATATATATATATATATATATATATATATATAGATAGATAGATAGATAGATAGATAGATAGATAGATAGATAGATAGATAGATAGATAGATAGATAGCTGATATGGAAGTCATTTTTATACCAACCAGCTTTCTGTTGGTCAATCCTATGTAAAATCTGTGTAGAAATCTTTCAAACAAAATTTCCAATTGTGCAGATTCCTGTTAAAATTATTCAATTTGACTGTGAAAATGCACCAAACAACAGTAAATGTAAATTAAATTTTAACAGCACCAGTTATTTATTTTTGTATAAAGGTGAGGTCCAGTGTTAATTTCACTGATGAATTATAGTTTTTGTCAACTTTTTTTCACCAATGAAATAACTAAATAAAAAACTTGACATACAAAAACTATAATGAAAATCTATTGACATTTTCATCAACAAATAAAAATGAGATGAAAATGGTAGGGAGGGGTATTTTGGAAAGAGATCCAAAAAGAACTGATTTCTTGCGTGGTAAGGAAGTTAGATGCACAAGTTTGAATTGTAACATACTGATCTACCTGACAGGGCATAAGTTGGCATACATTTGCTCCATGTCTCATAAAATGTTCAAAATTTTATTTTTTTTGAAGGGCAAACATGCATAAATTTGAAAAACGTTGATGATGCTAATTGAAAATTCAATTTGGTACAGTTTTCTGCGCACACAGACCCAAAGCCTCTATTGAACTGAGTCAAATACACACAAAATTATGTCATTTTTTTTTGTTTTGTTTTTGCTAGTGTTCATACGAACACAGTTGGTTATGTATTAGATGAATGTATAACAGCTGGGAGAATATCAGATGCTTTAGTATATTGGATACATGTATTAGGTCTTAAAGTGATATCAGCTAATAAACCTCCTGCTGTCTCTGTCATCAATGTTAATCAAAAAAAAAAGGAAATCATTCACTATGCTTGACTGAATAACTTAAGTAGTTTTAATAAGAATTAATCTATGGTCTTTTATTGAAAAAAAGACCATTTTCTTATTTCTTTATGAGAAGTGGTTTTTATTTAACTTTAAGATAAATAAAGACATGATGTATTTCACAACAGTTAAATCTGTGTCTCTATTGCATGTTCAAAACTTAATACCATGCATGTAGGCCTATAGATGTTTTCTGCATGAGAATAGCCTATAATAAGTTTGGAATTTTAGAAAATGTTTGATAATGCAAATTTTTACTAAACTCTTAGATTTTAGTGACTAAATCTACTACAGATATCAACGAAATCTACAGATTTAGTCAACTAAAATCTTATGACATTTAGTTGACTAAAACTGAAACAATTCAGATGAATAAAATAAGATTAAGAATAAACGGCATTTTATAAGCCTAGACTATGTTCATATTTAGTCAAAGTATTTAGACAAAATTTGCTGTTAAAATTAAAACTGGTGTCACATTTATTGTTGTTCGGCAAGTTTTAATTACATTTCCCATGAGGGTGACCTCTGTGTGAGTTCTTTTATAATCGGACCCACAGAACTCTTGCTCAGTTTCTTTTAAATTACCCTAGTCACTGTAAATAGATGTACTTTATTGATCCAGAAAACAAATCCACTGGCGCAGCAACATAAAAGACAAACTACACAAACGAACATCATAGAATATATATATATATATATATATATATATATATATATATATATATATATATATGTATATGTATGTGTATATATATATATATATATATATATATATATATATATATATATATATATATACATATATATATATATATATATATATATATATATATATATATACACACAGGATATATATACAGGTTCATTTATTTCAGTAATTCAACTCAAATTGTGAAACTTGTGCATTAAATAAATTCAGTGCACACAGACTGAAGTAGTTTAAGTCTTTGGTTCTTTTAATTGTGATGATTTTGGCTCACATTTAACAAAAACCCACCAATTCACTATCTCAACAAATTAGAATACTTCGTAAGACCAATAAAAAAAAACATTTTTAGTGAATTGTTGGCCTTCTGGAAAGTATGTTCATTTACTGTATACAGTGGGTACGGAAAGTATTCAGACCCCCTTCACTTTTTTCAATTTTGTTTAAATTCTTTTTTTTCTCATTACTCTACACTCTGTCCTTTATAATGACAAAGTGAAAACAGAATTTTAGAAATGTTTGTAAATTTATTAAAAAGAAAAAACTGAAATATCACATTTACATAAGTATTCAGACCCTTTACTCAGTACTTAGTTGAAGCACCTTTGGCAGCAATTACAGCCTTGAGTCTTTTTGGGTATGATGCAACAAGCTTTGCACAACTGGATTGGGGGAATTTCTGCCATTCTTCTTTGCAAATCCTCTCAAGCTCGGTCAGGTTGGATGGGAACCGTCTGTTGACAGCCTTTTTCAGGTCTCTCCAGAGATGTTCGATAGGGTTCAAGTCAGGGCTCTGGCTGGGTCACTCTAGGACATTCACAGAGTTGTCCCTAAGCCACTCCTGTGTTGCCTTGGCTGTGTGCTTAGGGTCATTGTCATGTTAGAAGGTGAACCTTCGGCCCAGTCTGAGGTTTTGAATGCCCTGGACTGGGTTTTCATTAAGGCTATCTCAATATTTTGGTGCATTGAGCTTTTCTTCTACTCTGATGAGTTCCTCAGTCCCTGCCGCTGAAAAACAGCCCAACAGCATGAGGCTGCTACCAGCACACTTTACTTTTGGGATGGTACTCTGCAGGTGATGAGAAGAGCCGGTTTCCTTCAAACATGATGCTTAGAATTGAGGTTCATCAGACCAGGTAATCTTGTTTCTCAGAGTCTGAGGGTCCTTTAGGTGCTTTATTGCAAATTCCAAGTGTGTTTTCATGTGTCTTCACTGAGGAGAGGATTGAGTTTGGCCACACTCCCATAAAGCCCAGATCGGTGGAGTGTTGCAGTGATGTTTGTCCTTCTGTAGGTTTCTCCCATCTGCATATATGATCATGGAGCTCAACTAGAGTGACCACCAGGTTCTTGGTCACCAGTCTAGACAAGCCCCTTCTCCATCAATTGCTCAGTTTGGCTGGGGACCAGCTCTTGGAAGAGTCCTGGTTGTGCCAAACTTATTTCATTTGAGAATTATGGAAGCCACTGTGCTCTTGGGAGCCTTCAGTGCAGCAGAATTTTTTTTTGTAGCCTTCCTCAGATCTGTGCCTCAATACAATCCTGTGTCTGAGCTCTGCAGGCAGTTCCTTTGACCTCGTGGCTTGGTTTTCGCTCTGATATGCATTATCAGCTGTGAGGCCTTTTACAGAGAGGTGTGTGCCTTTCCAAATCATGTCCAATCAATTTAATTTACCACAGGCGGACTCCAATCAAGGTGTAGAAACATCTCTGCAATGATCAAGAGACATGGGAGGCACCTGAGCAAAATTTCAAGTGTTGTTGCAAAGGGTCTGAATACTTATGTAAATGTGATATTTCAGTTTTTTCTTTTTAATAAATTTACAGACATTTCTAAAATTCTGTTTTCACTTCATCATTATGAGGTACAGAGTGTAGATTAATGAGAAAAAAAATGAATTTAAATAATTGTAGTATCAGGCTGCAACATAACAAAATTGAAAAAAGTGAAGGGGGTCTGAATACTTTCCGTACCCACTGTATGTACTCAATACTTGGTAGGGGCTCCTTTTGCTTGAATTACTGCCTCAGTTCGGCGTGGCATGGAGGTGATCAGTTTGTGGCACTGCTGAGGTGGTATGGAAGCCCAGGTTTTTTGGCCTCTTGTTTCTCATTTTCCTTTTAACAATACCCCATAGATTCTCTATGGGGTTCAGGTCTGGTGAGTTTGCTGGCCAGTCAAGCACACCAACACCATGGTCATTTAACCAACTTTTGGTGCTTTTGGCAGTGTGGGCAGGTGCCAAATCCTGCTGGAGAATGAAATCAGCATCTTTAAAAAGCTGGTCAGCAGAAGGAAGCATGAAGTGCTCCAAAATTTCTTGGTAAATGGGTGCAGTGACTTTGGTTTTCAAAAAACACAATGGACCAACACCAGCAGATGACATTGCACCCCAAATCATCACAGACTGTGGAAACTTAACACAGGACTTCAAGCAACTTGGACTATGAGCTTCTCCACCCTTCCTCCAGACTCTAGGACCTTGGTTTCCAAATGAAATACAAAACTTGCTCTCATCTGAAAAGAGAACTTTGGACCACTGGGCAACAGACCAGTTCTTCTTCTCCTTAGCCCAGGTAAGACGCCTCTGACGTTGTCTGTGGTTCAGGAGTGGCTTAACAAGAGGAATACGACAACTGTAGCCAAATTCCTTGACACGTCTGTGTGTGGTGGCTCTTGATGCCTTGACCCCAGCCTCAGTCCATTCCTTGTGAAGTTCATCCAAATTCTTGAATCGATTTTGCTTGACAATCCTCATAAGGCTGCGGTTTTCTCGGTTGGTTGTGCATCTTTCTCTTCCACACTTTTTCCTTCCACTCAACTTTCTGTTAACATGCTTGGATACAGCACTCTGTGAACAGCCAGCTTCTTTGGCAATGAATGTTTGTGGCTTACCCTCCTTGTGAAGGGTATCAATGATTGTCTTCTGGACAACTGTCAGATCAGCAGTCTTCCCCATGATTGTGTAGCCTAGTGAACCAAACTGCGAGACCATTTTGAAGGCTCAGGAAACCTTTGCAGGTGTTTTGAGTTGATTAGCTGATTGGCATGTCACCATATTCTAATTTGTTGAGATAGTGAATTGGTGGGTTTTTGTTAAATGTGAGCCAAAATCATCACAATTAAAAGAACCAAAGACTTAAACTACTTCAGTCTGTGTGCATTGAATTTATTTAATACACAAGTTTCACAATTTGAGCTGAATTACTGAAATAAATTAACTTTTCCACGACATTCTAATTCATTGAGATGCACCTGTGTATATATATATATATATATATATATATATATATATATATATAAAACATTTCATGACATGACATCCATTATGTGGTACTTATTATATGGCGTTATTAACAGATTACTAACATTAGGTTTCTTAGACCATAGCCCTTACCTTTTACCTTCCACCTATGGAGAGAGAAAAAAGTTTTCAAAAGCTTTATATATATATATATATATATATATATATATATATATATAAATAAATCATTCACGGGCATCCCTGTTCACCTCCCATCCCAGCAAGCAATAGCCATCATTTCACTGTCTCCGTTAACTCTATAGCCCAGATATAGTCCGGTGTCCTGACGTTTTATCCTAGCCGTCAGATTTTCCTACCAGGGCTTATTGCGCATGCGCACATCAATATTTGTGTCCTTTTTCTCAGTCTGAAAAACAATATTTAATGTATCTGCATTACTTTATAGGTAGGTTTAGGGTTGGGGTAGGTGTAGATGTTAATAAAACACAATCTAATAGATAGAAAAAAAAATATTTATTGTTGGTTTCCAGTAGATGTATCCCTTCTAGCCACAACCGTGAATATAACACATAATTACTGTATTTGCATTACTCTAAGGGTAGGTTTAGGTTTGTGGTAGGTGTAGACATTAATAAATCATAATTTGACAGGTAGCATTTTTCGTTGTCGAATTGTACTACCTACTGTTTTAATGGGAGGTAGCAAAATCTGACAGGGTAGCACAAATCGACAGAATACCGGCTACACTGAAAAAAAATGACTCTTTGAATTTACTAAATTTTTTTAAGGTAAGTGGTTGCAATCAATTTACTAGTCAATTGACTAACTTTCAACTAAATTTGTTAATTTAAATGTAGCTAAAATAAATTGATTGCAACCACTTACCTTAAAAAAAATTTAGTAAATTCAATGAGTCATTTTTTTCAGTGTATGTGTAACCCACTTCTAGCCCAAATAACCTTGAATTTGGTTACATGTCGTTTTTTGGCAAAATAACTTGTGAGATGTATGATATTCCATCATGTAAGCAAAGTCAACAGCGTTTACAAGGTGTTTAGTTGCATTTCTTTGACATGTTCTTTGCGTAGCCTGTGCATATAGCCTCGGTTTAGTTTGTAGTCAGAGCGGCTATTTGTAGCCCACTTAGTCAAAACTGATTCACTGTAGTTTTTGGTCAGGCAGCGCATGAGACGGTTGATATCCCATCATGTTCGCAGTGTCAATAATATCTACAAAGATGTAGTGTCATTTCATGACATGGTCTATATGTGGCCACGTTTTAGCTCTAAATTGGACGTGCTGTGTGTAGTCTGCTTAGCCCACCCGGCGAAATCGAGGCAATCCGTGGTCTAATTTTAAAGGCTTGGCTATAGCCCTATACCAGACCAGCGACGAGCATGGCCAAAATAGCCTTAAAATTGTTTACATGTAATTTTCGCCCAAGCAGCTTCTTATGAAATGCAAGTAAACTTTTGAAACATTTAAATTAGCATTATTTTATATTTTATTTAATTATTTTACAGCATTATTAAATATAGCATTATTTAATATGTCAAAAATAATTTAAATGTTTCAAAAGTTTACTTGCATTTGATAATATGATGTCATGTATCCCACAAGCTGTTAAATGTAACATTCATACACATTATACGATAATATTTGACTGTCTTTCATTTTATATATAAAAATGCAATTACAATTCCCAACCAAGTTGGCAGTTGTAGCCCTAGACATGACTACTGGCAACGCGAGACGGGAATTAAAGTAGAGATCACTGTTGCGTTTTGAATTTTGTTTTTACACGAGAGAGCACTAAGTTTACCAGTTGGAGAGCAGCGGGCAAACAACAAACGATAAAGGACATCCTGCTTGGTCTTGTAAGTATCTGTGTTTTCGTTTTGACCATAGACTGTATAAAAACATGGACGTAGTGTCTGTGACGTCATCCGTAGGTTACTGAAGAGCGTTTTTGAAGCTCAAAGTGGGCAGAGCCGGCCGTCGCCATCTTGGCAACGCGTCACCGCGCGTCACTCCCGGATAATTGAAAATGGGCAAAGAGGCGGGAGCTGGTTGCTGAAACCACGCCCATCTAGCTCGACGGGGGCGACAGAAGCGGCAATCCAGCTGTCACTCAAGTGGCCACGCCCTTAATTATGCAGAACTTTAAGGCTTAATATAATTTAAATGGATGAGTTCTAAAAAAATTCACCCCCCTCACAGTTGTCATGAAGGGCACAATTAGCTATATAAACCAAACCATTTTTTGTACCAGGCTGTAAACATATTTTTTTCTGCTGAAAAGTTGGGCATTTTAACATGGGAGGTCTATGGGACTGACTCCCTTTTGGAGCCAACCTCTAGCGGCCAGTCGATGAATTGCAGTTTTAGTCACTTCCATGTTGGTTTCATGAGAGAGAGCGGGAGGTTGCCGCTTGGTTTTGACATGTAATCATTATTTATCTGTATTATTTGTTATCATGTTTAGGCACCCTGACATTTTAGTGAAGGGAGCAAAATGTAAAGGCCAAAGTATACTTCACTTATTACGCGTTCGCGAGGGACAGCGTACAGTGCGCGTGACTGTACGCGCACCACCCGATTTTTGTAAACGCGCGTACTTTGTACGCTCAGGTCGCACATGTGCACTTAAGTTATTTTGCAGTAATCAGGTTTTCCCACATGGTGGCAACACTGTCCCTGGCCGTTGTTTCACAGTAGAAAACGAAACTAAAGAGACGGACAACGACAACAAAACAGCGGAGACTGAAACAACAGACGCTCACATTGACGAGCGCTTGTGAGCGAGAGGGTATGAGACAGCTCAGCTTTGGTTTAAAAGAGTTCAAAAATATTTGTTATCAGTCATGACTTAACGGGGGAAAATAGAGCAGACACTGAACATGAATGAAGCTTTCTATTGCGCGTGTGTCGACCGCCTGCGTTCGCGTACAACTTCAAATGGAGTACGTTATACTTTGAAAGGCTTGACTTTCAACTGTAGGCATATGCTAGCGTACGCGTACAAAAACGAAGTATACTTAGGCCTTAAAGTTAGTTGATAGTGATCCGTGACTAGGCCCACGGTTCAGCATGCATGTGTTCAAAGGATTAATTGCAAAATTTAATAGATAATAGAGTAAAAGTTTTATCATTTGTACGTGTTTACAAACTCAAGCGATTTTAAAACATCGCTAGAAGAGGCGAAAGAGCAAACAATAGAACAAACACAGCTTTGACAAAGATTAATCTATATTCATTTATACAGTGAACACACTCAGAAGAATTGGACAAACTGAGGAGGAGTTTCAACATCTGGAAAAGCAGTTGGAAATTGAGGAGATCCAGGCAGCAATGGTTAAAAAAATAAATAAATAAAAATAAAAACCCTCCAAAACAACATTTCCTCACTAAAGCTCTCATCTTTGACAAAGTCCATAATTTATTTTAATTATTATATTGAATTTATGACTGAGCAATGGCTTGTTACATACAGAGAGAGCATGAGCTAATTGAATAGAATATCTTTTTCATTGTTGAAGTACAATAAGATTTATTTTGAAACTTCCAAATTGATAGTAAAGCATAAAAATAGAAATGATTTAAAATGGCAATATAAAATGATTAATTATAAGAAGTTTGCAGCAGTATTAAAATAGTGCAAATAGCTCAGATGTGCACTGCAGCATTACAACCTAAACAGTACAAACAGAAAACATATTGTAATAAAAACGGTAGGGGTGAATTTATTATTCCATGTACATTTGACGTTAATGTGTGTACTGGGCTACTTTTTAGTTATAGCAGCTATCACTGTGTTGTTATGAAATCAGTTGTGCCAGACAATTTTGGAGGCAGAGACAGAGTGTGGGGGGCACTAATAGGGAAAAACTTAAACTGCTGGAGTAAAGAGTTTTAAAGGGTTAGTGATGGAAAACTTGCAGGTCAGTGGCATCAGTGTTTAAGGTTGGTAAACACTTGTACACTGATGCATATAATACTACCCGCCTGACATTAGTATGTGTTATTCAGGTGTCAAAGTTGTGCAGAATTGAAGGAAGAAACCTCAAAGACAGTGCCAGAAGGATGCTGAACAGGTAAAGCCTTCAAAACATGCCACATCAATCAAACATTGTGGTGTTAATAATAAGTTACAACGCAAATCAGAAATTTAAAAAAGATTTCCTTTACTGGTTATTTTGAAATGTCAAACTTTGTCCACAATGGTTAACCACCTCAATCTGTATTATATTTTAGGGTCTTAAAAAATTCCCTCATGCCCAAATTCAACATGAAGGGGGGTGGTCCGCAGCAGAAGGAGGCATTTGAAAAGACTGCATTAGTTCTCGGTCATTAGAGGTATTTATATACAACTCACAACATTTACCAGAGAGCTTCTCTCTTTTTTTAACACACTGAATGGTGATACACAATATATAATATATATCTAATTTTTGTTTATAGTAGGCATCCAAACAAATGAGAATGACTCCCTGTCACAATTAGTGTAGTTAAAGTAAAAATTGTCAAAAAAAGCTTTTCTTATGCTATTTTTTTTCTTCTTCTTATTTGGCAGATCCCGTGATGACCAACTTCCCAGCAGCAATAGAGTTTGGACGTGAGGAAAGGAGTTGGGAAGCATTTTAAACAAGAAATAAAACCAATAATTAATAATTTCCTTTAAGTTCACTGTTGGTTGTTTAATTTGTTCAAATAAGTAAACCAACAAAAGGGTTTTTTTTTTTTTATGTTGTCATTTATCCGTAATGTTTTAATGTTAAGAGTGATAACATGTTCTTTTTACTTTTAAATATCTTAAGTTATTTAAAATATTTTATTTTTCATTTTTATATTTTTATTATCTTAAGTTGTTAAAAAAATCCATATTTTTATCATATATTTATATTTAGGTGTATTGTATTTATAATATTTTATTTTGTCATTAATTCTTTTGTATTTTTATAATTTTGTATTGTCTTAAGTTGTTAAAAATGTTATTTTTCTTAATAAAAGCTGTATATTTAATTTGTTTGGATGGATTGTCATTTTCTTGTCTATTTAGATGTATATATGTAGCCATTCATTAGCTGTCTATTTGATGACTAGTCTATTCTTAGGCTGTGGTTAGACGTCTATTAAATTTTCACTGACAGCCCAAATTTTGCCTTGTTTTAGCCTAGACGTCTGGGCTGTGTTTGTACGGCTAATAGACGTCTTATAAACGCAAAATTGCTTGCTGGGATCACTTGAGACAAGCGCTTGTAAAAGCGCCCATGACGAGGATCAGTGAAAGGAGGCGGGTGCCTCTCATTTACCTCCCCGTGCTGTCTGCGCTTCGCTCGGTCACAGTGAACTTTGGCAAAGCGCTCTGTGGATGCTGGCAGGAGTCGCTCCTCTCGGGCGCTGCTGGCACGCGCTGTGGATGCGAAACAACAGCAAGGTACAATGACGCACCACAAATTAACACTTACGCATTTCACTGTTTTACTTTGTCTTGCGTGGTTTTACGTTGGTAAGATAAACACGGCAAGCCGCTGTTGTAAATAACCTGATCGTTTCGCTTTATGATGTTATCGCATTCTGTTTGGTGACATACCGGGTATTCAGTTTGAGCAAATCCACGACGGGCACGACACTGGATGCTAATAATTTAATACGAAACACAAAATAGCATAAAGGGATTTAAAGAAACGATGTTTCTCTTGCAGGTGACTGTTTGAGGATGAAGCCAGGCGCTACTGGGAAAGACAGTCGTGTTTAAAAATCTAACGCGAACTTATGTGTGACGTACCGTGGATTTACAGTGTCTAAAACATCCTGTAATGAAATATGGAAGCGAGGAGGAACTCCACATACCCCCTTAGTTTGGGATAAACTCACGTGCCATGGGATATTAGTATGACAGAGCTGCAAAAATGCCAGTTTAGCTCTGCATGAAGTTTGGAGTTGTCAAAACCACATATGTGGCGGAATATAGCCTACCTGAACAAGACATCATGGCAGAACTTTATAAGAAGAGCTAATCATTATTTGGGTGGATTGAGAGGGGTACAGGGGCTATGGTGAACTCATCCCCAGCGGTCGCTGCTCACGCAGAGGGTGAAGAGATCGAGGTGCTAGAAAGCACTGATGTCCTTCCTGTAGCTCCAGAGGACGTAAGTGACCATGATTTATGTTGTTGAAAAGCAGAAAAGAACAGAGATGAATTTTAGATTGACTCATCATTTTCTCAATTATATCTATGTTCATTCCTTTCTTCTACCTCTTTCTCTGTCTTACACAAATGCTTCTCTCAGCAATGGAAGTCTCTTTTTGACAAGGTAGGATTACTGCTCTTGTTCCTGACAGTTTCTTGTTTGTATGTTTGGGTTTGTGCAACTCTGTACATGTGCAGGCCATGCTTGTTTACTAATATGACAATAATTACTGATAAAATGGTTCTATAAAATACGAAAAAGACACAAGAGTTAAATCATGAAAAAGTGATACAGTATTTCAGTTAGTGGTCATCCAATATATTATAGCATCACTATGTTATGTACATAATACAATTGAATGAAAGCACAAGTGGATTGGGAAAACTGAGAATTTAAGAGTCGTATCTCTTTCAGTTTGTGAGTTTGAATTGAATCAGCAACATTCTACAGGTTTTGCATTTCAATGTGATTTGGAATGACTGGAAGTGGAACTTGCTGGATCTCAGTTTAAAGAAATTAAATACAGTGCACTTTAAATACCCAGATGACGCACTTAATTGTGTAATGTTGGATGCTTAATGAATTTAACTCTGTCTCAGCTTTCCTTACTTGGCAGGGGGCGGTGGGTGCTTGGCTATCAGACCCCAATGCTGGATGACAAAATAGCCTTATAAAATTCTTACATGAGACATACTAATTAAATTGTGTTTAGTGCATTGTTTGGGACACAGCCATGTAAGTAAGGTCTATAATGTACTATGAATCATCAACAAGAATTGAAATTTAAAAAGCATTCTGTTAATATCCGAAAAGTTCCCAACCTTTGTACACAAACTTGCTGAAATTAAAATATATTTTATACAACATTTACTCAAAATTCACAAATTTGAACAGAAATTGTATTGCCAAAAAGGCCAGTAGACTTTGGAGCTGACAAAGTGAGGAAATAGACACTTCTGTTAAATGGCCAAGTGGACATGGTTATTAGCTAATGCTAATAATCTCAATATATTGGTCGGTGACTAGTCTCAAGGGAAGGTGTGAATGTGTGATTTAAATACACATACAGTATCATGGTTACAGTTTGTAGTCTGGTCCACTCAGAATCCAGCATTGGGAGGGGTTAGTTAGTGGTTTGCAGGGAGACAAGAGAGCCGGGTGACAGACGGAAAGCGTTCCCCCCTCCGCCCCTTCTTTCCCTTGCTCTCAGGCTTTCTCGCTGGTGCTGCACCTGCCTAACCCTGACCCTCCACACATACTCCCCAGGGATAAAGACAAGAAGGATGAAGGGGGCCCAAATGCAGAAGAGAGAGATGGATATCAATATGAAGGGAAAGAGAGATTTTAGGGTTAAGAGGGAGCCAGACATGAACAGAGAATGGGAGCTGTAAGGGTGCAGAAGGCTCGTGGCACACCCCCTCCGTCCCTGGTAGATTTGACAGGGGAGAGAGGGGGCTGCCACACAAGTTGGCCTCTCACTCCGCTCCCTTTATACAGCTGACACTTTGAGTCCCTCAAGTGGCCTGCTGTTTGGGGTTTCGTCCAGTGTTGGGGTCACTGCCCTGCAAGGCTGTAAATTGTGCATTGTGGGATCTAAAGGCCAGGAACACACTTCACTGCCTGCAGATGTAACAGTCTAATGAAAAAGAGGAGGTGGAGCTGGGTTGTTATATGACACAATGTTAGAGTACAAACAATCTGTAATTCACACATACATATTCATATGCTCAAACCTGACTGCTGATGAAAAGCTGTTAGCATCAGATGATTGCATTCTTACCCTGTGGTGCAAGTGACAACAAATGGCTTGTTTGTTTTTGACAACTTATTAGCTGACTGCGTTAAAAAAAAAAAAAAAAAAAAAATCCATAAACATGGAAGGCTGTTAAACCACTCGATGCAGATAGATAACAATTCTCTTACAATGGCAGAATGTTAACTTCTCTCCCCAGTTAAATTAAGTTTCATGACTGCAAAGCAGTAAATACTGTAATTCAGTTAACTGACATATTTAGTTTCTCAAGTCACTCTCAATACTAATTATTTTAGCTGTGTTTTCCATAAATTAGGGTCTGACTTGGTTTATTATCTTTTTCACGTTGTAAAATTCATTTTTTAAATGTGAGAAAAAACTGACGACAGTCTGAGTTATTAAAAAATAATGCATACCCGCGGTGGTAATGCTGTTGCCAGTTTTATCTATTTTTGTTCCGCCATGAAAATAGTTCCAAATGCTTGCCAAAGCAGAATTAACCGTTGTGTGTCTCTGAGCAGCACACAGTAGATGGTGTTTTGTTCCTGAATGAAGCAGTGTTTTTGCACAAATCAGCTGAGAGAATTATTTAATGCACAAACCCACAAACCCTTAAGTGATTACTAGCCATTATTGTTTGTTGTGTAACTTATCTGACTCACAGGAGATGCTGATGCTCTGTAATAATTCTGTTGCTATTCACCATAAACAGGGTTTTAGATATGACATTTGTGCTATAATGTATTTCATTGTTTGGATTTGTTGCAGCTCACGAGGGTCTTAGAATTAATACGGGGGATAGAATTAACATTAATGGTTTCAGTGGGTACTTGCCTGTAATACCCCAAACATAAACCCAATACATAGCTACATTCCACAGATATTTAGCTTTACAATGTCCAAAGTCACCCAAAACAACTGCTAAAAATTCAGAGCCCCATAAAACACTAGCAACTTCACTTAAATGGGTCATGAACTGAGAAATCAAAATTCCTTTGATCTTTTGATATACAAGAGGTCATTGTGCTATACATTCTGTAAGTTTCAGAACTCAAAATGTTCTTGTTGGTCTAAAAACAGCTTATATTGAAGCCCATCTGCCAAAATGACAGGTGGCTTAACACCACCTCCGAAGAAGAAGATCAACACCTGCTTCTACATCACTGCCTGTTTAGCCCTGTCCACCGATTTGCGCACATAGAAGGTAAAAAAAGAAAAAAAAAAAAACATGAGTGGCAAACGCAGGTCTATGCAGAAGCCAAACGATAAACTTTATTTTTAATGAAGTCAGATCTTGGTCCTTTGTTCACTTCTTTGTACCACGGATTTGTTTACAAACAAGGCACAATTCAACACAGGATTTTCAGAAAGACAGAAACTAAAAGATGATGCTGTGTCGACTATATTGGATCCGATGTCGCACCTCACAAGTGTGAGTAACTGTTTTCATTACGTGATCACTATTGCTTTGTCTGTTATTACAGATCGTTTGATATGTACTTAGTATTTATGTGTTTTAACCTAAAACACAGCAGTGTCCATCTGTGAAGGACAGATACCAGTGGGTATTTACTTCAATCTGCCACACCTATTCAAACAGAGCATTCAGATGAGGGGGGTCGTAATTATTTCTAAATTATGATGCTTTTTGATGTAAACATCTTGATAACATTATAGGTGGACCTCAGAGAACAGTACAAAATAAAAAAAGCAGTTCATGACACCTTTAATTCCCACTGATTATGTTTAATTTGGGGTACAGACTCCTTATAACCCCCTTGTGAAAAAGCAGTAATAAAACAAATAATAAAAAAAAGTTTAAAAAATTGTACATGCAGATAATACAGTATTATTGTAATTAAATGTATTTAAAGAGAGTATACTTTCATATTTAAGTCACTTAACAAACTTTTAAAAAGTGCACTGCAATAATGTAAAATTAAAAGTTTAAATCATTATGTTTTTATAATCTTTTGTAATGCCTTAAAGTAGTACACTTCAATTGATGTCTTGACTATTATACTAAATCAGTAATGATAGATCTGATCATTTTATCGACTTGATTTTTGAAGTTTATCTTTTTTCAAGTCATTTTGGGACTCAAGAACAACTATCACAAAACCAAAAAAAAAATAAAATAAAATAAAATGAAAACGTGTAATCTACCATTTTTGGTTTATTTATATAATGCAGCATAGTTACCATGGTCTAGAATGCAGTTAACGTGCCATTAAGTTTCCAAAAACATGACATTGCGCTTCAGTATATTCTTCTAAATTATATTATAAGTATATTAAAAGTGTACTTCCCTTTCACAAGGGACATCTAAAATCTAACATCAAATGTGTAGTCTGTCTTGTTTCTCTGGTATTGTTTTGAAGAGGCGGCCCAATAGTGTGCCGTTGCTCACCACCTGCTCCTTATCGCTCATTCTACAAGCTGAGAGAGGTTGTCTATGAAAGGACGAAAGGAATAAAAAAAGAAAGCGACAGAGAAGGGAGCCCCGTGTGTCCCAGTGGCCCATTAACACATAACAATCACATACATTGTGTGCGTCCCTGAGCTCTTTGTGTTTCTTGACATTCAGTGATGAAAGTTTGCCAAATATCTCTATATGTGGCCTTGTTTCTGTTTTCAGGCACATGCAGCGAGTCATTGTCCAATATCTCTTTCTCGTTCTATTTTTAGTGTACTTTCCTTGTCTCTCCCTCGCTCTATAGTTTTTCTTCACAGCCCACTCTTTCTCTGTCACTTTATTTCTAAGAGACTGTGATAATAAGAGGAATCTCCAACGTGCAAAGCGTGAAAAAAATCCTGGAGTGTTTGAACAAAAAAAAAATAGACAGTTGCTAAAAATATCAGTTCAGTAGTACTTTCTGGAGAGTGGAAGTGTTGAGTGTGGTAACATCGAGTGCAGAGGTCTTCTTTAAACTGTGTAAAGTGATTGTCAAAAAGCAAGAGAATGTGTTCTACTAGATGCACAGAACTGCTCTCTTTCAGACACGTCAGTAATGTTAGGCATGTTGGCGGTGGGTCCTGACTCAGCATCAGCATTCCAGTTCATTTAAAAGTGTTCAGAAAGGTGCAGGCCAGTCAAGTTTACTCCATAAACCATTACTTTTATGACCTATTTTTTCTACGCTGGAATATTCTGAAGCTTTAGCATTAGCCTGTTACGCTTTTTTGGCTAAATGTTGCAGACTTGCCTTTTAGTTACTTTGTATTGGTATATTTGAAACTTCCAGGCAGATCTGTTGAGGCAAGTTGGAGCTAAACTCTGCAAGACACCGGCCCTCCAGGACCAAGTTTGGTGACCCCTGGTCTAGGGAGATTACATGGCTGTGTCCTTGATTTGATGTGCCTTTTAATACTGAATAAAGCCTATATTTTTGTCTAGATAAATTGATAGATGGATAGATAGATACTGTCTACTGTAAAATAAAGGCACTGTGTAACTTCATTCAACTTTAACAAGTTTAAATGTGAAAATAGATTTTATTTTAGATTTTTTATTTTGTAAAAAATTTCATTTTGTCAACAATAACACCTGAACATATGAATCCTTCCTCTTTGTTCAAGTTACAGACAATATAAACTGCATGGCCCGAAATGATTTTCTTAATTAGATTGATAGATGTGTAGCTTATTGAGTGTTGATGTATCAGCATCGTTAGTGGGATCACTGGACCAAGAAAGCCGCAAACATTTAAAAATGCATCTTTGATGTGGTAATTAAGGGGCAAGGAAGGAACTGTGCTATCTCTGGTCCTTCAGTCTTGAATCCAGAATAAAAGAACGCGAATGATGAAGAAACATAGAGACTGGGTTTACATGTGAGGGTATCATGGGCTACATGTGTGACAGCTGTGTGTCCAAAATAAAGAACCTTGCTTGCTTTCATGCTCTACTGTTCTCATCACTTTGGCTGAAAATTGAGCTCACAGCCCACCTGCTGTCTGGCCAACACACAGCTATCTCTCTCACACTCACATATACACGGTATGTGATCAGCATCTGCTCATCAGTGGGGGTGGTGACAGTCTAGTGGTCAGAGACGGAGGTTGCCGGTTAAATCTCAGGTAGGGGAAACCCATGAGTCACTGAGATTTCTCATAAGTGAGTTCTTCAGTAAAACACTCCAAGTTCCTCCAGGAAAGCTGTCCCTGCAGTTAGTGTAGAGTCCTTTTGAAAGTTAATTAAATGCACACCACTTTTCATAAGTTTTAAATTTACACTTCTATTCTAATCCTGTGAAGCAGTCCGTGGTGTTGTGTGACATTCGAGTCATGACTGTAGGTATCACTATAGAAGTTTCAGGGTGTTTGACAGGTGATACTCAGATTTCAGTGCTTACCTGTAGTTGATGTGATCAGACACTGAAGCTTTTCATATTTTTAAGATTAAAACCTTCCCACAGCTAAAGTTTCAGCCACAGAAATGTTTCCACCACTGGTGCAGGATTTTCTGTACGTCTTGCAGTATGTGTTTGAATTTATTATCTGTGAGCATGTGTCTGCATACGTGTGAAAGTGAAACTTGTATACACTGCAGACAAATTCCAGCATGTCAGAACATACTGCCTTTTTCAAGAAATGTCCATAAGCTTTTATCAACATTCAACAGGTTGAATGTTGATATAAGCTTACACTCTAAAAAATTCTGGGTTAAATACAACCCAGTGCTGGGTAAATATTGGACAGAACACATGCTGGGTTGTTTTCAACCAACAGTTGGGTTAAATGTTTAACCCAACCTTCTGGGCAGTAACCCAACCGCTGGGTCAAAACAACCCAATCATTGGGTCCAATACAATTCAAATCTGCGTTCGCTGGCTGGCACAGAGCCAGAAACACACACGTTTTTAAAGTACTGTGCATTATAACCAATCACGTACGATTCTGTTGAGCTTATGAATGCAAAGACCAATCAGAGGCGTTCAGATGAATCATAGCTGAAGCGCTGCTATTTCGTCACCGCACGTGCTGGCTGACTGAATTCTCTAATTCTCTCATAAATCCTAATGGAATATGTCCCAAAACACACTAAAGAAAACCATTTTTAATGGTTAAAAGTTGATAGTTTGTAATGTTTGTAATGTTATTTGTAGTGGAAACCATTAAAATTTTCTGTGATGGTTTTATTGTTTTTTTTTTCAGTAGGGACATAATGAATGAATGATGCATTTATATAGCGCTTTATTGTGTATTGTCGTACACCCAAAGGGCTTTACAATCATGTGGGGGGGTCTCTCCTCAACCACCACCAGTGTGCAGCATCCACCTGGATGGTGCGACGGTAGCCACAGGACAACGGCGCCAGTGCGCTCACCACACACCAGCTACAGGTGGAAAGGAGAGAGAGAGCCAATTCAGTGGATGGGGATTATTAGGAGGCCATGATTGACAAGGGCCAGTGGAGGGAATCTGGCCAGGACACCTGGGTTGCACCTCTACTCTTTACAAGAAGTGTCATGGGATTTTTAATGACCACAGAGAGTCAGGACCTCGGTTTAACGTCTCATCCGAAAGACGGTGCTTTTTGACAGTATAGTGTCCCCGTCACTATACTGGGGCATTAGGACCCACACAGACTGCAGGGTGAGCACCCCCTGCTGGCCTCACTAACACCTCTTCCAATAGCAACCTAGCTTTTCCCAGGAGGTCTCCCATCCAGGTACTGACCAGGCTCAAACCTGCTTAGCTTCAGTGGGCAACCAGTCTTGGGCTGCAGGGTGATATGGCTGTGGCAACCTATAAGCCTATGTTATTTATATTGTGGCTGCTGTGTGTCACATGACAAGCATAAGACCCCCCCAAATGATGGTATCAGGAGACTTAACCAAATCTGACTTCCATTTTTTAGCAGTACTAATGTGAACTGATATGATCTGCATCACCTACTCACTATGAAGGGAGCAGCAAATCCCAGAATGTTTCAGAGAAATATTCCCTGTCCCTGAAAAGTGCACAGTGAATTGGCTTTGGATGATCATGTCACCCAAAGTAAAATCTACTTTACTGGAGATTGAAGTCAGTATTCTTACAGTGTTTCTGAAGTGTGTTAGTCTTTTTTATAGCTGGAGGAACTGTCAATCTTTTATTGATTCAGAGCTTTGCTATGCATGAATTCTGTGGTTATCCATCCTTCATCTGTTTGCGGTCAAATGTTGGTTTCAGGCCTCTAAATCCATTAGCTTAAACATTAGCTTTTCATTTGACTTCATGAGGCAGCAGCTGCCTTGTGTCTGTGTCGTGTTGTGTGTGCATGTGCCTGAGGTACATGTACGTGTAATTTGAATAGGTATGATTTTATGATTTTATTTTTGAACCTTTATTAGTATCTTCCCTCTGTAAATCTATAAGTGTCTATCTTTAAGCATGGGTGTCCCATCTGTGTTTATGCTCAATTACAGGCCAATAATCCTGATTCATGACTTAATTAGAAGACTTCAGTCTTTAGTGTGTGTAGTGTGGAGCCTTTCTGTCGTCATACAAATTAAGGATTTGAAGATTTGAAACACTGTGGTGAGCCGCAGTATACTGTAAGGATATAAGATTCTTTTTGGCTTTGGGGTATTTTGGCATCTTCATATACACTGATGTTGATAAACAGGCAGTTCTTGTTAGCTCGGGTTCTGTGTACCTGAATCATTGAGTAGGCATACCCTCCTGATCTGATATGAAGATCACTTCCTTTTGTTTGTGCTTCATTACAAAAACAGACCTGTTTGTCCCTGCTTTGTATACTGTAGGATTGCAGTAAAACTATATAGTTGTGCAAATTCTGAAGAAAATTTTGTTCCAATAAAAGTGATGCTAGGTTGTGCAAAATTTGTCAGTTCAAGTGTTCTGGGAGGTTACCAGAGCATTGCAATGTGGTGGCTATGTTGTTAACACAGTGCATGTAAATTTGAAGATCTATTTGAAGATCTCTTTTGTGTTTAGAAGCTTTCTTGCAATAAGCGGTTTTCTGTTCAGTTACAGTTTGTATGCCTCATGTATAAATGATTTACCTATAACTCTGGGCACTTTTTTTACCTTTGTAATTGTCAAGTGTTTTCACATTCTTGCTTTAATAATGTAATTCTGTCATTTTTTTATTTTATTTTATTTTTTTATCTTGAATTATGTACTATGTTTATTATGTATTAAGTAATTTTATGATCGAAATTAACATTTTTCAAATAAAATGGCTAACTTGTCCTGCCAAGGCTAATTTTATAACTAGCATTTTATATAACATATGCATACTTAAATAGTATTTCAGTACTCTTTAAATAATTTAAAGGGGACATCGGATGCCCATTTTTCACAAGTTGGTATGATTCTTTAGGGTCTTCATGAAAAGTCTGTAACGTACTTTGGTTAAAATTTCTCAATAAACAACACCCTTTTTACCTTGTCAAAAACAGCTTTGTTAACAGTGACCTGTTTTGGTGCATGACCCTTTAAATGATAATGTGCTACTGCTCACCCACTCCTCTCTTCCGTTAAAGTCACCGTTCTTATACATGCAGTTACAACTGCTCAAAAACGATTATTGGTCATTAACAAACACCTTTATAAGCCCTCTACAAAGGCAACCTTAATATAGTGTAGTGGACACAACAAAACGACCGTTGCAAATCATTTGAACTTTGTGTCAGTATGTCATAAATAGAACGAGGCAGTAGTTTACTGTCGGGGATTTGTCATGTCGTGCAGCGCCACATCCAGTGTAGACAGCATCACAGATTATAGTGAGCTCTACAACATTTTGTCGAGCCCCGCCACTCATGTCCAGTGTAGACACGGTATGAGACTTTAGCCGCATTTGTCGTGGAACTTGCTAACTTGCACTCTTTTTGGAAAGGCAGTTTGCAAAGATTCATAAAAAAAAAAAAAAAAAAAACTTATACTCACTTCTTCAGGTGGTAAAGCTACCAACCCATCCTTCAGGAACAACTTTTTAGCACAACCTGCTTTGTATTGACCCTCATTTACAAAGCAGTCTAGTGTAAAATGACTGGTGCAAACAAATGCATTTATGTAGGCCGGGGGGCGCATTCCCTTCAAAAGCAAAAGTAATCCTCTGCGTCTTCAGTGGCTCAGATATCGGGAGTAAATGATGACTGCTATGTTTATTATTACATCCAACAACAAAACACCTCAATCGCTTAGGGGACATTCTTGTCTACACCTGCTCCGGCGTCGAAACAATGGCGGACTGTTTACAGCTCACTCAGGGCGGGTCTGTGCTAAAACGGCAGTGTTCATCAACAGGGGAGGGGCCTGGGAACTTTGCCAAGAATCTGTGAGCGACTTGATCTGAGAAAGTGCTTATGATTTGTGGTGATTTAAAAAAAAAAAAAAAAAAAAACGCACTGGGTGGATTTTTATCATTTTAGGGTGGTTGTGTACACACACTGCCAACACACATTTAAGTTCAAACACTATGTAAAAGTGAATTTTGCATCTGATGTGCCCTTTAACAGAATTACAGCTTGATTGGAAAATGACACTCTAATGATATGGTCTGTCTCTTTCAGCTCTGTATTTATATTATCATAGTTAAATTAATATAATAATTAATAATCATTTTTGATGGTTTTACAAAGGGAGGTTTGGGACAAGGCTACAAAGGGTATAAAATGATGGCATTTATGTTTTGTGTTAGTTTTAATAAAACAAGCAAAAAAGGGACATAAAAGGAAGAAACACCCATATTAGCCAGGGAGATCGAATAATAAAGAGAGAATCTCAAAAATATTGATGAAAAAATAATTAATCAAGGGAGAGAGAAAGTAAGAGAGAGACTAAAAGTAAGAAAAAGAAAGGCAGAAGAAAAGAGAAAAAGAGAAGGTCTGACCTCTGGGAATTACAGCTATAGGATTATGGCACAGATAGAGAATGGAGAGTGATCTCTGCACCCACGACCTCCACGTGGCAGCCTGCTGGGTGACTGCAGCAGAAAGCAGAAACACAAGTGAGCCAATACCAAACAAAAGCCCTTTGGCCTCAATAGAACTGAACAATTTCTTCAAAAGAGAGCTTTTTTTCTCTTTATTGCAGAGCTTTTTTTAACACTCTGGAGCCTTATAGGAATGACAATAACATGGAGAGCCAATGATGGGTTCTTTTGGACCCAGATGGCAACCTTGAAAATGTCTCAGACAGTGACCTCCTGGTCCCATGGCCCTCTACAACATAACTCCCTATGCTGAATATAGAGATGAATCCGAGCCCCCTTGTGAGTCACTGCTGGGCTGGTCGCCCTCTATTAGAGACCATAAATCTCTATGGAGAAAGACACCTTTTAGGCTGAAGGTCAACTCAGGGTGGGATGAAAAAGAAAAAAAGAGTGAATGAAGCTCAAGACAGTGAAAAACTGTTGCTCTTTTCTTTTGCTTACTGTGATGAGTGCCTTTTGTCAGTGAGTATGGTGATTGCAGTATTGAGGGTGAATGGTGCAATCAACTACATTTTCACTTAAGTTTGTAGAAGAGCTTTAAAAACAGGGGTGGCCTGATCTGCTATAACATAACTCTTTCTCAACCCTCCCAGTGTGTGTGTTCATCTGTGTTACAAATTTGAAAGGAATTTAACTAGAAATATTTATTTTGTTATTTATTAACTAGAAATATTTATTATGTTAGACATAAAACATAAAAAACAGAAATGTGTAGGAAAAAAATTATCATTTTAGTAGCAATATAGCATTAATAAGATATTTTTTAGTGGCTAATCCCACTCCTACTTCTAATCCTACAAAAACCATTTCTTAAAAATATGTACAATATAAAGAAAAACATGACAGAGAGACAAGTGCAAACACAATAATTTATTCATTTCAAAACTGTCAGAAGTGGCACCAAAAGATGCGTTGCTGTCGCAATTCTCTGTGACAGAATTTTGTGAGGTAGAGAGTAGAATGTAAGTTGTTAATAGCTAAAAATCTTATACCAGTCCACTCCATGAGCATGCGTTTCTCAATCATTTGCACATCACCCTAAAAACGGCGTTTCTCTATTTGTGACGACCTTGGTGAGAGCATATATATATATATATATATATATATATATAAAATGTATTTTATATGTCTATTGGTGAGAGCCAATGAGCGTTTGATAACATCGATGTAAATGCTGTCAAGCTTCTTGATGCTGCAATTTTTTAATTTGTAATAAGTGCAAAATTTGACGATTACAGTCACTGCTGAGGATGGAGATGACGATTGGTGAATAGGCTTGAAGTTTTTTCCTCGCAATCATATTTTGAAGTTTTGGATTACAGCACGCAAATAAAATGTTTCTTTCGTGATTCAGTGTTGCGTATTTGGTGTATTTGACAGTTATGCCTTTACAGCTTGTACTGCAGATAATCTGCCAAAAAAACATCTGTTTGGTTTTTGATTATTATGTCTATCATGCTGAAATCATGTGTCTTAAAGCCATATCAGTTTAAACTCATACGGTTTTCTGAGTGCACACATCCGAAGCACGTGCACAGAAAGTGGCTGTCACATGGCATGTGAGTACTAAACTAAGTTCTCTTTCATGGCTTATTGCGCTTAAACTGTCTAATACACACACGTTTATGTAAAAAAAAACACGTGCATAAGTTACAAAAACAAAGTGGGTTATGTCTGAGAAAGATACTGCATGTTAACCCTCATGTTGTGTTCAGGGCATTTTGACCCGGAGAAAACATTCTTTCTCCCGAAAATATTATTTAATGTTATCGCATTGGACTAACATTTACTGACTTTGTTCACACAGGGTAAAACTACTTCCACCGCAAAAATTGTTAATTTTTGTAAAAGATTTTTTATTTTATTCAATCTTGTTACAATTGTGGTGTTCCCAGTTAAAAATGACCAGTCCACAAAAAATAGCTTATAAATCTCTTGTTATGCAATATTATCACCAAATATTGATATCAATCTTTTTGTCAGCTTGTTTTCTTTCAATTAGGACTGGTTTGTGTTTATTTTTGGAACTGAATTTTCATAGGCCTCGTTAATCCGAGCTTACGTACCTCAGTTTTTGAGTGGAAAAAGCATTATTTGTGGATTATTTTGTCAATATTAAAGGGGTCATATGATGTGATATCAAGTTTTCCTTTCTCTTTGGAGTGTTACAATCTGTTTGTGCATAGATAAGATCCCTGAAGTTGCAAAGACTAAAGTCTCAAAACCAAAGAGATATTCTTTATAAAAGTTAAGACTTGACCACGCCCCCCTAAAACGGCTCATTCAAACACGCCCCCACATCTCTACGTCATGGTGTGGGGAGATTTGCAAAACACCGCCCAAATGTATACGCAAAGAAAGAGGGCGGGACTTTTATTCTCACTGTAGTATTGTTGCTGCCGCCGGCACCATGTCTTGGAGACGCGGTTTTGTTTTTGTACTTTGTTTGGGCTTCCAAAAGAGGACACAACTAGAAATCAGTGGTTAAGTTGTATTTACAACATTGTTCCAGAACAGTTCAACCCAAATGTTTGAGTGTGTGCAGCACATTTTACGGAGGACTATTTCCTGAACCTGGGAGTAGCCTACAATGCTGGCCTGCACAAAGGCTGTTTCTATAAAGTGGGGCAATTCCAACTTTGCAAAGACAGTTTGGCACTTCTGTCTCACAGCCTGTAAGTAGGCTATGTTTTCATATTTAAAGAATTTGCCACTGACTATTCAAACGCGAGTTTTGAGCTGTGTAGAGTAGTGCTTGTTGTTTGTCGTTTCTCCAATCACAAATGCAGACATGGTAATGTTTACTCGGCGCGATGCAACACGACGTGTAAAAAGACAGTGTAAGTCATTATAATCAGTAATTATGTCCCCACTGGATGCAACAAATGCCTCGTTTGTAATGGGTTTTATTGTTTTTGTGTCGTCGCGCCGGCCCGGGACACGGCATCACAATACGGTAAGGGGCGTAACATTTCCGTCTCGCGCTTGAGGTATTCGGCCAATCACAACACACTGGATAGCTGGCCAATCAGAGCACGCCTCGCTTCTCAGAATGATGAGCTTTGTAAAAATCAACGCGTTTCAGAAAGGCGGGGCATAGAGGAGCAATAATGTACAGTATGTGGAAAATAATGTGTTATTTGAACCTTAAACCGCATAAACACATTGCATTACACCAAATACACAAAATAATGTTCTTTTTAGCAACGTCATATGACCCCTTTAAATAAAATACGAAAATAATTTGCACTGTTTTTCACACTGTATGCTCTAATGTTGAACCAAAAAATTTGTTTTGAAAAGCTTTTATTTTGTATTTTTTTAAAAATCACACTTGTGGTGTTCCAACAAAAATGACTGGTCCACAAAGAATAGCTTATAAATCTATTCTTATGCAATATTATCACCAATTATTGATATTAATCTTTTTGTCAGCTTGTTTTCTTTCAATTAGAACTGGTTTTGTGTTTATTTTTAGAACTGAATTTTCATAGGCCTCATTAATCTGATTTTACGTACCTCAGTTTTTGAGTGAAAAAAGCAAAGCATTATTTGTGGATAATTTTGTCAATATTAAATAAAATATGAAAAAATGCACTGTTTATCACACTAGCATGCTCTAATGTTTAACCAAGAAATTAGTTTTGAATTTTTTTTTATTTTGTACAATTTTTTTTTACAAATCACACTTGTGGTGTCCTCGGTCAAAAATGACCGGCCTACAAAAAAGAGCTTATAAATCTTTTGTTATGCTATATTTTCACCAAATATTGGTATCAATCTTTTTGTCAGCTTGTTTTCTTTCAATTAGGACTGGTTTTGTGTTTATTTTTGGAACTAATTTTTTTGTAGGCCTCATTAATCTGAGCTTTATTGGTCAAAAATGACTGTCCATTGAAAATGAATTGGGGGGAGATCGGAAATCTGAGAAATATTTCACTGCGCTGAACTGAAAACTTCTGTAGATTTAATAAGAAGAAATTTCTCACTTGAATGCTGCTTTTAAATGCTCTAGCATGAGGATAAACATGCCGGATTGTGTGTGGCTCAGGGTGGGGTCACTGCTAATATGGCAGTGTCCGTCAACAGTCGTGGGTGGGGTTCACAGATTCTGTGAACGACTTGTTCTGAGATGCTGCTTATGATTTATGGGGATTAAAAAAAGGAGCAGGTGGATTTTTATCATTATAGGGTGGTTGTGTACACACGCTGCCAACAAACATTTACGTTCAAACAACATGTAAAAGTACATTTTGCTTAATAGGTGCCCTTTAAGTAAATGAGTAAACTTCATTTAATGAATGCAATTGAAAACTGTTACGGAGAGAACAGAGGAAGCGTTCGGATCCATCTGCAGAGCTTTATTACAAAAACGTGGTCACAACAGGTATGGGTCAAACAGTGGCAAACAGGTACATTCCAGGCAAGACAAAGAGTAATCCTAGGGCAGACATGGGTCATCAATCGGCGAACAAAATCCAGGGAGCAAAGCAAAGAGAGATAATCCAGGTACATGAGCAATAGTCCAAGATGGGGCAAACAGTATCCAAGACAGGGTCAGGCAAATGGGTAATCCAATATACACAGGCGAGAATCAAAGGACAAGAAAACAGGCAAGGCAAAACTAGACTAAGGCTAGGACTAGGTAACTGAACAATAGCTAACGAAAAGGCTCTGTAGAGTAGCTACGCTAAGACAGCAACAGCGCTAACAGTACTCGGCACTGAATAGAGGTTGGAACTTCCTATTTATGGTGTGTGTGAATTGGCCTCAGGTGAGCGTGTGATTGGTTACAGCTGTGTGTACTCAGTGTAATGGATGATGGGAAATGCAGTCCAGAGTGACGTGCAACAGTCTGTGTGGTGTGAGAGTCAATATGATGGAAGAGCGACCTCTGGTGGCAATTGGACAGAAGGCCACGAACCGGATTTGTGACAAAAACATAATGCCGTTGATGTATTGCCACTGACAATAAATTCAAAATGTCAATGCCACGATTTCAGTATTCATAAGGATTAGTACACATTTTTATGTCTGCAAAGTTGTTCATATGTAAATAATATGTTTTAGATGCTGTCATTTTGTCAATGTTGTACGTTTAGATGCTGTCAGTATGTTAATATTGTACATTTAGATGCTGTCAGTACGTCAATATTGTGCATTTCAGTGTCTATAAATACTCATGAGTTCACATTGGTGTGTCCCATACTGATGTAGTTTCTTCTCTCTTGGACATGTGGTGATGCAGACAGATGCTGTATGCACATTTATAATTGTATGCAGCACCTTTCATGAATAAGGTACTCTTAATATCCTCATAGGAGGTAAAATAAAATATAATGTCAGCTGTTTCATTTTCCATAGATTTTAATATTGGTTTTCAATTTATCCAATGCTTTGACCAAAATTTCCAAAAACTAGTCTAAATACAGTTTAAAATCCCATTTTTTCCCCTTTTTTTGCATTAAAGTTTACATAAACGTAATTAAATTAATTAATTAGTTAAACAACACTTATAAATACATTTTTTGGCACAAAATATTGGTTTATAATGATTATGATTATAGTACAATTGTGTATTTCCCATGAAAATAAAAAAAGAGAAATAATAAAGAGTAGTCGCCATTTTAAAGGGCTAGATACATGTTATTTAGCTATATTCTATGTTAATTGTATGTTAGACTATAGGGTATTTAAAATATCTCACAACAAAAACATTGGATTCATGGATGGCACCATGCGGTTATGTCACAAATTCATACAAAAGCACTCAATTGAAATTCATAAGCCATACAGAACAGCTTCTCTCTCTCTCTCTCTCTCTCTCTCTCTCTCTCTCTAATGTTGTGTTTTCCAGTGGTTCATTGGATTTAGCATTATACATTATGATAATGAGCTGAAGACTTCCAGTGGAGCATCTGTGAGAGGTTTATGGTTGGACTCCATTAGTATTGAATAAAATTATTATGTTTTTCTTTGGCCCTCACTGAAAGTGTAGCTGTGGGTTCTCTCTTACTTTGGCTCATTATTGAAAATTCAGTATGCTTAAGTTACTGTGGAGGAAAATCAAGGGAAGAATATGCATGTTGAGAACACACAAGGACGTATCTCAAAGTTAACATGGAAAAAGTCCAAACGAATGAACAGACCGTGCTTAAAAAAAAAAGTATATATATATTTTATCATAATCTAATCTTCTCTCTAATGTAATAATTCGACACAACTTTTTGGTAACAATTTTGGTGCCATTTTGTAGTGCATTTGATTTCACAGTCTAGGCGGTTATGTGACTAATCCCCTCCAAGACAGACAGAATGGTCAAATCAAATGTTTTACATGGGTTTAATCTTTAAACCATTATATCATAATGATTTTCTTCTATTTCTGTTGTCTCTGACATCAGAAGAAGTGTGCTTCATTCTCAGGTAGTATCGTTTTGTAGTGTAAAGGCATTGTGATTTGTCCTCAACACGCAGGGAGTTGTGGGATAGCTGGTCTCTGAGGCAGCATTGATTACCCTGTCAAGCTGCCAGCGCTTTCTCTCTCTCTATTTCTGTCTGCATCATTGCAAGCCTGCTGATAACACCTCAAAACTGCTGCTGACGTCAAGGTCTTGGATGACAACATTCTTCATCTGCTGCACAAACTGCCCTTTTCCAGACTCTGAAGAAAAACCTGATCCATTAGTAATGTTGCTGATACATTTTGGTCAGTTGTAACAGTAACTACAGTATATGCAAATCAGTTCCATAAGCTTTCCAATATGCAGTGTTCTCCCTATTACACTTTAGCACACTTTTAAAAAGAGTAGTTGTTATTAATAATAAACTTTAAAAGAATCTACTGTAGTGCAAACTGAATATAATGTTTTCAGACACATAACTGCATGTTAATTGTATATAATTATGTTATTTCATAATTACTTCTATTGTCTTTGAAATATGGTTGAAGCGTACTGCCGAATGTACTGACAAGCATTTCTGTCATGACAACTTTCGGAATAGATCTGGTACACTGCTACAGCAGAGCAAGTACCGAGACTTGCTACTGCCAGTACTTCCACAGACATGCTGCTGTGAGCATGTAAGAAATACTGCTGCTGCACATATAACACATATGAAATAACCCCCATTTTTATAACATATGTGAAATTACCCCATAACAGATCTATACAGGTGGAGCTGGGGAAGGTGGAGGGTTTCTGAAGCACGCTTTAACTCCTACTGCAAGCACTAGCCAAGCATTTGAATGTTGAGCAGCAAGCTCATTGGCTGCTGAAAGAAATCAGCCATGCCATGTGAATGCTTATGTAATTACATCAGATTCAGTTAGAACCGACTTGCACCATCTAGAATGGAACAATTCTGGAACAATACAATGGTGCTTAAACAAAATTTTCATGTGTTGGCTGACCTATTCCTTCAGTCTTCAATCTAGGTGGAAGAGCATATAAACAGGTTTCACTTGATGAGCTAGTAGTTCTTTCTATAGGGTTTCACAGTGACACCAGAGTCAGACGTCTTCTACAAAAGGACATTCTTTTTGTCAGCCGATGTCACCCGAAGGCTCAATTTGATATGTCTGTTGTAAGTTATGTAAATGATTGTATTCTAAATGATTGTATTCTAAGGGGAAAGAACAATTTACTGCCTTGTTATCTATGCACATGCATAAACCAAAGACCTACTTTGTATTCAAAATAAATATATATACCCTTCCACCTTGTGGGAAAATATAATAAAATTATATGTTAAAAATAAAAATGCAGAGGAATTATAAATCTTACAATAAAGATTATGAAATCAAAAATAACCTTAATGCATGTTACTTGTCTTATTTGAATAATTAATTCAAGCTTTTTTTATAGGTCTTTGTAGTCTTTAATCTAAATTCATAACTTTGTTTATAACTGTCTTAATAGTTTTCCTATACAATTGAAGTTAAAGGGATAGTTCACCCAAATATGAAAATTCTGTCAATAATTACTCACCCTCATGTCGATCCAAACCCGTAAGACCTTCGTTCATCTTCAAAACACAAATTAAAATATTTTTGATGAAATCTGAGATCTCTCTGACCCTCCATAGGCAGCAAGGGACCATGATCAAGGCACAAAAAATCAGTGGTTCATCCGTAATTTTATGAAGCTACGAGAATGCTTTTTGTGTGCAAAGAAAACAAAAATAACAACTTTATTCAATGATTTCTTCTCTTCTGGGCAATCCTCTGCCATTATCAATTATCGCCATTATTCTACGTCAGCAGCACCATGCGCATGTGGCGATAATGGTGGAGGACTGTCCCAGAAGAGAAGAAATCGTTGAATCCTTGCTGTCTATGCAGGTTCAGAATGATTCATTAAAAATATCTTAATTTGTGTTCCGAAGATGAACGAAGGTCTTATGGGTTTCGAACGACATGTGGGTGAGTTATTATTGACAGAATTTTCATTTTTGGTTGAACTAAACCTTTAATGTTCCAAAATTGTTTGGTTAGGGAGGGGGAAGTGGTGTGTGGCCAAGTATGGTGACCCATACTCGGAATTTGTGCTCTGCATTTAACCCATCCAAGTGCATACACACAGTAGTGAACATACACCTGGAGCAGTGGGCAGCCAATGCTGCGGCGCCCAGGGAGCAGTTGGGGGTTTGGTGCCTTGCTCAAGGGTCTCACCTCAGTCGTGGTATTCCCTGCCGGACCCGAGACTCGAACCCACGACCTTCGGGTTACAAGTCCGACTCTCTATCCATTAGGCCACGACTGCCCCAATACCAACATTTACCAACATTCTTTAAAATATCTTTGCCTTCCACAGTAAAAAAAAAAAAAAGAATTCTTACAGCTTTGTGATGACATGAGAGTGAATAAATGATGACAGGCACGTTTTATTTTGTGATTGCATTACCTTGGCCTGTACTGTGTGGTGCTACTACCATCCCTACTCCATTTTGGCTTCAAGCAGGTTTTTTTTTTTTTTGGTTTTTTTTGTAACAGGGTGATTTCTTATCCAGTTTCTATGGATTAGACAAGATACAGATAGAGCAGTGAAGTAAAGCACAGAGAGCTGCTTGGAAAAAATGTCCCATTAGGTTACAATTCAGTTTCACTGAGAGGGGCGAGCAAGATGGAGAGCGGGTACAATCCCATGAAATTGGGCCAAATATGGGGCTCACGTCTGAGCTGTCTCTGCAGACTATGCAGAGAATGTCAAAGAATGTTGTGAATGTCAGTATACAGCACTGCTCAATCAGTTAGTTTCGCAGTTAATTTGTAATACTATATTGGAAATGCAAATTGTTGTTATTGTTGTTGTTAAACACATGGTAAAGACATCATAATTTTGTCAGATATAGCATTTAGTCTAACAACAAAGTTACAAGGTCTCATTCTCTAACCATGCAACTCCTTGTGGCCTGAATGAAAAATGGGATATATTAGGACTGTTTTCAAACTTTAAACATGTTTTCAATGAGAGTAAGGCTAAATTGAGCATGTGTGTATATAGATAAATATACACAGGATAATAAATTATAATAGTATTTTTAGTTTTACATTTCTGCAAAATTTAGCCTCAGAGAGATTAAATGCATGATTAGGGCCAATCTGAGCTAGACGTGACCTTTAGTGCAGATGTGAGAAATGGTGTCTGGACAATTAATGGTGTGAAGTATGGCCTGCAGACAAATGCCCAGTGGCCCTGACCGTTAATCCATCAGTTCAGTGTGGCTTCATTGATGGATCTTGTTTACTTAGAGCAGCATCTGAAATGGATTGAATGAAGTCTTGTTTTACAATCTTTGGAGAAAGAGACAAAGCATTGGAAATGTGGTACATATTTTTGACTATGTATATTTGACTGTAGTCCCAGGCAAGGGATTTCATACACAGCTGTGCTAGTTTAATGATTTCATATCAACTGAAAGCAACATTACATATACAATACTTTTCTTTTTTTTTCATGCAGGTCCTATTTTATGATAATGGCTGGCTATACATTATCCCTTACTTATATTCCAAGTATTATTGTGAGTAACATGCACAAAAAACTTCTGTTTATTCTGTTGTAATAGGCTTTGATGTAATCTTTCAAACATGTACTCTAGTTCCTGTCAGTGCTGGTGTGTGGGAAAATGACGGGCTGTACAGTTTGTCTTTAATTTTAGGCAGTGAGCTGAGAAGGAACTGCCTTGATAAGCTGCCTGCCGTTTTGTTTTGGTGGGAAGAAATTCCAGCTGAAGTAGATTCATTTCCGCTTGGTGCTTGGTGATGAGTTTTTGGCTCAAGGTCTGCATTTAAAGTCACACCAGAGGTGTTCAGCTGGGAATAGGAATTGGCTTTCTGCAGACCAGTCAAGTTCTTCCACACTGACTGAATCAATCATTTCTTTTTGAACCTTGCCTTATACACAGAGGCATTGTCATGTTAGAATAGAAAAGGGTCCTGTCCAAACTGTTGCTTTAAAATTAGAAGCACACAATTCCCTAGAATATCATTATATGCTTAAACATTAAGATTTGTACTCATGGAAATTACTAAAGTAGTCAAACCTGTTCATTAGAAGGGGGTGACCCAATACTTTTGGCAATATAGTGTATCTTTTTTTGTGTTCCGAAATGTACAGAAACAGATACAGAAACAGATTGTATCTCTTTAACACACACAATACAAGGCAAATATTTTGCTCGTTGTTTTACACATGAACTTCATCCCCTGAACTGCTCTTAGAGTCACTTTTCACCAGCTTTACACTGTTTCACTTAAAAAAAAAAAAAAAAAACACTGTCAAATACACACTAAAATGGAAAGTAAAACTGAAAGACCTTCACAACAACCTGTCGAAATAAAAAAAATAAAAAACTGGTTAACTTGAAGAAATTATGATAGAAACATGAAATTATGATAGAAAAATGATATTGCTATTGTATACTAAAATATAATTCTCAAAGTAATAATAATAATAATATTATTATTTTTAAGGAATATTGTGCAACCAAAGTCATGGGTGCCGATTTACAGTGGGTACGGAAAGTATTCAGACCCCCTTAAATTTTTCACTCTTTGTTATATTGCAGCCATTTGCTAAAATCATTTAAGTTCGTTTTTTTTTCCTCATTAATGTACACACAGCACCCCATATTGACAGAAAAACACAGAATTGTTGACATTTTTGCAGATTTATTAAAAAAGAAAAACTGAAATATCACATGGTCCTAAGTATTCAGACCCTTTGCTGTGACACTCATATATTTAACTCAGGTGCTGTCCATTTCTTCTGATCATCCTTGAGATGGTTCTACACCTTCATTTGAGTCCAGCTGTGTTTGTTTATACTGATTGGACTTGATTAGGAAAGCCACACACCTGTCTATATAAGACCTTACAGCTCACAGTGCATGTCAGAGCAAATGAGAATCATGTGGTCAAAGGAACTGCCTGAAGAGCTCAGAGACAGAATTGTGGCAAGGCACAGATCTGGCCAAGGTTACAAAAAAATTTCTGCTGCACTTAAGGTTCCTAAGAGCACAGTGGCCTCCATAATCCTTAAATGGAAGACGTTTGGGACGACCAGAACCCTTCCTAGAGCTGGCCGTCCGGCCAAACTGAGCTATCGGGGGAGAAAAGCCTTGGTGAGAGAGGTAAAGAAGAACCCAAAGATCACTGTGGCTGAGCTCCAGAGATGCAGTCGGGAGATGGGAGAAAGTTGTAGAAAGTCAACCATCACTGCAGCCCTCCACCAGTCGGGGCTTTATGGCACAGTGGCCCGACTGAAGCCTCTCCTCAGTGCAAGACACATGAAAGCCCGCATGAAGGACTCCAAGATGGTGAGAAATAAGATTCTCTGGTCTGATGAGACCAAGATAGAACTTTTTGGCCTTAATTCTAAGCGGTATGTGTGGAGAAAACCAGGCACTGCTCATCACCTGTCCAATACAGTCCCAACAGTGAAGCATGGTGGTGGCAGCATCATGCTGTGGGGGTGTTTTTCAGCTGCAGGGACAGGACGACTAGTTGCAATCGAGGGAAAGATGAATGCGGCCAAGTACAGGGATATCCTGGACGAAAACCTTCTCCAGAGTGCTCAGGACCTCAGACTGGGCCGAAGGTTTACCTTCCAACAAGACAATGACCCTAAGCAGACAGCTAAAATAACGAAGGAGTGGCTTCACAACAACTCCATGACTGTTCTTGAATGGCCCAGCCAGAGCCCTGACTTAAACCCAATTGAGCATCTCTGGAGAGACCTAAAAATGGCTGTCCACCAACGTTTGCCATCCAACCTGACAGAACTGGAGAGGATCTGCAAGGAGGAATGGCAGAGGATCCCCAAATCCAGGTGTGAAAAACTTGTTGCATCTTTCCCAAAAAGACTCATGGCTGTATTAGATCAAAAGGGTGCTTCTACTAAATACTGAGCAAAGGGTCTGAATACTTAGGACCATGTGATATTTCAGTTTTTCTTTTTTAATGAATCTGCAAAAATGTCAACAATTCTGTGTTTTTCTGTCAATATGGGGTGCTGTGTGTACATTAATGAGGGAAAAAAATGAACTTAAATGATTTTAGCAAATGGCTGCAATATAACAAAGAGTGAAAAATTTAAAGGGGTCTGAATACTTTCTGTACCCACTGTATGTTTCTGTCAGTGGCGGCCAACTTCCGTAACCCAAACACCACCCCCCACCACCACCACCCCACCCCTGCCTTTTTTTAAAGTGCAAATACATTATCAACCAAATATAATTGGTGATATGGGCTTCTTACTAAGCATTAAACCAAGCCCATACTTGGTGTTCGTTTTTCAATTATTTTTGTCCGTGTGATGATGCGCTTGATGAAGAATTCAGTTTGCGAACAGAAACACACAGAGTGCAATATACAGACATTTGACAGTCATGAATACTGACATTTATACACAGGGAACATGTGTAACAGACGCCTCGCAGATACAAATGGGGTAAATAATGTTTTGTGTTTTGATGAAAATAAAGTTAACATTGGCTGGCCACATATCATGTTGTTTATTACTTATCAGAGCTGTTGAAACCGGAGATTCACACTAAATAAAACCAAATAATCCACACATAAGATGAAATCAACTGATGCAAGGAGTATTCAATGAAGCCTGTGTGCGTTAATGTTTATTCTAACTCTATAGAGATTTTCGCGGAGGAAATTAACAAATATCCTGCTCATTTTTTCTGACTTTGAAGCATAGACTACTAACACCTAAAACTCCATGCGATCACCTAAATATGAGTTACTAATAATGAAAACTGCTCAAGCACAGTTTTATCCAACTTTATCCAAATACTGAGGGTGCTTCAGAAATTGGTGTGTTCTAGCCTCAATACACATAAATTTTCATGTATATTTTTGTCCTGTCCATTGCTCTTGTCGTTCCCGAAACTTTGCAGCATGAATGTGGCTGAAAAACTAAAGTTTTATACAAATTCTGAATAGATTATATAAAGGTGCATCTCAATAAATTAGAATGTCATGGAAAAGTTCATTTATTTCAGTAATTCAACTCAAATTGTGAAACTCGTGTATTAAATAAATTCAATGCACACAGACTGAAGTAGTTTAAGTCTTTGGTTCTTTTAATTGTGATGATTTTGGTCTCAACAAATTAGAATACTTCATAAGACCAATAAAAAAAAATTTAGTGAATTGTTGGCCTTCTGGAAAGTATGTTCATTTACTGTATATGTACTCAATACTTGGTAGGGGCTCCTTTTGCTTTAATTATTGCCTCAATTCAGCGTGGCATGGAGGTGATCAGTTTGTGGCACTGCTGAGGTGGTATGGAAGTCCAGGTTTCTTTGACAGTGGCCTTCAGCTCATCTGCATTTTTTGGTCTCTTGTTTCTCAGTTTCCTCTTGACAATACCCCATAGATTCTCTATGGGGTTCAGGTCTGTTGAGTTTGCTGGCCAGTCAAGCACACCAACACCATGGTCATTTAACCAACTTTTGGTGCTTTTGGCAGTGTGGGAAGGTGCCAAATCCTGCTGGAAAATGAAATCAGCATCCTTAAAAAGCTGGTCAGCAGAAGGAAGCATGAAGTGCTCCAAAATTTCTTGGTAAACGGGTGCAGTGACTTTGGTTTTCAAAAAACACAATGGACCAACACCAGCAGATGACATTGCACCCCAAATCATCACAGATTGTGGAAACTTGACACTGAACTTCAAGCAACTTGGGCTATGAGCTTCTCCACCCTTCCTCCAGACTCTAGGACCTTGGTTTCCAAATGAAATACAAAACTTGCTCTCATCTGAAAAGAGGACTTTGGACCACTGGGTAACAGTCCAGTTCTTCTTCTCCTTAGCCCAGGTAAGACCCCTCTGACGTTGTATGTGGTTCAGGAGTGGCTTAACAAGAGGAATACGACAACTGTAGCCAAATTCCTTGACACGTCTGTGTGTGGTGGCTCTTGATGCCTTGACCCCAGGCTCAGTCCATTCCTTGTGAAGTTCACCCAAATTCTTGAATCGATTTTGCTTGACAATCCTCATAAGGCTGCGGTTCTCTCGGTTGTGCATCTTTTTCTTCCACACTTTTTCCTTCCACTCAACTTTCTGTTAACATGCTTGGATACAGCACTCTGTGAACAGCCAGCTTCTTTGGCAATGAATGTTTGTGGCTTACCCTCCTTGTGAAGGGTGTCAATGATTGTCTTCTGGACAACTGTCAGATCAGCAGTCTTCCCCATAATTGTGTAGCCTAGTGAACCAAACTGAGAGACCATTTTGAAGGCTCAGGAAACCTTTGCAGGTGTTTTGAGTTAATCTGCTGATTGGCATGTCATCATATTCTAATTTGTTGAGATGAATTGGTGGGTTTTTGTTAAATGTGAGGCAAAATCATCACAATTAAAAGAACCAAAGACTTAAACTACTTCAGTCTGTGTGCACTGAATTTATTTAATACACGAGTTTCACAATTTGAGTTGAACTACTGAAATAAATTAACTTTTCCATGACATTCTAATTTATTGAGATGCACCTGTATAGACTAGAAAGCACACAAAGAGCACTTCCCTTATAATCACTAAAAAGCTGTTCCTCGTCTTAGTTCATCGTCTTAGATCTGTTTCGCACGAGATTGGCACCTATGACTAAGGAATTTTTTTTATTCATTTATACAGTTCTGTTGTGCAGCATCTTGCTTGACAATAAAAATGCAATGTTTTGTTATAAATTAATGTTATTTGATTACACACACACACACATATATATATATATATATATATATATATATATATATATATATATATATATGTATAGAGAGAGAGAGAAACATCAGCCACAATAAAATAACAATAAAAGAGTGTTTTTATGTCACGTTATATCAGATATCAGGTAGGGTTTAGTGTAGGTGGTACATTATTTTCAAACACGATTTATTATTAAAATGAGCATAAACCTTAGCACCACTCACCTGACATTTCATTTCCAAACTGCTGCCATATGTACAACAACCATTATAATAAAACATCGCCACATTCGAGAAGGGTCTGGCTGCAGACTTGCACTTGCATTTTCAGACTTGCACTCTCAGACACCTGCACTTCCGCAAGTGACGTCACTTGCAGTCTTTTTTATTTTTTATTTTATTATATTTATTAATTATTTTTTAAATTGAATCTCTCAACATTTTACACAAGTAGCCAGGTGGTGAAGACAAGAAAAAAAAAAACTAAATTAGAATGTCACTTGCAATCGCCGCTTGCACTTTTTGCTGTCTGTGATGTCACTTGCAATCCACACAAACCATGCGTGTTGCCAATGGAGACGAGACGCTGTGGTGGTTAAACGATTAAAACTAATTTAATATCATAACATACAGGGTGCTGCAAGTCATCTGTAAGAGAAAAAGACAAGACCCGCAAATCCGCGGCCACAGAACAGCAGAATATGAATGCAGTGCTCTCATTAAGCGCTTTTAAACCTCCCATAGAAAGTCATAAACACTTAATATGGCTTAATGTGTTAAGACAGTGCTATTAAAAGATCAAATTCAATATACAGTTTATTAATATAATGTAATATGTATATAGTGTTTTCCTCCCATACCACAAAACGTGGCATAATGTGGCATAACGGACTAAAGACCAAACCCAATATGCTCCTCTTCGTTATTAAAACATAATTAATATGTAGCCTGCAGATAAGCAAGTGAGCCCAGAATAAACGCAACACGTAAAGTTTCGCATTTTCCCATTTAGAATAAAATGTCTACAGCCCTATTGTATCATTGTCTTTGTCCATTAAGCTACATTACGTGTATTATTTATAATGATTTTCTACGGGAGGAAAACGTTTAATGTGCAACTTAACGCATTGCGTTCTGGGCTCATCTGCTTGCCTGCACGGAGCTGGTCGTTTAATATGATTTAGGCTAATTCATTTCTTAATGCGTGTTCATATGGTCTGTATAGTTTGCATCAACAATAAGAAATAGCCTACTGAATTTTGTCTTTATAATCTTATTCTGTTATTATGCCACATTAAGCGTTTTGCTGTATGGGAGGAAAAGTAAAAGTTTGCTCGTTGTGAATGGTTTTCTACTGGAGGTTTAAAAGCGCTTAACGAGAGACTGCACATTGCGTTCATATTCGTTCATATTCTGCTGTTCTGTGGCCGCGGATTTGCGGGTCTTGTCTTTTTCTCTTACAGATGACTTGCAGGACCCTGTATGTTATGATATTAAATTAGTTTTAATCGTGTAACCACCACAGTGTCTCGTCTCCATTGGCAACACGCACAGTTTGTGTGGATTGCAAGTCACGTCACAGACAGCAAAAAGTGCAAGCGGCGATTGCAAGTGACATTGTAATTTAGTTTCTTTTTTCTTGTCTTCACCACCTGGCTACTTGTGTAAAATGTTGAGAGATTCAATTTAAAAAATGATTAATAAATACAATAAAATAAAAAATAAAAAAGACTGCAAGTGAAGTCACTTGCGGAAGTGCAGGTGTCTGAGAGTGCAAGTCTGAGCGTGCAAGTCTGAAAATGCAAGTGCAAGTCTGCAGCCAGACCCTATTGCCACATTCATGCTCATCTGTTTAAGGACGAACTGAGCACACTTCTAGTGCCAATCACTGAGCATTTCAATTTGAAAGTCTCAAGAAGCAGCATAATATCATTTTGCAGAAATGACACCACAGGCACATTTTCCCAATGAGCCTGGGTGGTTTTGTACACCCCATGCAGTGCAGCTTTTGTTGGTTCACAGCCTGAGGGTCGGGCCGATTTAAAGCAGCTGAGCAATAGCTAGCATATGCAAATCCCTGGAGGCCATGAAAAAACTCAATGGTACTGAGAACCCAGACAAAAGTGGTTCATTTTGTCTGTGCATAATTTTTGATGACACCCTTTGTTTGAAGTGCTAATTATGATTGTCTGTACATTCTTGACTTGTTTCCACACACTGTTGCTTTGTAATTTTGAATAGCGTCTTCAGTACTGAAGGCACCAGCCATGAAATTACAGTGCTCCCAAGCAGTGAAAATGAGCTTGTGTTCACACTCCGTGGATAGTGTTCTGTTTTCACATTTCTTTTAATAGCTGCTGTGAATGACATCATACAGTAATCTGGGCACAGTGTTTGTGAATGTTGACTTTGAGACCCCTCTGAGTAGTTGTTTTTAATTAGCAGCTTTTAATTCATGTTTGTCAGGTTGGTTCTTTATCTAAATGCTGTATGGAGGCTGTAACTCACACCTGATGGCATTTGTGACCCTGCTGCTATTATTTCATGTCATTATTTGTAGAGATACAAGCCTCTGGTCTAGCCTTTAATGAGAGAACAGAAGGTCTTGTAACAGCGGTCTGTAATGACATTGAGCTGAAGCGGGATAGCCAGTGTTCCAGTGTGTGTATAGTGTGTTTCTGAATATAAGCTTCCGAATTTGCATTTTGTTTTGGTACCGGATTTTAAAATTGTTCTCCCTTTGGAATCAAATAAATAAAACTTACTTATGAATGCAGTATTTGTATTCAGTATTCATTTTTTATAAAAATGAGTTATATCTGGAGAAATGAGCTCCAAAATGTTGTGTTTAAAATTTACAAACATATTCATGCATTTTGACGATGGAGTTTTTCCCTTTTCTTCAAAGCAAATTTCCTGACTCTCATGATAGAGAGTGTTTCTTCTGCGCTCTGACTGGCTTGGATGGGTCATATGGATGCCAACAGTCTTTCTTATAAACCCCTCTACCATAAGTGAAAGAAGGGCCAACTGATTCATAGTACACTGCATAAAACTAGGAAATATGTTAAGGATTTGACTATTTGACTATCTTTAATCTCTTTAGCATGGCATAAAAATAAAAATATGCCATTAAACAAATATTTAAAATATAAGAAATTTAAAATATTGTCTTAAAGTTCATTCCACACTAATTTGGAGATTCAGTAAATATATTTATATAATACAGTGTGTGTGTGTGTGTGTGTGTGTGTGTATAATATATAATACATAATTGATGGTGGTGATTACTTTCTTATTGTATTATTATGTGTAGGGTCTGTAATATGTTTTATTCCTGTTGTTCGAATTTCCTATTCATGAGGAGATAATTATGCTAATCCTCTTTTAATGACACTTTTTCCACATGGACATGTATGAGTTTGGTTACAGCATAACATAAGGTATATGCTGAATGTTATTCTATTCAGCTGCATTTAAAGAGCATGTGAGACACACACCACCCCTTTTCTCCTGTTATTTGTTATGGACCAGGTCTTCTACGTACTTAGCCCTGAACTTCCATTAGCTAATCGATTATCTTGTTTATAATAATACTTTGTGATTATCTATAATAACTCTGACTTGCTGGAGTTTTGTCTATGAACATCCATTTTACCAAGAAATTTTACAAGATTTGTTGTATATATGTAGGAAAAAATAATTGCCCACAGTTCTAAGCTAAAATGGAGATGTCTGGTGATGCAGAGGTGCTCTAGGTTAGACTTAGTGGGGAGTGAAATTACATGTGTTAGTGGTAGAAGAACGTTTGCAGTATTGCAGCATTTTGTGTGGATGTGTATACAGTACATCTGTTTATGTGAAAGGAAGGAACAATGAAATTTTACATTTATTTACATTTATTTATTTATTTATTTATTTATTTATTTATTTATTTATCACATCCAGTCAGCATTGCCAACAAAAAAATGAAAATGTTTGAGTTTATTTTTTTAGGGCTTCTCTATATTACTAGTGATGAGTCAAATGTATTGCTCATGAATCTGCCTCAGAGTAAAAGAAAGAAAGAAAGAATAAATTAGTTTATATCTCCCAATTATGATTTTATATCTCACAATGTGTTTTTAAATCATGCAAAGTGATTTCATTTCTGCAACTTGATATCTCAGAATATGGCTTTATATGTCACAACTGTGACTTTGTATCTCGTCATTGCAAGTTTTTTTTTTCTGTGTAACTGTGACTTTATTAATTGAAATTTCCAATTTATATATATATATATAAATATATATTGTCAGGGCTCTGCCCTGGCAGCTTTGTCTGTGTTGTCTTTCTTTAATGTTTCTTTGTTTGTCTTGTGTCTTAACACATTGCTTTGTCTTTCTTTGTGTCTACTATGTGTTCCTGTGATCCCACCTCGTTGTTTCCCTTGGTCATGCCCTCTTGTTTAGCCCTTGTCTTGTCCTCGTTTTCTTAACTGTGCTCACCTGGCCCTAGTGTACTTTCCTCCCTTTATATTGTGCTGCTTTTCCTCTTGTGTTTGTGGGTTCAGATTTTGCCATAGAGACAGTTACTGACTTGCTGCTCTATATTTCAGTCTTGCCCTGCCATTGTGTATCCTTACTGCAGTTTTGCTCTTGATTTTGCCATCTTCTGATTTTTTTGGTTTTGTTCCTCAGTAATCTTGCTTATAGTTACTTGTAACTTCATCTTTAGTTGTTCTTCAGTCTTGTTTCTAGTCTTGAACTACTCAGATTTTATACTTTAGTTTTTCATTAGTCTAAATGTAGATATTTCCTTTTACTTTTTGTTTGTTTTTGTTTTACTTTTTACTTTGTTTATTTTCTTGTTATTTTTCCGTTTCATGTTGTTTCTCTTCTTGTTGCTGAGTAGTGTTGTTGCTGTGTGGTTTTGAGTGCTGTCTTGTTGGCTTCTGAGGCAGCGTAACGGTTTAATGATCTACAACAAAACAGAACGAGTTTTGGTGACAACTAAACAAATAATTAATTACTATAATACTCATTTCTTGCTAGAAATAACATCAAAAGTGCAAAAAGTTAATCAGAAATATACATTTACACACAAACTAACCACCAAACGCAACTTGCAGCCGCCATCTTTATTTTTTAGCTTAACCGTCTCGGAATGGAACGCACAGGATTGTGGGATATCAAAGGCAGCGAAGGATACATCTATGCTGCCTTCAAAAATCGATCAGATGAAGGTATCTCATGAGACAGGAAGTGAAGCTAACTTTGGATTCGAACATGCCTTGATGCCTTCCTGCCTTGGAATGCTGCCTCTGAAGGCAGCATTTTTCAGTTTTCGGATGCAGCAGTTGTGTGTTTGTGCTGTGTGTTCCCTCCAGTCCTGCTCTACCAGCCTGAGACTCCCTGCTGGTCGATTCCCCAAGACAGTCTGACAACCAAGCTTGGTGCTGAGAATCTCTCTCTGAGACTGGCCTGCTTTAAGTCCCTTCATTCTGATTGCACGCTCTACTGTTCTCTGCTCTGACCTTCTCCCCAATCTTCTGCCTGGTTTGGCCACCGACAGGGACTGTTCCCCAGACCATCTACCTCTGGAGGCTTAGTGATTTTTTTTCCCGCTGGTTGGAGTTGTCTCAAGGTTGTTCATCCCTGTGCACCCCCTGAACTTGTGCTTTCAATAAATATTCAAATCAATCACTCTGCATTTGGGTCCCTTCCTGCTGACCTTGAAAAAAAAAAATATATATATAAGTATTTCTTAGTTTATCTCACAATTATTCTTTTATTATAATTTTACTCGGGGGTGGAAGTAGTTTCCATATGAATCAAAGAATTCAACAATTGTTACTATTATTTGGAGATGTATTAATCTTTTTATCCCTCCCCTTCCAAACACATACACTCACAGAGAGAGAGATTGTGGCAGTTGGTGAACTCTATTCTCTCCTGTGTAAAGAAGACTGTTTAATATGCGGCTGTATGAAAATGAGGCCTGGAATACCAGGGGTCTCACAAACACACACCACCCCTTTTCTTAGCTCTGTAATGAAAGATCAGCTCCAGGACTGTCTTTAAGCAGGATTAATGTGGTATTTAATTATCAGGGCTGCAGTGGTTGGTGTCTACATTATAATACATTTTATGTACAACAGGTTTTCATAAGAGCACTATCAACTTCACAAACACATCAAAATAATAGAATGAAATTACATTTTAGGAAAGGACTTAGCATGCTTACATTTAGCTGAGTCATTTTGTGAGATTCATTGGTTATATTTGTGCTTTTGCAGGCTCAGCAGAGAGAGTATGTATGTGTGTGATGTATAATTAGGTAAGGTGGCAGAATAAACTAGGTCATCAAAACCCCATTGTTGGAGCTGGATTCTCTCAAATCTGTCTGTTAGCCAGTTTACTAAAAATAGTTTATGTAGGTATGGCACCAAGAATGTATGTGTTTTCTTGTTCACAGCAGAGAGTGTGTGTTTGTGATCGGGTTCTAAGAATGTAGGCTAAGTGGTTGAGGGTGGAGTTTGTGGTGGGTGTTTGTTTGCGTGTGTTCTGGAGGTGGGGGTCTGCACTGAACTGTAAATCCCCAATGGGTAGAGATTAGTCTCTGTCTCCAGCTTCTCACTCTCTCCCTCTATGGGGACAGTGTGGGAGAGGAACAGATCATGCCATGAAAACTTGTGGAGACAAAATTAACAGCACGCAGAAGTTAGCAGAGATCATTCAAGAGAAGGTGGGTGAATCTTTTGAGAAGCTGTTGTGTGTTTGAATGTCTGAATAGCAATGGAAATATTTTTTCTCTCTCTCTCATATCATCCCTAGTTATCTCTAGATGGTAGCATATTGTTTTACACTCCTGTTCTGCAAGTACATTAATTAAAATAACTGGATAATAACTAGGTACTAACCCTGAACCTAACTCTAACAATGTAGTTACTGTATATTACCCAGTACTTTCTTAGTTAAGTACACTGTAAGTACACGTAAGTGCACATACTATAAAATAAAGTGCAACCAAACAGATAGTCTATAAATTCTGAATGGATGAGCCATGTTTGAAGCTATTGACAATAAATGCACACCTGTGACCCCACATTCTACATCAGGGGTGTCCAACCCTGTTCCTGCAGGGCCACTGCCCTGGAGAATGTCCTAGAGCCTTAACTAAACAGCTACTCAAGGTCTTCAGGATTACTAGAAACTTGCACAAAACTGTGTTGGAGCTGGTTGGAGGTAAAATCTGCAGGACATTGGTCCTCCAGGAGCAGGAATAGACACCCTGTTCTATAAATGCACATGGTTACAGCGTTATCTGGTAATTGTAAACATCCTAATGAACTATATTAGGTTTAACGTAATAACTAACAATAATTGCTTGAATGATTATAAAATTATTATAAAATTATTCATTATTAATAATTAATGTAATGATTAGAAATTAACTTTATTATTTGAAATTATTATTATTTAGGAATTAATTTATTAATTTGATCTTTTTTTTATTTTGTGTATTCCAAAATATATCCATATAATAATAAATATAATTCTTTATCAGTCTTTTAGCATGCTGTTTGGTGCACCTTTTGTTAAATTAATAAATAAATAAGAAAAAAAGTAAGAAAAGAAAAAGAAAAAAATAAAGAGAATGATTCTGTGCATTACAATGATTCTACAAAAGGTAAGGGATCCACAAGCCCCACCTGTGGAAAAATCAGTGTAATACTTGGTAAAGTATGAGTGGTTGATTAGGGTTGGACATTAAATTACATTTTCCTTCAAATCTTGTGTAAAATAAATAGTTTTTAGCAATACTTAAATGACATTGCAGAATGTTTTGCATTAACATGATAGGTCAGCTTACATTTAAAGCATCAATGTTCTCATTCAGTGAGAGATTTTTTTCTCTTGATTTATGCAGATCCATCTAATACTGTAAATGTATGTGTTGATTGATCATTTTTAGCTTTAATAATGTTTAGCAAACTGTGTATTAATCTTGAGCCATATTTATATGCAAATTCTCTAGTTTAGAAGAAAGAGGTTCATGATGTGTGTGTGTGTGTGTGTGTGTGTGTGTGTGTGTGTGTGTGTGTGTGTGTGTGTGTGTGTCTTATGACCTTAGCTGCCCAAGCAAACAGTGATTGAATGTTTGAAAGCCCAAAAGGGCTGACGCATTGACACCAATTACTAAAACAGGATGAGCTCTTTGAACTTTGACTCAGTGACACAAAACACAGTGTCAGACACAGATCATGTTATTGACATTATGCCATTAAACCATCCTTATCTTTCTGATTACCTAAACACACATTTTTATGTTTGTAAGCCTCAATGGTCAGACTTTTAACTATTAACTATGATTATTAACTATGATTTTTGCCTCAATAAACTACGTAATAAAACAACTTTTCACACACTTTATGAACATAATCTGACATGTATTAATATGTTTTGTCATTGGCCTTATGAACTGATGTGGGTGGTATTTTACTTGTAGAGCTTCAATGATAAATAATTGATAATTAAATTTTGCCATAGAAAGAATGCAAATGATTCTACTTTTCTGAACGCCCCATCCGACTTTCTCTAGCATTTCTGTATAAACAGGTCTTTGCCAGAAACTTTGTATGTGACATTTGTGCTCAGTTCCTATCAGCTCAGAAAGTTCTGTTCAGTTGTTAGAGATCACAGAGAACTGAATGAAACGGTTATAATGCCCTAGAATCAGAGGCGGTTCAGATGCTGCTTTTGCTCTGTGTAAAAGAAAGCATCAGGGCCACCTTCACTCTTAAGAATAAAGGTGCTTAAAAGGTTCTTCACAGCGAGAAGAACCATTTTTGGTTCCACAAAGAACCATTCAGGCAAAGGTTCTTTAAAGAACCATCTCTTTCTTACCTTTTTATAATCTGAAGAACCTTCTTTCACCACAAAGAACCTTTTTCTGAAACAGAAAGGTTTTTCAGATGTTAAAGGTTCTTTATGGTTCTTCTATGGCATTGTGAAGCACCTTTATTTTTAAGAGTTTTCTAATATTTAAATATTTAAAATTATTTCTACAGTTTTATGAAAAACATTATATATCATGCATTTCATGGTACAGTATTTTTGACACTTAAGATACAGCTTCTGTGCAGACTTGGCAGTGTGAAGACGACAATATTCAGTGTGTCAACGTTCATTTTCGCAATCCCTAATATTTATCTTCTAACTTATTTAATAGATTAAATCAAGTAATGTCCCTCTGCTTATAGTCCTCAGATGGAATGATGGATAAATTCCTCTGTAACGAATATCATCATGTTATGAGTTCAAAGAACTGTTCTTATAATGTTCACCAGTGAGTGTTGTGGAAACGTTTTAGAATGAGAATTTGAAAATGAATTCTAATTTCCTGTTTCTCCTGTGTGATATGCTCAGTATGACCCAGAGAATTCAGGCTTCATCAGTACTGAGCGTTTCCGAGACCTGCTTGCGGCTCATGGATCAGAACTGGACCCCCACAAGCTGGAGGTTCTTCTTGCCCTGGCTGATGGAAATGCTGATGGAAAGATCTGCTACCAGGATTTTGTTAACCTGGTGAGTTCTGCAGATGAACTTGAGGTGAGGTTTGTAGAACTTCTAACCTTGAACTAAAAGCCAAAACATGGAATGTTCCATTCCACTTGCATGGGAATGCCTTCAAATCTGGGGGAAAATCTGAATGCCACCCATCCTCAATCTCACACACTCTTCTGCCCTTTTCCCTGTCTCTTTCTCATTCTCTCTCAGTCTTTCTTTCACACATGCAGCAACTCTTCAAAGAGTGTCATTGTTCACCACAGTGGCTGGAGAATAGAGCTATAGTGCTATAAAGCAATGCAGTGAAACTTTGAATCAGATTCTGTGTTTTGACTGGCTGCAGCAAGTTATGTGAAAGTGGGACAGAGAGGAATGAGGAGCATGCATTTGGGGTCTCTACACTTCTTTTGTTCCTGTACATCTCTCATTCATTGTCCACTATAACAATGTGAGAACAGAAATACAGGGGAAAGACAGATTGTAATAACTAATGGTGGATGAAATTTTTATTTTAAGGGATGAGAAAAAACAGTAGAAAGGAGATGCAAGAGGGAGACTGGGAGGGATGGAAAATTCTATATACATGCATTAACCTTTTAAAACCTAAGCGGCACCCAAAAAAAAAAATCATAGTCATATTACTCAGCGACCACTAAATGGAGTAACATAAATTAGGTATCATTTTAAAGCTTAGACTCTCAGCTTTTTAATGAATGTAATCATTTTGGTCAGCTCTTAACGAGTGCTGAGAAGTCCCTCTAAACCTAACTGTACCGCCGGCGGGATGCCCCCTAGCTGTGTAAAAATTAATAATCATATTTTCAAAACTACACCCTTGATCAACGCAATATAGGTGTCATTTGAAAGCTTAGAGTCTGAACTTTACAATGCATGTAGCTCCTAAGTAGTGCTGAGTTATTTGCTGATAAACTGAAGGAAAAAATATCATAATTCTTGAAATATTATTTTTGTACTATTTACTGTAATATGTCAAAAATATCATAAAGCTCAGATAGTCATGTGTCATATGTCATTTGAAAGCTCTCACGGAGTAGATTACAACGAGTATAATTGTTTTGGGCTTTGACTAAACTTGAGCAAGTTTTTGTACGTGAAGCCCCGCAAGACCCATATGTAAATAATAAACGATGTAGCATTTATGTCACGTTTTGGCTCGTAACTTCATGAAACATGCTCCGATTGTGGAAAATTGGACACCATTATTTACAGCAGATTATCACGATTAAAATGAGTCCATCAACATAATCCAATTAATCAATCACGAGATATTGCTCATGCAATTACGACACATAAAACCCCACAGGCACACATATGCTAACTAAAACTAAAATGTAGCTGTCACATGGCATTTTCGGTTATAACTTCATAAAACATGCATGGATTGTAGAAAATGGCACATCATTACTTACAGTGGATGCTCCTGATTGAAATGAGTCCAAGATCAACATAATCCCATGAGTGAAAGAACGATTTTAAAAATGCCCATTAGGGGTGACAAAGGCTACCTTGTTTCCAAATGCTGTAACTTTTGATTTCTTTATGCGATCACCACAAAATTCAGATCCAGATACAGCTCACATATAGAGGAACATCACCAAAAAAGAATGATCCCCCTACCTTATTTCCTTCATGAAATATTGCATGTCAACTTAGAAAGATATGTAAATTTTCCCTTGTACACACTTTTTTTTTTTTTTTTTTTTTTGCTGTTTATTAGCTTCTCAGCATGAGAATGTCCAAATTTAATTAAAATTTATAAAGTTTCCTTTCAAACGATACCAACCTTTTGACTCTCTTTGCTATAGTTTTGGAGTTACGAGTCTTTACTTTTTTGTGTCACTCAGAAAAAAAAAACTCTGAAAATGCCTTCAGGGCTTAAAGTGTTAATAGCCGTGTTTCACTATTATGTTCACTGTGATGGAAAGCGATTAAAGTGTGGCAGCACCACTCCATTATGTCATTTTCTGAGAATTCTTTCTTTTCTTCAGCCTTATAGTCTTTCAGTCTTTCACCATGGTGCCCAGCAGTAGAGAACCTGATTTGTGTGTGTACTCTCTAAATACCATATTGTTTGACTTTTCCTTGTGTGGTTTCCATGGAAACAGCCAACACAAAAATCTTCTACAAATCATTATGCCACAGAAAAGTGCATCACAGGGAGCACTTAATGGCTGTTTGTTTTTGTGGGGAATGTGTAAAGTGAGTATCAGGTGTGTGTATAAAGAGTTATGGCACACAGACTGTAACTGTTAATGTGAGATCTTTTATTAAAGAAGATGTGTAACAGTAGGAGGAAATTAATAGTGGTTGTTTGTGAGGTTGAAGTAAGCAGCACAAGTCAAAAAAAATTTGTTTCACATCATGATAAATATATGGTTATGTTTCCATCTTCAGTGAGTTAATCAAGTATTCACTAACAAAAAAAGTCTGGTAACACTTTTCATTTGGTTATTGTTAAGAATATAGATTAGGCATCATGAATTAAAAAAAATAACAAACAATAATTTGACAGCATTCAGTGTGTATTAATGTTATTGGTTAATGTTTGCACTATGCATTTTTTACATTTCCAGATTTATACATTAACAATAGTTAATGTATTACAACATTAATTATTAATGAACAACAGCATAAATTAATATTAACTTAAATTGATAAATGTTTATTAATGTTCATTACTGTAAAGAATTACCAAATGTACCTTTGTGCTTTTTTAGACAAACCGTGGTATTCTTTTAAAGTATCTTTGAGTATCATGTAAATGCCTGCTAATTATTCATTATTATATAGTATTACTGAGTGGAGACGTGCTGAAATCGCGTTTGGTCTCGTACTGTATGGCGTACCTTGTTAGTGTCTGCGCTTGCGTGGCCATTTATTGTGATTAACAGGAAAGTGCATCCAGCTGAATTTAATTAGTGATTTGTTAGACGGGTATAAAAAAGGTTATTATACCGCGGCAGCGGTTGTGGCAGCCCTCGTGGTGTTAAGACCGAAGTGTGTAAAGACCATCGACTCTACCGAGCGACTCCACCAGGCAGGGACACCAGCAAGGGATAAGTATCGCTTTTCATTTATTATCTTTCCTATTACTTGTTTCACTTCTCTTTCAGTTTTTATAACCAGTTCTTACTTGTATGTTTGGCACAGTTATTTTTTAGGATTTTTTTAAGATTACTGTTAAACTAATGTAGTTTGATTTGTATATGTTATCTATTTTAATTTTAGTTACAGTTGTAGTTATGTTTGTCATTTTATTAGTTTTTTCTATTATGTCTGTATAAGTTATTTATTAAGTTTTAGTTTTATTTCATTTGAATTATTTTAGTACTTCAACAAACTACATGGAAATGAAATAATATTGAATTTATGGATGTGTGTGTGTGTGTGTGTGTGTGCATATATGTCTGCGTGTGTGTGTACATACACGTAGTTGTTTTTGGTGTTTGGCTTAGTTTTATGTTAGAATCATTATTATACTCTTATACCTTTTGTTCTCTTAATATTTTGAATTGTTTGTAGCTTTATTTTGTTTTCATTTAAATGTTAAGTTTAGAAATTTTGTCATATGCATTTCTCATTTTTATTTAATTACTTTTTTTAATGTGCGTGTATATATACTATTTATAAAGTTTTAGCTTTTAGTTTTGGATCAGTTTTAGTTGTTTTAATACTTCAATTGATTGTTTCTGTTGTCCTCATTTGTAAGTCTCTTTGGATAAAAGCGTCTGCTAAATGACTAAAAGTAAAAGTAAAGTAAAGTAAAAGTATATATGAAACTGAACTGAGCTAGATGACGACATCACTGAATCGATGAACTGACTTTAACTGAAAAAAAAACTGTTTACTATTGTCTTTTTGCATTATCAACACACCCTTTTTCATTCTAATATGCTGATTTGGTGCTCAAGTAACATTTCTTATTATCACACCTGAAAACAATTGTGCTGCTTACATTTTTTGAGGAAACCACGATGCATTTTTTTTCTGATGATTCTTTGATGAACTAAAAATTTCAAAAGAACAGAATTTTAGCTGAAATTCTTGACTGTCACCTTTGATCAGTTTAATGAATCCTAGCTGAATTAAAGTATTATTTAAAAAAAAAAAAAATCCTTCATTTTTCAATTATAATCTATATCAAAGCTGGCCAGTGTGAGTACGTATTTTGTTTTGTGTGTCCATGTGTATATCTACGTATATCAAACAAACAGGCACTGATGTAACATCAATAGAAACAGCTTGCAGGTGGTTGTGTGCACATATTCATATTCCTCTACAGAATCTCATTTGAGGTGAGCTGTTATCCAGACGGGGCTGCGGTCATTATTTTCTGGCTTTAGTTTTTCACAAAGTTGGTTTCTTTCCTGTATTTAACAGAGTTTTTATAGCTTTACTGTGTGAATCGTGAAGCTGTAAGTTTTGTAGGTCAGCTTAGTCATGTTTTAAACTATTTCATTTGATCCCAATATGATGGCAAAGGCATCATCTTTAGGGGCTTTCCAACTAAATTTCTTCATCCTTCTCAGGGCCTCTTCTACAACTTACGTAATGCATGACCTGTATTACTGATCAGGAGCCTGGCATTAGATAAAAGAGCATTCCAGGTTTTTGAGGAGGACTTTTTGCCTCGGCAGTGAAAAGCTTGTTTGAACAGCATTGTCTCATACGCACAAACACACACTCATGCTATAACTTACACTGTTTGTTACACAGCTGCTCTGAGACTTGAGATGAGTGTGGAATCTTTAATCGGTTGCTAAGTGACAACAGTGGCATTCTGTCTGTGGCAGAGAAGGGTGGGGTGGGGTGGGGTGGGGGTCATGGGATGTGTGATAGGGTGCAATGTCAAAGACAGAAAGACCGCTGATAGACCAATAACATCAGGGATATTTCCCAAAAAACGCAGGTGGTGAATTAGTGTAGTCAGAGATTCTGAATAAGAAAAAACATCCATAAATATTATTAAGGATTACAGTAAATGAGATCACAGATAAATATAAAAGTTTGTGCCTGTCTGTATATAAAAACTTGATTGACTTTGTTACTGTTACATGATCATTTGCATATTTACAAGAAAAGTGGTGATAAACAATTCACTGTTCAATTTGTCATGTTTTTTTTTTTTTTTTCTCAGATGAGCAACAAGCGCTCAAATAGTTTCCGTCGAGCGATCCTGCAGGGGAGTCGGCAGCTCAGGAATTCCGCACTGAGAGAGGAAGTGGGCTTGGGTCTGTCTCGAAGACTTGTGCGTCACGTTGCCTATGAGACTTTGCCAAGAGAGGTGGACCGCAAGTGGTACTTTGACAGTTACACTTACTGTCCACCACCATGGCTTATGCTGGCCATCACTATAGCAGAGGTAAGAATAAACTTTACTATTGAAGATTATTAAAAGAAAAAAATATATTGTCCACTGCTTTTATAAAAAAAAAAAAAAAAAAAAAAAAAGTGTTTTTTTTAACCTCAAAACATAACAGCAGATATGTTTCCACTTTGTATTACATGACTTTAACTACTATGTAAGCAACTTATGTTAACAAATGGTGCAGTGTACTTATTGTGTTCATGTTGGATATTAAAGCATTTTTGCTATTGAGGTGGGATAAGGGTAAGGTTAGAGACAGGAAACATGTATTACTGTATAAAGTGTGCCCATTACTGCAGTTCTAAATAGATTAAAGTCATTAGAGAGCACACTAGTCAGATCCCTGTGCTTGAACTCTCCTTTAAAATGAATGAACAAATAATGAATTTGAGAGCCACTGAATTGAAAGTCTTCCTCCAGTTCCAGCAGAAATGCAAGTGATATGCAAGTCTTTATACCAGGCCCCACTTTTCATTAGGAGATAATATGAATCAAAGCTTAACAAATTCTAGTAAGCTTATTAAATTAATTTTTCTAAGGTTTGACATGAACATTTTGATAAGCTACAAAGCTAATGCTCTAATAAGCATAAAATACTTTGGGTAAAATAATAAATGTTTAATTACAATAATTATTTTTATTAAATTAGTAGTGAATGAAATGTTTATTAATATTGAACATTAACATTTTTCTTACCACCCACACTGTGCTAATTGCTTTAATACATAATATACAAAACAGCAAATTGGAAATCATGTTACAGAATTACAATTCAATACTATATTAAAGTAGAAAAAGGTTTTAAATTGTTTTTAAATTGATTTAAATTGTAATATTTCACAGTGTTACAGTTGTTGCTGTATTTTTGATCAAATACATGTAGCCTTGGTGAGCATGAGGGACTATTTTCAACAATATTGAAAACACTTTTAGAACAGCCATTGTGTGAAGAGTGCCCTTAAAATGCTTCCTCTGTAGGCGGCCCACTATGTTTTGATGGACAGCACAAGTGTCACATTAGTAACAGGCTCTTACTTTCCACATTGTCCTCAGGTTGTTGTCTTTATGTATTATGGATTCCAACTTAACCGTTGGGTTCTGCAAGTCTCATCACCATATTTCTTGAAGGGCCCATTGCCATACCACCCGCAGCTCAGAGCTCAGGCCTGGCGCTACCTTAGCTACATCTTCATGCACGCAGGGTGAGTTACACACTAGTTATATTATTACAAGATAACTCATTATGTTAATATGAATATATGAACATAAAATATTTATTTGATTTCAAATTATTTTAATGTTACATGAAGATTAAACTTCCTTTGGAGAAAAATAGTCCATTACAATCATCCTGGCAGCAATATTAAAATTTTAATTTCTATACGAGAATTGAATTGATAGTTATTATTTTACTAGCTAGCTAACATACAGTAATCATGAGATCTCTTGTGATCTCTTACCCACAGTTAAACCTGTCCAGAGCATGGTAGTTGTTGTATGTAGTGTACTGTAAGTTACCATCAACACCACCTAAAACCATCCACCTTCTTGAAACTGAAAAAAGCAGAATTTGCTCAAACTAAACTCAAACTACTTACTACATTTTCTATTTAATGCTTTTGAGATACTGTAAAATTGGTATGAAAAGAGAAAGAGATCTCTAAGTGATATGAGATAAACCGCTGGTGTGTTATAGTTTAGTTGTCATTACACAGAAATAGTTGACAGCTCAATGTTACAATTGACAAATCTGAATACAGAGAGCTGTAAATAAGCAGAAATAAAACCTTTCTCATGTGCATATCAGGCTTTCATGTTGCTTAACAAATGCATTACCTTTTTCTCTGTTGTAATTTAAAGATGTATTTGTATCTCAAATCATCCAAGAGTATTGCAGCCTCAAAATGTGGCTCACTGCCGCTAATTCATGCCATTTTTAGATACTGCTTTGATTAGATTTTTCTTTTCTGGCATTTTAAAATGCTTACACCCTCAATGCAACATTTTCAGGCACAAAAAATGCTATTAAACCACATTTCAAAAAGCTTTTTTCTGACATGAAGGATTGAAGGCATGTGTCCCAGGTTGATAGAGGGCTTGAGCCCCTGTGATGTGTCTGATGTGCTGTGATCTGTAGGGTTTAATGTTTTATATTACACTCATCTACAGAGTAATCTCCCCATTAACCCAAGCTAGTGATCCGCTCTGTCTGCTGCACCAACAGAATTCCGATAGCAGAACACACAGACTCTTTCACACAGATAGGCTTTTCAAAAGTCACTCTCTAACTTGGTTTCATCAGCAGCAGTGGGTAGGACATGACTCATTCTGAGATGGTGTCACAGCATTGCAGCATTAAACACCACATGATCTCTGATGATCAGCAGTTGTATCAAACATCATTTTGTTTGGAGCAGAAACAGAAATGTTTTGCATTGACAAACAGAAATTTGCATTGTCCACTAACCTTTTTATTGTGCCCTTCTAAATCCCCTTCACATGATTCTGCTTGTAATCTGATGGGTAAAGGCCATTTTAAAGGTCAATGCCAGAAGAAAACAGGTACTTACTGTACGTGCGTTGTTTTTGGTATTATCCTTTCCTTGAAAGTTTTGAGATTCTTTTAATATATCTCACCACACAAAAGATTGCTGGGACAATTTTTAACATGCTAATGCTATTCCTTATATATATATATATATATATATATATATATATATATATATATATATATATATATAATGATTTTAATATTTAAACTATACATTGGATCACATCTTGACACTTTTTAAAATGTTCTTTCCTTCACAAAATTATATCTATATCTTTTTTATGAGAGGCAAATTTGTGTTTACTGGAGGAGCAAAGCAAGTGTGTTGTTGCTCTGATCTCATGTGGTGATAATCAAACTAACAGCCTGATTACGATCAGTTCAATAAACAAGAAGTTAATACCAAGACACAATGTTGCCACTTACTTTTTCTTTTTTGATCTGCTAGTTTTAAACAAAGCCACAGCAGAATTATTTGTCACACGTCTTTATTAAAGTACAGTACAGTGTGTATATACAGTATCTTTTGTATGTGCTGTAGACACACTTTTTTCATGAAAAATGTGTGAAATGTGTTCTTGCTTTATCAGATCAAAATTTCCCTCTTATTTCAATCTTTTCATGGCAGCGATTTAATTATCTTTTATTCTGGAAACTGTGGGTTTTGTTGAAGCAGAGATCAGTTTCAGATCAGACCCCTAACCATTTATAATTCAAGATCATTCATGCAGATTCTCCTGATAAGTAATTCAGATACTTTTATATGCTGTTTCTGGGGACATGAACTGTCTTTTGTTTTGAAAGATGGACAGTGGTTGTACTGAAGATTGGCTAATATATTCAGAGATGTTCACATTCAGTTCAGATATTTTATTAAGGCACTTCAGTTTCATTTCTTAGTTTCTTTTGTCTGTCAGGCTGATGTCTTTATCAGCATCCTGAATAAGCTGTTTGTCAGTGATTCTTTCTTTTAGCTCTGTATGATCATCCTACACCATGACTTAAGTTATATATATGCCCCAGTTATCTGAAGCTTAGTGAATTTCAGGTCCTTGTTCTACGAGGATAATTATTCTGACCTTGTCCTGCTTCTTATTATTTTAGATCTGGGTCCAGATTTTGCCCCGCTGGGCTTCTATCGGATCTGTTTGGCAATGTTGAGGAGAGCCAAGTATGTGACATGAGCAACATTACCTGTAATTAAGTGTTCCTCTGTCACCCAGATATGTCACTATGCTGTTGTAGATGTGAAGGACTTCAAGTGTAACAGTTTTCCATGTGCAGTACTGAAAGTCAAAGAATTAGAGCAGTCGGTGAAGTGAACAGGGCTTTAGAAAAAAAAAAAAAAGCTGGACTAAACAAAGTTAGAATAGGGGTGGAATTGGGAAATGACTCAGGTCACTCGGGTGTCAGAGCACACCCACTACATGCCTCATCTCTAACGCATTACTCTTTTCTGACAAGTATTTGAAAATTTGATGTAAGATCACAGCAACAGTATTTTCAGTTCTTCCATAAATTTTAGGTTTAATGAAAGAAGAGCTTGTAAAGAAACAAAATTGAAAAACTGTTCTCTGCTAATTAAACCTAATAGTGTCATTTAAAGTTACCTATTGACTGTTTAAATTACCAGATATTCTTGAGTTCACCACTGACATCTGGAGGTTGATAAGGGCAGGTGGTGGTACAGTAATCATATTATTTTTTGCTCTTTTGATCTGTGATCAATTAGAGAATCTTCAATGAAAAATGAAATCCACGCAACCTTCAAAAAGTACTTGAAGATATTGTAAAAGTAATCCAAATGAATAAAGCGATTTAATCCAAGTCTTCTGAAAAGATATGATTACTTTATCTGATAAACAGATTTAATTGAGGCTTTTATTCACGTATAAACATTAATGACTGCACATACATAGATACATGCAGCACATCAAATAAGGTAAACAGAAGGAGGTTTTTATGGGAGTGCACCAAATTGTAAATTCTAGCTACTTCTGAAAATAACTAAATATACAGACACTCTGATCTAATCCAATCTGGGAAAAAATATTAATCCCTTTCTCAAGCACATCTGTAATTGTGCTAATACTGATTTATATGTTTCAGAATTGAACACCTGGGTCTAAATATGGCCATGCAACTTTTGGTGGGTGTGCCATTAGAGATGGTCCACGGAGCTTTGAGAATCGGCCTGGTGTATGTGTGTGGCTTACTGGCAGGTGAGTCAAACTCAAGCATATATTTTAGGTTTTCTGTTTGTGATGAGAAAGTGTTTTTTTAGTGCAACCTCCTTCAAGTGCCCCTATTATGCTTTTTCGGATATTACCTTTCATGTAGTGTGTAATATAGTTGTTTGTGAATGGAAAAGGTCTGCAAAATTTCAAAGAGCAAAGTGCACAACAATTGGAGTTATTGTCTCCCAGAAGAAATCACCAATACTGAACTGTCTGAAAGTGTCATCAGTAATTCCACACCTTACTTGCTGCATAAACATGATAGGTTACATAGGTTACAAATTTGCATAATTCCTACCTATAGTCTTCTTTGGCTGCCTGTGAACAATGTATACTTTGACCTGCCCTCAAAAACTGTAGCTGTGGCCTGGAAGAGTTTGGTTCGTGTTGTCTTCATATCTAGAAGATCCTGTTCTCTGCACTGCGAATGTAAAAATCACTTTGCATGTACTCCCAAAGGATAAGGATGTGAATAGTCAGTGGTTACAATTAACTTTTACAGTGACACCACAGCAGTATAACTCCAACCTTTTGTTGTGTCCCTGTCATTTTACTGACGACTGCTTCTCAAATCTTGCTGAGTTCAACATGGGATTTGCAAAATGCTTATTCACTAAAGATAAAGCGGTACCCACTTTATTTGTGCCATCTTGCGCCTCTGGGTGACAACCATATGATTAATCATTTATGTACATATTTTCTACCGAGTATTCAAAACATGTAGTTTGTATTATATGTGTACACCCAGTGCACAGCTTTCGCCTTCTGCTAACTCAAATTATTGTCTTGAAATATTGTGGGCCCACTATTACCTAAAATTGTGTTGATTAATATAGACTTTCTGTTATTCTTACTACTTTGAGTAGTGATACAGTGTGGAACAAGATTTTGAGACTGTTTATATCAATGTGTATACAACTGCTGAGGAAGCCTACTGAGCTGGCATTCAGATATGGTAATGGAAGTTTAGTTTCCGACATCCACTGTTAGCAGTAGACCAATCACAACAGACTGGGCCTATAGTCAGAGCAGAATAGGTGCTTGGAAATGACTGGTTTAGAGAGATGGGATCCTTAAACAAACCATTTCAGAGAAAGAGCTAATGCTACATTGTATATTATTAGAAAATTAAAGTGTTTTTGGACCTTGAATGCCTTTAAACCTCCAAAACATGTTCAGTGAATATAAATTTTTAATTTTAACCAAAGACTGAAAGCTGTGATTACCACAGTTCAACTTTTTGTTTGGGGATAATTATTTGAAAGTCATTCATTTGTAAATATGTAATTGTAATATGTTAGTAATAGACATGCTAATAAACAGCTAGTTAATAGTGAGAATTGTAAGGGTTATTATGGTTAGCAGTTCTGGCAACATTCACATTATATACTGCTGCCTGTAGATCCCTTGATATCATCCTAGGGTTCTCTGAGACTTTCTGAAGCATCTTATGCTCTGCTCTTGAGGTGAGTTTGGTGAAGTGGTCCAGCCTGGACAGATTACCAGTGGTCTGAAACCCTCTCCATTTGTAGGTTATTTCAGATACATTGGAATAGAGGATTTAAAGAAGTTAGAAATGGCTATAAGGGTGCTTCTCAAATGGAAGAGCACATCCATTTTTTGCTGCATATCTAGGCTGCTACGTCATCAAGCTTTGTCAAAGGGCATCTCAGTTTGAAGGATCCTTAGAAGACAGTCTGCGTTTCATGTCCTTTATTCGGCCTATTTTGAAGGATGCATCTGGTGCATCCTTCACGTCCTTCAATCACCGACAATCCTTTTCATAGATTCCATCCAATTCATGAAAAATTAATTTGATGAAAATAAATCAAGACTTTCATTATATGTAAGACAAAAATGCTTTTTCAGATGAATGCAATATGTTTTCTTTCGTGTTGTAAATGAGTAACATACCCTAATGCTAAACTGTGCGTTAGTAAAGCACTAGGAGACCACAGACCGTTGTCATTACCTGTACTGCATTAATACAGTAAGTTAATACAAGTAAAGTGTTCTTCTAATTATAATTTGAATAGTATTTTCGTTCTGTAACCAGGCAGGCAGAAACATATATGACCATGCACACTTACTAGACCATCTCATTCTAGCATTTGATGCTTAGAAGGACTCTAGTCTTGAAGCATCAGAAGGACTGGTCTAGGAAGGACACATCCTCACTAGGATGCAGCCTTCCCTTTGAGAAATACCCATAATCCCTTTCCAGACTCTGAATACTCAACAGCCTTCATTCAAGGGTTCAGGCAGCTCTTTTGATCATGATGACACTTATGACTTAACCAGACTAGTTTATTGAGGTCACATTTATCTTTATTGTTGTTCTATTAATTTGCCCTTCTTTCTACAAATTGCTGTTAATTCATCTAATCATTGGGCATTAGATTAAGTGACACATGTGCAAACTTTTTCCACACATATTTAAGCATACAAATCATTACAAAATGTATAAAATGTTCAAAATGTATCCAATAGTCATTAATTATGTACATTTTATACATTGTCATTGGTAAAATGTCAATTTTGATTTGATGTGGTACTCCAACCACTATAATTTTATGTCATTTACTTGTGAAACAAATTAAGTTGAAATTCTAAAAACTCAAAATCAAGTCAACATCCTGGAAATTATTCAAATGAGTCGGATGGAAGCAAACATGTTGGTATAACACAATGATTATATAATTATTTCCATGTCCAGCCATGTGCTTTCAGACTTGTGAAGATTAACAAATGGAAAGCTGATTAAACGCTACAAACACTCTGAGCTTTTCCAACATTAGAAAACCTCACACAACAGTCTGCAACCCCTGCTGAGAGGAACAGAGAGGTAAAATAAATAAATAAATAAATAAATAAAATGCCTGGAGAATGCAAGAAAAACAGAGATGAAGAGGCATGAGGAGTGAAAGTGAGAATGATGCAGAACAAAGGAGAGAAGAAAGGAGGTGGAAAGTTCACCTGCATTTTCCATCAGCTGTGGGGTTTGTTTTGAAGTGGAAATGTCATTTCATTCTCCCTGATGACATTAGCAGCTAATATCAGTGTGTGTGTGTGTGTGTGTGCGTGTGTGTGTGTGTGTGTGTGTGTGTGTGTGTGTGTACTCCTGGAGAATCAGCAGCAGATGTCAGGGGGAGTTTAACCCCAGGCCTCACTTTACTGCGACCCAGACCCAGAACTGGGAAATTAATCATACATTTTTGGAATATTTTGGAAAAGGCACAAGTTAGAATGTGAAATGCTAAAGACTGTAGAGCTTACAGCATATATAAACCGGTTTGGTTATGCAGGTTGATCAATTTTATACACTGCAATATTTTGTCAAAAAACTTTGTGAATTACATAGCCAGGGGACTTACCTGGTCTGATCTTTAGCCCTAAACTGAGTGGAATTTGAGAAAAAAATCTTGATAAATGAAAGGATGGATATTGTTGTATTAAAACCTTCCGCTTTTACAAAGAGAAAAGACTGAACCAAGCTAACTGAGTGTAAAGAACGCAATATCTCATACTGACGTGTTTGTTCTCACATTTCATCAAAAAAAAAAATAAAAATACAAAATGTAAACAGATTTGAAGCCTAAAATAAAATATAATTCCACAACAAAAGTGTTTTTATTAAGTAAAAACCTTCATAAACCATTTGGGGAGCATGTCCCATGAATATTCAGATTTTATTTATATTATATAATTATATCATATTATATATAATATTTAGATTTATGGTCATTATTTAAATTCCTTCATTATTACACTACATTCATTACATTTGTTTCTCCCCAATCATAAATATTTGGTTACATAATAGAGTTACTTGCATGAGGGTGTGTAAATGATAACCATTTTAGTTTTTTAGTGAACTAAACTTTTAATATCTGATGGTTCTTCTGCACATTTAAATTCCTTTATTAGCACATGGATATCCTATTAGAACATTAAAAAGTTGTAGAGACATATGCACTGCAGCTACAGAAACATGAAAAGGCCAGTTAAAGATGAAATAACCCCATGAAGTGTCACGAAGTCACATCCCTCTACTAGTATTTCACATTCATCAACAGTGGTGTGTAGGTCTGGTCAGTGTGTGTATTCACTGTGTGAATGTGGATGTACATAATTACATCTTTACAAGGCACTGCCATTTTCTGCCTAGAGACTCTTGATATAGTAATTAGAGGTTGTGTGTTTGTTTTCATCTCCACATACAGACGTTACACTTTTTACATGTTCACTTGACATTGCTGTTTTCTTTAGTAGTATCCAAATAACATGATCAGAATGGGTGCCTAATTTTCACCAGATACAGAACTTATTGTTTTTGCATTTGTGTGTGTGTGTGTGTGTGTTTTACCTTGCATTATCCCACAGAATACTCATTGTGCAACCTGCATTTTTAAATTAATAATTGTGCATAATAAAAAATTATAATAAATACATATTTTTAAAAATATATTCTATAGAAATTTTAATTGTTATATTTGAAAATACTGTAAATATTTTTAAATGAATTCTTCAGCTGGATTTTGATAATCTTGCAGATATGTCATGAGAATCAGTACCAAGCTATCATAAAGTCTCAAGAGTCATGTGTTATGAATAAAATCTTTACAGGGATGTCTTGATACAGTAAATCAAGTTTCAGTTTGTTCTGATTTCATTAAAACACCCACATTAAGGAATAATTACAATTTTAGAACAATTTTGTCATTTTTGTATCCATTCCAACCCCATTATTTTCTTTCTTCTGGGAAACACAAAAGGAGATCTTAGGCAAAATGTCTCATGAACTTACGATAGCTTTTAAGTCCTTGTTCACTGATACTCTTTCCGTTTGCCAACTTTTAAATCTCATTTGCCGTCATTAGTTCAAATGTTATTTGGTCAGTGGTTAACAGTGGTTTTGTTTCATATGATATTGACTCCAGTTTATAAGAAAGTGAAAATATTGGTGATGCCTGAACATGTTTGTGTCATATTGACTTTTGTCTGCATTTCTTTCCTGCAGGTTCATTGGCAGTGTCAGTGACGGACATGACAGCACCTGTGGTTGGTTCATCAGGTGGAGTCTACGCTCTGGTCTCCGCCCACCTTGCCAATGTTGTCATGGTAATAAAGAAATGAGTATATATTCTTATGGCAGTTTGAGCAGTTGTGAAAATGTTTTGTTCTAGAAAATGAAAATTGTTCAGCATCAATTTTTGATAATGCTTAGAAACATCAAATAATCTAGTAATCACTATGGTGACACTAAGTGGTACTGTATGTGTAGTATATAGACTTCTATCTTAATTCAGCTCCTGTTTAAAATCTCTTTTGAAAAATATCTGGATGCCCTTGACTCAGACTGTCAGGATAAATGATGAGTGTGAAGTTCAGCCTGATGTCTCTTGTCACAAAAAATTACTCAAACTCAAACAATTAACTCTCTCTGTCGTGTATGTGTGTGATTCATCTGCCTCTTTTTCCACTTTTATTTTCAGATACAGAGTATCAAATAGCTGAAAGATTGTAAGATTCGCCTTTTAGTCATGCATATGATATTGAGTAGGTTTACATGCACACCAGTAAACTGATAACTCACAAATATCCGCTTATTAAAATTGTCACGGAATGCTCACACAATAGATCCATTTGCAGTTTTATTTTCAGAGTCCAAAAAACAATCCACAGGAGCCAAAAAAAAGGAAACAAAGACAACAACACAAGAACAGAATCTAATACTGACACAACTAAAGACAAAATGAACAAGGTATATATAGGGTGAGGCTAATGAGTCAATGATAAACAGCTGGTAGTAATGAACCAATAAAGAGTGCAAAGGGTGATGGGAAACGCAGTCCAGAACATACAAACAATGGCTAAGCTAAGCTGGGCACTCCAACAACTGGCTGTGACATTACCCTTGCTCTAAAGAGCGCCTTCCAGACGCTCCATAAAAAGTCAAGAAAGTTCAGGAGGGAGGTGGAACGGAGGTGGATCAGGGGGAGGGATGGTGGGCCAGGTCCATGTAATGGAAGAGGGATTAGAGATAGTGGCAGAGCAGAGTTCCAGGTCAGGGCCAGCAGAGCTGTAGGCCATGGCAGACCACCTCAGCGGGGCTAACCCTACCAATAGACCTCCTAACGACACCATCATGACTACAAAGAAAAGCACAAAAAGTTTAATAACAGCCTCAACGGCTGCAACAGGACGGGCAGATAACTCGGCCATGGTCTCCTTGACCAAAACAGGGCAGACAATAAGTTCAGGAGTGGCCTCATAAATTTGAGTGGATTCTGGAGAGGACTCATAGTCTGGTGCAGGCTCGGGAGTGAACTCGTAGACTGGAACGAGCTCAGAGAACTCCTGGACTGGAACAGGCTCTGGAGTGGACTCTGAGAACCTCCAGCCTGAAGTGAGCTCTTGAGTGGACTCTGAGGGTTCATGAACTAGAGCGAACTTAGGAGTGGACTCAGAGTGCTCCTGGACTGGAGTGGGCTCTGGAGTGGATTCTGATCTTTCCTGGATCTGAGTGGACTCTGTGGACTCATAGACTGGAGTGGGCTCTACAGTAGACTCTGATCGCTCCTGGACCGGAGCGGGCTTTGGAGTGGACTCTGATCTCTCCTGCGTCGGAGTGGGTTCTGGAGTGGACTCTGATCGCTCCTGGACCGAAGCGGGCTCTAGAGTGGACTCGGGTTGCTCCTCGACTGGAGTGGGCACTGGAGTGGGCTCTGGAGTGGGCTCTGGAGTGAACTTTGAGAACTCACAGACTGGAGTGGGCTCTGGAATGGATTCTAAGAACTCCTCGACTTGAGTGGGCTCTGAAATAAACTCTGAAGACTCACAAACTGGAGTGAATTCTGAGGACTCCTGGACTGGAGCGGGCTCTGGTGCAGGCTCCTGGGCCAACAAAGCAGGAAGCTTATGTGGGGCCAACAAAGCAGAGAGCTTAGGTGGGGGCCGGTAGGGCATTTGGTTGGAGCTTGGTTGGAGCTGGCAAGGCAAGAATCGTGGGAGAGACAAAGAGAGCGGGCTGCTCAGTAACTTCTGGGACCACCAGAGTTGGGACCACCAGAGTCAGGTCCTCCAGGACCACTAGACTTGAGACCACCGGAGTCAGGTCCTCCAGGACCACTGGAGCGGACCTTGCTGCTCTCCTCCTTCTCGACCTTTGTTTCGGCGTGGAAATCAATGGAGGGTCCTGAACTTGACTTGACAAGGGAGGAGGGGAAGGAATAGTCCCTGCAGGTGAACTCTGGTGGTGGTGTCTCACTTTCCCCTCTTGACGAAGCCTCAAATACTGGGAGAAGTTCAATGACTTTACCTGATCCATCTCCCATTGTAATAAAGGGTCATCCAAAGAGAGGTTAAAAATGTCTTTAATGTCCTCACCCTGACAATTCATTCTCTTCACCCTTGTCCAAAATTTCTGGGTGAAGGCTCTCACCTCCATCCTTTGTTGACGCAAAGCCATTAAAGCCTAAAGTCGAGCCATCTGTCCCTTCTTAGTGGCAAGAGGAGAAATCCGGATATCCATTGTCCAAGTGCTTAAAAACTGCTGGATCTTGAAATGGCGTCAGTATTCTGTCACGGAATGCTCACACAAAAGATCCATTTGCAGTTTTATTTTCAGAGTCCAAAAAATATAATCCACAGGAGCCAAAACAAGAAACAAAGACAGCAACAGACAGCGACTGGTTTTTCCCGTGGTCAAAACCAGTCGTCTGTGGATGAGAGTCTTAAACAAGGACTGGTGGGACTAGTGCTAGGACTAGGACTAGTGCTCCACTTCATAGACACGGAGTGAAAGCAGAATTTTAGAATGACCAAAACTCATTTATGACACTTGATTCACCAGGAAGAGCAGCTCGTTCTGCGCGTCATTCGTCATTACGCTTTTTTTTTTCATCACTGCACATGCACAGTTCTTTCCAGTTTCGGTTTTCAATCCGATCAAGTGTTTACACGTCCTCTCGTTCAGATTACAAAAGGAATAAACCACCCCTTACAATCCGATCGAAAGTTTGATCAGATCTGGCCAATTCAATCCGATTGACGTGTTTACATGTGACTTTTTTATTGCGATTGTGCTTCTAGTCCTATTACGATCGGATTATTAGGGTCCATGTAAACGCAGCTACTGACTCAAATAGAGTGCCCTCTGGTGGCTAAGCTGGGCACTCCAACTACTGGCTGTGACATAAATAGCCAGTTTTCCCCGTTTACATGCACATCAGTAACCTGACATTGCAAGTAGCTGCGTTTACATGACTTAATTAACAAATCAGGTTACTTCCCTGTAGTGACTTCAAAATACAATCATTTGTGTCTGACTCCGAGTATTCCATACATTGTCAGTTGTGATGTTAAATTAAGCTTTCAACATGTCTTAGGGAAACATACAGCTTATCCTCTCATGCAGTTATAAATGCTGCGTTTTGACTGAAACACTTATACGTCTTCTGCACGAGATGAGAACACATTTTTAGCATTTTCTGAGTCATGAAAGAATCTGCTTTTGTTATAGGCCTATATTTCCTTCTTTCTTTACTGCAAAACATTTGCTCTGTCTAGATGCACTTAAATCTGCACTAACGTTGCATTCCTGTCACATATCACACATGCGCACTTTACTAAGCCGACAGAAAGCGTTTTATTGTGTTTACATGCCACCCGAAATCGGGGTAAGAGGCAAAAAACTACCTGTGTCGACCGGTTTATGCTTAATCCGTTTATGACCTTACTCCGATGGGTTACCGCGTTTACATGACCATGTGCGTTTTCGCATTATTAAGCATAATCAGCTTAAGAACGTGCACAGGTTGTGTTTGTTTTGATCTCTGCATAAAGACTTTATACTTTGTATAGTTGTTCACTTCTTGTTGCTGTTTTCTTCAGTAGTATCTAAATAACATGGTCAGAACCGATGATATATAATAATACAATACAATAACTGTCTACTTTGTAGCTCCTCCTCCTCTGTCATTGACCAATCAAAGACCTATGTGCTATTGCCCAAAGCTTTGACCTTCTCTCTAAGTGAATGGAGGTGTTTTGTACTGCATAATGACCTGGTCAGAGTCATTAGATATTAACAGTGGGACTGTCCACATTCTCTTGAGTCAGATCATGAACCCTTCTGTACTTGCTCAGCATTTCAGATAGAACTTTTAGTGTCAGCACTGGTACATGGTATGGACTCAGATTACACATAGATTGTCTACAACAAAAACTGAACTCTCATTAGGTCAAATCAAATCTGATTTAGTTATTATTTATAATACATACAAAACTGCAAGACTAATCTTGAATTAGCTGATGAATCACAGGTGCTAATGCTGCTCCCTTTGCCAGCTGTGATAGTCACAGCATCACTGAAAACGCCAGAACAAATATACATCTCAGTCTGAAGCAACCTTGATAAAATGATGTACCAAAACCAATTCCCTGGAACAACACCAGAAGAGTATAAGAATGAATACTGAAGTGTTTTCTCTCTTAACTACCAATTTTCTTGTTATTTCTTATAATTTGATGTTTCTCTCCCTTGCTTTACAGAACTGGTCAGGGATGAAGTGTCAGTTCAAGCTCTTTCGCATGGCAATGGCTCTGGTGTGCAGTATGTAAACTTTTTTTATGTTATTCATGCTAAAATAGTCTTTAGTTTATGAGACTTTAAGGCTGTGCTCGAAATATTGAATGACCTTGATATTCTAGGAGGGGATTGACAATATATCTACATATTGGTTATCAGCTGATTTTAGAGATTTTTTTTAATTTATTGGATGTTTATTTGTGCATTCTCATTTCCTTATCCTTTAAAAAAAAAAAAAAAAAAAGATATGTTGTAAATGTCAAAAATGTATTTTATATTGCAGTTATAATTATATTATTATAGAATTAATTATATTTTGCAGTGCTTAACTTTAAATTCAACAAGAAACACTGAACTTTTTTTTTTGCATACAGTATAAATAATTATAGTTACTAAATACCTGTGAATAGAACATCTCTACAATGACACAGATAACTTTTGTATCCATTGTCAGTATAAGTCCAAGAAACAAAAATGTAAACAAAAGCAAAACATAAAAATTGACTTGTTTTTTTTTTTTTTAACTTAAGTGCACTTAAGTTTTCTGCATTTAAGATTTGCTGTCTTTTTAAATGAAATGTGTAATATGTAAACCCTCACATTGCTTTCTGTATCTACAGTGAGTGTGGAGTTTGGTCGTGCCGTCTGGCTTCGATTCTATCCCCCAGCCTTCCCACCATGCCCTAATCCCAGCTTTGTGGCCCATCTGGGGGGTGTGGCAGTGGGCCTCACCCTTGGCGTTGTAGTTCTTCAGAACTATGAACAGCGTTTGCAGGAACAGTCCTTGTTCTGGATCTTCTTCAGTGTCTACACACTCTTTATCCTCTGTGGAATCTTCTGGAACATTTTTGCTTACAGTCTCTTAGATGTCAAGTTACCCCCACCACCATAAAGTCCGGAGTGTGTGTTTTTGTGTGTGCGAAATGACAGGCAACATAATTTAACAGTTGTAAAGGTCATGAATGAGAAACAAATGCTAAGTACCTTACTGCAGTCCTCCTGCAATTTTGCAGTTTGTGTTAGTGCCTAAACCATGCCAAGTCATCAAAGCAGCTAAAACAGCAGATTCTGATTTTTAGGCAATGTTGAATGTAAATTTGCAGGAGAAGCCCAAAGGTTGATGCTTTTTACAGCTACATACTTTGTGCCAGCCATCGAGGGCTATCAGCGATAGCACAAGTATTCATTTCAAAATAAAACTTGGGTTTAGTAGCTGCTGCTGGCTTGTCAGCTTTTCAAGGTGCCAGGTAAAATCGTTTTCAGTTGTTGAAGGAATGAATATATTCCTTTAAAGCACAGAATCCGAAGTTGCATGAGCAAAGAGAAATATCAGTATTTTATGAGGACATTTTAGTAAGTGTTCTATATTTTTATAATCATCTAAATATAAGTACATGAGGTAGTATGAGAGCACTGTTACAGCTCATTGTGTGTGAAGGACCTTTAAAAGATATTTAAGAGTAACCGAAGTAGCAAGAAAACAGCTAGATTAACTTCTCTCTATCTTACAAACAATGTGTTATTTTCTGATAAATGTTTCAGTGTTAAAAGGTCAGTTTAAAATAACTGCAATCCCTTAACATTCTCAGTGGTGGTCTGCAACAGAATTCCTCACTTTTTAAAATGTAAATTAATATTAATCTAATTAATAAAGGATTATATTATATTATTTTACTGATAATCATGTTCCCAGGAGATTTCTCCCTTAAATGTGACCCTGGACCACAAAACCAGTCTTAAGTCACACAGGTATATTTGTAGCAATAGCCAACAATACATTGTATGGGTTAAAATTATTATTTTTCTTTTATGCCAAAAATCATTAGGATATTAAGTAAAGATCATGTTCCATGAAGATATTTTGTAAATTTCCTTCCGTATATATACCAAAAATTAATTTTTGATTAGTAATATGCATTGCTAAGGACTTCATTTGGACAACTTTAAAGGTGATTTTCTCAATATTTTGATTTTTTTTTTTTTTTTTTTTTTTTTGCACCCTCAGATTCCAGATTATCAAATAGTTGTATCTCGGCCAAATATTGTCCTATCCTAACAAAACTTATCAATAGAAAGCTTATTTATTCAGCTTTCAGAAGATATATAAATCTCAGTTTCAAAAAATTGACTAGTTTTGTGGTCCAAGGTCACATATACAAAAATATTAGTAATTGGGCTAACTTGATAATTAATGGCAACTTATAATCTTTTTGATTGGAGTTTGGACTTTCATTTTTAGGTTATGTGTTTGAAAGTCTGTAACCTGTGGCTTTAAGCACAGCCTTCATGATGTACTAAAATAATACTGAAAGCTAATTAACTTTAATAGTTACCTCATTTATGCCAAAGGAAGTAAAATTAATTTATTTTTTCTCCCTTTTTCTCAGCTACATTGCATTATTTGAATATTCGTTCTATCAATTTACTAATCAGTAGAGCATTCACACTGAGACACTGGTATTCGTTTAGTCATTGAAGCTCCTCTGACAGACCAACACTGTTCATTTTTGTTGTTGTTGTTGTTGTTGCTATCAAGAAATGTGATTTGAAGTACCACATATTGCACACTTGATTAGATTTATTGAATCACATTTGTTTGTATATTTGAATCATGTGTTAGTGGAATGGACAGCACGACCGAGGAGTCATCAGAAATCAATTTCAAATCATTGATCAACTGAATAATAACAAAAAACAAGTCATTTACTACTATACATGCTACAAATAACTAAACTGATCTGTTCTGCTGTTTAATATATAATATGTATTGCAGTAGTTTTTGAATGAATTGTGATTGTGTGACATCTACTGTACCTCAAATACTGTAAGTGGTCTGTGTTATGAAGTTTATTTCTATTGGAGCTGTAGTTTTGGACAGGTTGCTGAATGTCTGTGCCTCTAGTAACTGGTTAGCTCCTCTCAATTCTGTGCACAGTCATTGTGTGTGTGTGTGTGTCTGTGTGTGTGTGTGTGTGCGTGCGTTTTTGTGACAAATGAGGACATTTGTATAATGACATGGGTATGACATAGGTATTACAAGGAGAAGGTGATTTATCAGGACATTTCCCCATGTCCCCATTTTTCAAAAGGCTTATAAATCATACAGAATGAGTTTTTTTGAGAAAGTAAAAATTCAGAAAGTTTCCTGTAAGGGGTAGGTTTAGGTGTAAGGTTGGTGTAGGGCGATAGAAAATACGGTTTGTACAGTATAAAAACAATTACGCCTATGGGATGTCCCCACAATTCACAAAAACAAACATGCGTGTGTGTGTGTGTGTGTGTGTGTGTGTGTGAGAGAGAGATTCTCAAACTAAGAGGAAAAAAGGAAACTCTAAATAAAGTCCTGAACTTCTGAAAATTATTCAATTCAGTACGTCAGTCCCAGTTTATACTAGTACTCTGAGAACAACTGGATCTGCTTTAACAGTGTGTTTAAGCTACTTTTGAAGTGTCAAGTATACTTTTTGTTTTGCATTGTGCTGACTTTACTGTATCAAAATGTAATGCTGGGATGAAAGTAACCTGGGATTGTGTGTAAAGGGCTATGGCACTGGAAATAATGAGTTCACCAAGCATATTTTAACACGCACCTATTTTATAGATTTGATATTTAAATATAGAGTGCATTAAAAATCTGTGATTGGAAATGGCATTTTCTGTACTTTCATTGTGAATGAAAAGTGGTTCTGTTATAGTGTGTATAAACCCTGAAGCTTGTGACAAACCTGCTTAAATTTCTTTATTATTTTAGGCAAATTTGGGTCAGATAATCTTAAAACCATTGCTCAAAAGTTAATTCTTGATACAGAACCATTTACACTGATAACACTGAGCACTGAGGACACTAAGTGAGGCCGTATTTTGATATTTAGAAAATGAACCAAGTGTTTTATTAAAAAAAAAAAAAAAAATGTATAAACAAATCAATTTTGCTTCAGTGTAGTTATGCATCAACAAATGTCATAAAATCTAACACAATCTTGTTCAACCAATACCAAGTATTTCAAAGAAAAAACTCTCTTTACATACACCAACATAAAAATCCAACGACTATGTCAGATTGTTTGCCTGATATTAATACTCTTTGGTTTGAATCCCACGCATCACATATGAATCTATGTACATGTGAATCTATGCTATTGTAATCAATTAAAGTTGTAATTCTAATCTAGTGGATGTATAACAGGATGTGACAGCATCAGGGTCTAATTTGGTTCCATTTTATTTAGTGAATTCACCGACTTGATTAACTTGCCCTCAAAGTGGTAGTGAATCTTGAACATAAATGCAATTGTGCACTAAATATTACATTAATGCATTAAAACTGAACTAATATTCAGAACAAAATTATGTTGTCATGGAAATATTTCAACATTTTTCTAGTTTTACAAATAAAATGGGACTCCCCCTTTTTTTTTCTTTTTTTTCCCCCCATAAATTATGTGGCAATTCATAGTTTTTACCTCCAAAGCCCATAAATTTTACAGTATTTTACAGTACAATTACATATTATACAATGTTAATCCATTTACAGTTATTCACCTTAACAATTAATAATTAATTCAATCTCAGGGCCAACACACACATTCATACTCACATCTAAGGTAAATTTTGTGTTCTACTCACACCTATCATGTATGTCTTTAGATTTTCGGGGAAAACCAAAGCATATGGAGGAAACCCACATCAACACGCAAGGGAGAATATGCAAGCTCCACACAGAAAGTCATCCTGGCTCAGAGACCAACTGTAATGTTCTCAGTCTGAATGAATTGTACTGTCACCACAATAATGTTAGTAATGTTAGTCTAGCACACATCTAGCCTATCTCTGTATGCTCAGATTCCTGTGTCAAATTCTGCAGCATTCATTCTGTTTGTTTGAGTCTCTGTCAGTGCTCATTAAGGCCAACACCGTGAGTCCCTTCTTTGTCATGCTGCTCCTTAAAGGTGAAGTTTGTAAGATTTCAAATGCATTCTCTTAACCCAGTTTATTGTTCATTGACTCCTATGCCATTAATGAGTTTATCTCACCCTTAAATGTGTAAACATTGCGCCTCCCAGCTACATTAAAAACATTTAGAGTGGTCCACTCCTTCCAGCTCAACCGTGAGAGTTTTGGGCTACTGTAGCAGGCAGAGCCAGAGGGTGCTTAGCTGGTGTGGGACCATGCATGGTTACTGTGTTAAATGTCTAAAGAAATTCATATTCGGTTACAGAAGTGCAAGGCAAAATACGCAGAGACAGGAAATTAAGTCAAACAAGGGTAAACATCAGGTGTAGCAGTGGCACAGGCAAAGTCCGCTCTGAGACACCGGGACATAGTGGGCCAAGTCCAACAAGGCAGAGGGGGCCTAGGGTTGGGAGCAACAACACCCACATGGCAGAAGGCTACTCCAGCTGAATGCCGGCGCCTGGTGGTTGAGGAGGTGCGCCACCAGGAAGAAGCGAACAGGTGTGCCAGAGCAGTGTCTCAAGCCAAGCAAGGCCGCTGGATGAGGTGGGAAGGTGTGGAGAGGAGGAAGATCACTTGGAGCGAGCTGTGGAACGCAGAGTCCAATATGCTGAGCTTTATCATCAGAGCCACATATGACGTCCTGCCCTCTCCAACCAACCTACATCTCTGGTTTGGAGAGAATCCAGCCTGTCTCCAGTGTCTTGCCCCAGCAACCCTGAAACACATCCTGGTGGGCTGCAAGACCAGCCTTACGCAAGGCAGATACACATGGCGCCACAACCAAGTGCTGAAGTGCCTGGCTGGTACACTGGAGAGTAAGAGGGTAACCGTCAATGCCATGCCCCTGGAAGCCCAGACTACCTTCTGCCAACCAACATCCTTCGTCCGGGAAGGGGAGAAACATTTGACCAATCGATCGCCTCCAGACTCATGCCCACTGAACGCAGCCCGGGACTGGGAAATGCGGGTAGACTTAAGTCAGAGTCTCACCTTCCCACCCAAAATTGCAGCGACCAGCCTGCGCCCAGACCTGGTCCTTTGGTCCAAATCCTGTCGACATGTCTTTATAGTGGAACTGACAGTCCTGTGGGAGGAAGCCATCGATGAGGCATTTGAAAGGAAACGGCTGCGATATGCAGATTTGGCTGCCAAAGCAGATGACTGGGGATGGAAGGTAAATGTGCGTCCAGTGGAAGTGGGCTGCAGGGGCTTTGTAGCTAGTTCCACCACAAGGCTGCTAAAGGAGGTTGGAATTAGAGGACAGGCTCAGTGGAAGACCATCAAAGACCTTGCAACTGCTACTGAAAGAAGCAGTTACTGGCTGTGGCTGAAGCGGAAGGAGACTGTATGGGCTCCCAAGTGACCTCATGGAGCCTCTGGTGCGACACACACCCAGGTCTGATCAGCCTGTGGTGGGCCAGCCTCGGGTGAGGGTGTATTGTGATAAAAGGCCGAAACACCCAATGAGGCCGGGGTGCACAACTGATGATGTGTCGTATTGGAGGCACCAGGCAGTCATCCCTCAATCCATCCCCACCCAAGAGGACATCTCCAACAACAGTGCTTGCTGAATATCAAGGGATTCTAACATCTAGTCCTAGTAAATATATCAGTGGTGCTTTTACAAGATGGAGAAATTTGATGTTCAAGATTCCGAACTTGCAGAGTTTCAAGTCCCAGATAAGATAGTAAGTTCTTGTAAGTATCATAACGCAGTGATGAGTGTATAGGGCATTTGCAGGTTATGTGAAGGTTAAAAATTTAAATATACTCTATTTTTTCTTATTTTTCTAATTTATGGTGTGACCATTTGAATATTCACAGTAGGTGTGCAGATGTCAATACCAACTTACATTGTTGTCAAATTTCCTATTTAGAGGTTGTTCAAAAGAATATGGAGCGAGGTCAATCTCGCTCCATATTTCAAAGGCATAAAAAGTTAAATCATTGTGTGAGCAAAACAATTTTATTTTCTCCTCACTAGCTTTCACAAGATTAAAGCCTACTTCGTAGAAGGGTTAAGAACTGCAGTAAACCATGACGCACTGTCACACTGACTATATAATTGAATGACTCCATTGCTCTTTTGACACTTTCGTGTAACTGCATGTCCAATCCATCTCTGACTATGAGAAATCGTGGTGTGCGAGTCTGTTTCATTTAATCAACTCTTTTCAAAGTGGCATATTATGAACAACTGGTAGTTTTGTAATCTGGACAAAAGCCAAAGGCATGATTCGTACAGTGAACAGAGGAATATAGTACTCAGATGTTTGTACACCACATAAATTCTTGTAACTTTGAGTCCTAGCAGATGGAGTCAAAGTTTGTATGAGATAACTTTCCATAACTGAAAGCAATAAAGACACTCTGTAAAAGATGCAATTCTGTGACGCGATAAGCGATGGAATCTGTTGAAACATAAATATTCTGTGTGCTATGGGAGCTCTTTTTCATAACAACTGTATATTCTAAATTCCTGAGAAAATTTAACATCAAGTAGGAACCTTCGTTCACTTGTTCTCTTGAAGAAGAGTATATTATTATGTATTGTAGGGCAATGTCCTTATGCCTGTTTCACAACAGGGAAAAGACACTTTTAAACATCTGCTAAAAACCTGTGTGAAGAATCTAAGGATCCTCAAATGCAAACTGTGTTGCATCAAAAGAGTAATCATACATTTGTGTTGTTTTTATTTCCTTGTTTTTACATTTACATTTAGTCATTTAGCAGACTTTTATCCGAAGCGACTTACAAATGAGGACAATGGAAGCAATCAAAATCAACAAAAGAGCAATATGCAAGTGCTATGACAAGTCTCAGTTAGCCTAACGTAGTACACGTTATTATTTTTTGTTGTTGTTGTTGTTGTTGTTATTTTTAAATATAACAAATAAAAAGAAAACAGATAGAATAGAAAAAGAATAGAGCAAGCTAGTGTTAGAGGCCTTTTTTGCTTTTTGTTAATTGTATAATAAATAAAATAAATCAAATAGATAGAATACAAAAAGAATAGAGAAGCTAGTGTTAGTTTTTTTTTTTTTAAGAAAACAAGCAGTTAGTAAATGAATAGAGTGCAAGTCTAAAAGGAGCAAGTGTTTTTTTTTTTGTTTTTTTTTTAGAATTAGAATAGAGAGTGCTAGAATTAAGAGGGTCAAATAAAGATGAAAGAGATTTAGCCGATTCTTGAAGATGGCTAAGGACTCAGCTGCTCGAATTTAATGTAAAAGTCCGTGAAAGTGATTTTGTGCCTCTTTGGGATGGCACAATAATGCTCCGTTCACTTGCAGAATGCAAGCTTCTAGACGACACATAAGTCTGAAGTAATAAATTTAGGTAAAGGGGTGCAGAGCCAACGGTCGTTTTGTAGGCAAACATTAATGCCTTGAATTTTATGCAAGCAGCTATTGGTAGCCAGTGCAAATTGATAAACAGAAGTGTGACGTGGTCTTTTCGGCTCATTAAAAATTAATCTCGCTGCCGTGTTCTGGATTAATTGTAAAGGTTTGATAGAACGGACTGGAAGACCTGCCAAGAGAGCATTGCAATAGTCCAGCCTGGACAGAACAAGAGCTTGAACAAGGAGTTGTGAAGCATGTTCCGAAAGAAAGGGCCTGATCTTCTTGATGTTGAATAAAGCATATCTGCAGGACCGGGCAGTTTTAGCAATGTGGTCTGAGAAAGTCAGCTGATCATCAATCATAACTCCAAGGTTTCTTGCTGTTTTTGAAGGAGTTATGGTTGATGTGCCTAACTGGATGGTGAAATTGTGATGAAACTATGGGTTTGCTGGAACCACAAGCAGTTCTGTCTTGGCAAGGCTGAGTTGAAGGTGATGGTTCTTCCTCCAGCAAAAAAATGTCTGTTAGACAAGCTGAGATGCGAGCAGCTATCATCAGATCATCAGGATGGAATGAAAGGTAGAGTTGAGTGTCATCATCATAGCAGTGATATGAAAAGAGATAAATAAATATCATATGATATAAATTAATATAATTATTTATTAATTATTTATTAAAATATTCACATAATCATTTATAATCATTAGCCATTCATGTAATTTATCACTTGGTTATTTTTATCATTTATAATTTGTATCATTTATTATTTTATTATTTAATCATTGATTTAATCATTGATGCTTTTTATATTTTACATTTCTTATCATTTTCCTTGCTTATGCATTTTCATTGTTGTTTAACCTTATGATTGCGGAGGTTCATGAAATGTTTTGTCTGTATGAATAAGAGATAAGAGGAAATGTTTATGGGAATTTCTAGGTTTATGGGATGTTGTAGTGAAGCAGTTTGTATAACACTACTTGTTGGATTTGTGCTGGTAGACGAAGTCTGAGCATTGAAATATACACAACTAAGATTCTTTTTTTATCATCATTACTTTGTCTCCTGCTTCGGCCCTTCTCTGGCTTTAATCAGTGAACCCTTGGCTGATAGAAGACTGTTAATATAGTTTTGGGTACCAGACAAAACAATGGTTTTGGGTACCAGACAAGACTTGATATTAATTGGTTTTGGGTATCGACAATCCTGCTGACTGGTTGTTTAGTAGTTGTTGTGTACCAGACAAAATGGATATGCCATCTGGGGCTATCAGGCCTGGAGACTCGATCTAACGTGGGATTAATGACAGATTGAATAGGATTCTTTAATACTTTAGGCCAACAGTATGCAATTATTCTGACAAACTGATCGACGGAGCACTGGTGTGTCAGTATCCTGAACATATATTTCTAATAAGACAAGTAGGTTACCTTGCTGGTTAGCTATTACTACACACACTTCTTTCCAGTATTTTCAATATTTTCAACGTCAACAAACAGGCTATGGATGTTTGTGGATCTGAGCAAATGTCACCTATGCAAAGAAGGATGAATCCAGACTGAAAATGTTTTAATGGATAACACTATCTATCCTATCCTAACCTCTTACCCACCCCAATTTTCCACATGGTCTTTCAAGCTAGAGAGGCTGCTGGAATGGACTCTAAAGAAAACTATATGTAGAACCTAAACAGTCATCAAGGATTGTAAGGTCTTCTAGATGGAACCAAGATTACATTGTGATTCAGTTCAATCCTTCAACTCGTTAAAGGACAATTTTCACATGAGCCAAAGGATTCAAGCTACCTGGAGGTGCCACAAAGAATTTCTCTTACTGCAACCCAAGAGAAAGTAAAGTGTTTGTCTGAGGAGATCAAGCGAATAAAGAGAATGTTGCTGGATGTGGGCCAGATGATGAAGGACATGCAAAAATAGAAGTTTCTCATTTTCTCCTAGCTCATGTAGTTCCAACCAAGTGTCCCCTGGCATCCCCTGTTTCCAATCCAATCCAGTTCATTTGGAAAGAGGATGTGAATAACAGAGCTTCTCTCATGGATAAGTTGAGTTAATGTCTGCAACAATATTAAGCACAGCAAGTACAAGGCAAAGTACTTTACTTTTTTCATCTCAGTCTGTGCTGCCTATCATCTCAGCATCCACAAGTAGAGGTCTATCAGAGAGACACCACCTACAGCTTCCTGAATCCATTGGGACTCCAGCACCTGTTGCAAATAATTCTAGGCTCTAACCTTCCTTAAATCCCACTGGAATAAATGAATGCTTGACTCAGCAACTAATTGGTCCCCCATTGATATTTTCAGTCTGTCATCATAATAAACCCAGGTCTTTATCCCAGTAACAAGCAGGTATGGATGGGTCTGAGCACAACCTTATTAAATGCAGGGAAATGATCCAAACACCCTGGAATATACAAAAGAATAAAAAAGGATTGTGCCCATTCTGACGACATATAGTATGAGAGGAGACCAATCCTAATTTCCATTTAACGGGGGAAGGTTTAAATTATTTCCTATTACTCATGCAGATATGGGGAAGGACCACTCATTTTCTTTCCTTCTTTTTTGTAGCTTTTCTGTGAAACATCCTGCAGAGTTGTAGCTAGAAGTTTCATTGTCCCAAAGGCAATGATACATAGCATGCAAGGCTATCTGTAAAGTACTACTAAAACATCTTCCATAGAAAGGGAGAATTTGAGTAGCTGCTGCAGTATTGATGAAATATTAATGGCTGCCACATTACAGTAAATGCCATGACACAGCAAATCCCCATCAAAACATTAGCAGCAAAGTCAACTACAGCCAACGTCTAGCATGTAGTTTTGTGACTGCCTGAGAGGAAGTAACTATCTATTTTGAAAGGTGACAGTAGCCTATATTTGTCATTCAAAAAGGGGCCAAATAGCCCCTGATGGGGTCCGCCTAGCACAGACAGTGCAAAACCCACCACACAAACTGAGCTGACAGACACTCAACGTCCAACGTTGGCCAAAGACCACAACTTTTTAGAGTAGTTTAGAGTAAAAAAAACTATTGAATTTAAATGTTGTTAGTTAATACTGAAAAATGTTTGTATTCACATTATTTTATTTAAAATATTAAAGGAACAGTTCACCCAAAAATGAAAATTACCCCATAATTTACTCACCCCCAAGCCATCCTAGGTATATGACTTTCTTCTTTCAGACGAACACAGTCGGAGTTGTTTTAAAATTTATCCTGGCTCTTCCAAGCTTGCTAATGCTGGTGGATAGTGACTATTATTTCGAAGCTCCAAAAATCGCATATATCCGTCGTAAAACTAACCCATACGCCCATACGTCGAGTCAGAGGTCAGTCAAGAAGCCGGAACTTGACTCTCTCGCAAACACGCATACAGCCGTTGCCGGAAGTCAGGGATTTGAGTCTATAATTTTAAAAATAGAAATATTTTTGTTCCAAAAACCCATCGATCTGCTTCAGAAGACATGTGTTAACCCCCCGGAGGCGTATGGGTTAGTTTTACGACGGATATATGTGATTTTTGGAGCTTCAAAATAATAGCCACTATCCACCAGCATCACCAAGCTTGGAAGAGCCAGGATAAATTTTAAAACAACTCCGACTGTGTTCGTCTGAAAGAAGAAAGTCATATACACCTAGGATGGCTTGGGGGTGAGTAAATTATGGGGTAATTTTCATTTTTGGGTGAACTGTTCCTTTAAGAAATAACAAATACAAGACTTTAAGTTGATTAATAAATATTTCCTTTAATGAGACATCATTAGGCTGTGTTTTGTACAATTATTGTAACAGTTTAAGAATCAATCAAACAAACAAGCAGTGACAGGAAATGTTCCTCTCCACTTCTGCTCTCTCTCTTGCATCTTTTTCCTCTTCCAACTTCAGGAAGTCCAAGAGGTCACTGGATCTTTTCCTTTTGCATCCAGCCTGGGGGAAGGTTGGAGTGGTATCTACAAACAGATGAATCTTATTAGTTCTTGCTGAGCAGCTGAGGATATTAAAACAGCTGGTGTAATAGAGCAATAATTTTCAATAGCCTCATCCATTAGGATGAACCAAGGCCATGTTGCAGCAGTAGCCTCTACCGACTCTGATCCTACTGCTAGCCATAAGCCTCTAAACCACAAAAAAGATAAACTTTGCAAGAAATGATAGAATTATTTAGAAGAAAATTAATATTTCTGGAGATGATAAAACTAACATACCACTGAAGTACAAAGAAATTTCAAAAGCATCAACTGGATGAGGAGCCTTACCTCACATTTTATCACACTGAACAGCTGGTCATCCTCACAGTTTAACATCCACATCTGCACACAAATCTCAGCCTTCACAATTTAAATAGTGCTGCCATGTTTCTTGCCCTCATGTGGTGGAGATGTGCATTGCATCAGATGTGAAGGCAAAAGATTAGGTTTGTACCAATTTTGTGAAAATATACTGAAACATTTCAAGAAACAAACACAATTATAAACTGAGAAATGATAAAAGCACTCTGAAACTTCTATAAACCCTAAGGTGCTCTTGTCAACTTCTACATTACAAGATAGAAGTTGGCAAAACAATCAAGTGTCAAAGAGCGAAAGACCTCTGTTATGCAGAACTACTGAATAACAAAGGTTGTTGTTTTGCTTTCAAGGATTTCATGCAAATACTCAGTCATAGATATCTCATTTGATGTTTTGTCCCTAGCAAAAAACTCAATCTGAAGCATAATTTTTACTGTACTGTCCATTTAAAAGAAAGGCACATAAGAACATACAGTTCATTTGCAACTCTGCAACGAAAGGTCTGTTTGCATGTTCTTTCTTAATAGTTAGATTTTGTTGAGGCTTTACACGTTTCAATGATGACGAACACCACCCTATAGCTTGATCATGGCACTAATTACTGTAGTGAACTAAATACACTTGTTGAAATCATAGAGCTGTACAAACCTTCTGAATGCCTCTAGAAGAACAAATTTGTGCCAGGTGTTCTAACAAACAATGCTACCTGTCAGAATATGCTACCAACACTGTATTTTTTATACTGTAAGGGTAGGTTTAGGGTTGGGGTGTACACGTTAGTGAAGCCTCACACCTTATTAATATCATGCTGGAAGCAAAATCTGATAGGTAGCATTTTGTTTTGAGACAAATGTTGTCAAGTGCAATTGCTGGTTGTTTTTATTAAAGTGTTTAATAGTTGAATTCCTTCGTTAAATTATGAAATGTTTAAGAGCATTATTTTTTGGATTCATAGTTCTCATATCTCTAGAATTTGTGATACAATGAAACGGATTATGGAGTGATGGGTTGAGCAAGTTCCCAAATGGGAGGGGTTATTTCTCGACGTCATCAGGAGCGCGCGGGCGGACGGAAGGACGATGTTGCGTGTTTGCGTCATAGCCCGCTGCATTGTGGGTGAGAGACATTAGCGGAGCGGCGCCATTTTTTTGTGTGTTCCGAACTGACATCAAAAAGCTGTGTTTGGTGGCTGTTTAAATTCTTTACTCCCGCTTGGTTTAGGAGACAATAACGAGGTATTATTAAAATGGGACGAAAGAAGAAGAAGCAGTTGAAGCCCTGGTGCTGGTATCCTTTTCATGGCCCGATGCGGCCTGTTCAGAGCTGTTACAGCAGCGTGTTCATGAATTTGAGCTCATGCTGTCAGTTTCACACTGCAGTCAGAAAAACAGAAGCGTGTATGTTTCATATTGGTGCATTTTCTTCATTTAATGCCATATGGTGTATCTTGTTTATTAGGATTAAGAGCGTATTTTTAACACAATAACTGTGTCTCGTCGCATTAGACAGCGTATTGGGCATCATAGGCGCTTTTTGGGTTGTAAATGTAATAATCTTGTATAACCGCAGTCAGATGCTTATTTCACCATTATCAGCACATTTACTTGTTCTTTACACGCTGCAGTTTGATCTCAGGCTCTTTACATATTTTTTTTCCATTCATAACGTTCTCTCCTCTCAGTGTGATCCTTAATCAGACTTTCAGGTACTGCAACAGAGATTTCGACGATGAAAAGATTCTTATTCAGCACCAAAAAGCCAAACATTTCAAATGTCATATATGTCACAAGAAGCTGTACACAGGACCTGGATTAGCCATACACTGCATGCAGGTCTGGACAGTAGTGATGCGTTTACTGATACATTTGCTTTGATGTTTGGTAAAGGTTGTTGAGTTATTAAATCTGTATTTTAAAGGTGCACAAAGAAACAATAGACGCAGTTCCTAATGCTATACCGGGAAGAACAGACATAGAACTGGAAATCTACGGCATGGAGGGTATTCCAGAAAAAGACATGCAAGATCGGAGACGAGTACTTGAACAAAAGTCACAAGGTATGATGTTATAATGCTTAGGCAAACTAATTTGTGTTTAAAATATCTATAGAATGATTTGTGACAGAAATATAAACTTGTCCAAGCAGAGAGTCAGAAGAAGAAGCAGAACCAGGATGATTCTGATGAGGACGATGATGATGATGAAGCTGGACCTTCATCATTTCAGCAGCCTGCTGCTCAGCCTCAGGCAGCATACATGCCCCCAATGACCCAGGCGGGCATGCATCCTGGTCCTCAGACCCAAGGCATGCCACCTGCTGGTTATGCAGGTCGGTATGCCAATAGTTTAAATAGCCTAAGTAGTTTAAATACCTCTCAAGCTAAAGTGTGCATCATTAATACTTCATATCTCTTCCTAAAGGTATGCCACCGATGTTGACTGGTGTCCCACCAATGATTCCTGGGATGCCACCAGTAATGCCAGGCATGCCACCTGGGTAGGTCTTAATTTTCAGTTATAGAGGTTATAAGCTGATATATTATGGTCCAGTGATTTATCTTTGATCCTGTTTTGAATAGCATGATGCCAATGGGAGGGATGATGCCCCCAGGTCCAGCAATGCCTCCGATGATGCCCGGCATGCCACCAGGTCAGTGTTATTAACAATTATTGGTGATAAATTACTTAAAGCCCAGTTCATATTATTAATAAACAGACATTATTTTTAGTGTTACTTAAAATTTTCATTGTGGGGTGTGTTCACACTTGTCATGTTTGGTTCGATTAAAACAAACTCTGGTGTGATTGCTCTGTTAGTGCGGTTCATTTGAGTAAGTGTGAATGCTGCCATCCGAACCCTGGCGCGCACCAAACAAGCAGACCTATTTTATTTTATTCTATTTTGTTCGTTTTGGTCTAGTTTATTAAAACAAAAAAAACCTTGCTATGTGCACTGTGCTAGACTAACTGAGACTTGTCACAGCACTTGTATATTGTTGCCTGTTGCTCTCTCGTTGGTCTTATTGCTTGTACTTTGTAAGTCGGTTTGGAAAAAAAGCGTCTACTAAATGTAAATGCTCATTTTGTTTTGGATACACTGCTCGTTCCACGTCGTCAAATCATGACGCGTAGATTCGCATCTTGTCATTACATCCTGATTTTGGTTCGTTTAGAAGTATTTGGTGAGCCATTGTGAACGCTAAGCGGACCAGGACCAAATGTATAATTTTACTTTTTTGGTCCAAACCAGGAGAACCGAACTACAAGTGTGAACACCCTAAAAGTGATTAAATTTGGGTAATAAGGTATTTGAACTCTTTGTGCTGTTCAGGTTATTCTCAGGTAACTTAAATTGCTTCATTTGATCAGCACTATTTGAACATCACATTTTTAGTTCTTGATAATAGCCATTTTTTGCATCAGTTTGAGTACAAAAAAGTCCCAGTCAAACGGTTGTGGTAGTTGATAATTTTCTTGTTTTTAGGAATGCCACCTCATGTTGCCAGGCCTGGCATGCCTCCTATGGCACCTGCAGCCCCTGTCACTGCTCCTATAATGGCCAGCAGACCAGCTGTACCCGCCACACAGTCCGCTGCATCCAAACCTCTCTTCCCCAGCGCTGTGCAGGTACTGAATATAGAACAAGACCTATTTGCTGGTTGAGTATGTGTAGCCATTGTTTGTGAATAAATAAACTTAAGGGATTATCAAAAAAAGGTATTGGATTTAGCCTAAAGAAACAATCAAAAGTTAGTAGTCATTGTATTAGACAAGTTTTTTTTTTTCTTTTTGATAAATACAGTGCAAGTAAAGGACAATAGCTAGTGTCACTGTAAAATAAGAATTTGTATGTTTAATGTTACAACAGCTTGCAATTGGAGTAGTACCCTTTTAGAGATAACGTTGTACCTTAGCTCCCACTAAAAGGTGGTCAGTTTGAGGGTGCTGCCCTAATGACAAGCTGTTTTACGCCTAAAGGTGCAGTTTTTGTGAGAATGTATGGTAAAGGGTCTGTATCTTCTCTTTCTGTAAAAACAGATCTTGCCACTAAAGAGACTAACTGAATAAATTCAAGGTTCAGTTTTCTCAGGGAGTCAAAGGAACTCAAAGGAAACTGTTACTGTTATCCTTTCTCTCTGTGCTTCAGATGGGGACTGGTGTTGCGAGCCCCAGCGCAGCCCCTGCGAGTGCAGAGACACAGTCTGCCTCCTCTAAGCCTCTGTTCCCTAGCTATGCCCAAGTACGCACTAGTTTGTGTGCTTCTATTTACATCAGTACAACATGCAGATCAGATACGCTTATCTCTGTCATTAGTAGATATGCACATGCATATAAAGCTGTGTTGATATTTAGGCAGATATTTAGTAGGTTGGTGTTTTGATTCGTTTCTTCATGCATGCATATGCTTTTTGCATTGGGCATGTTAAATATTCCTTGTCTTATTTTAAACCATTTTTTTTTTTTTTTTTTTGTGGCAAAGAGTTTTTGTGCTACCTATAATACCCTGTTTGGACTTCAGAGGTTATGTAGTTTGCTTTTGTAGGATTTTTATTTATTTGCCAAAATGTTATTACTCCTGTAATTATCCAAAATGGCTTTACTTGACTTTTTTTTTTTTTTTTTTGTTATTGATGATGATGAATTGGCAATGTGCACTGTGATTGGGGAGGACCTTTGCCTTAATTGCGAACATGTTTTGAAATTGTTGCTTTCATTTCAGGCGCAGCAGACGGTATCAGGACCGTCATCCACCACCTCTGATTCTCCTAAGGTGACATTCCCAGCCTACACCCAGCCTTCTTCCACTCCCTCTGTTGCTGCTTCCTCCAGCACTGTGGCCAAGCCCCCTGCCACAGTCACAAGTAAGCCAGCCACCCTCACCACCTTGAGTGCTACCAGTAAGTTGATGCACCCTGATGAGGATATCTCGCTGGTGAGTGCTTGAGTTTTGCTCTAACTACTTTTTTTGACAGTAAGTAATTGTGAATGCATTAACTGGTATTATGAAATATTGCTGAAGCACAAATGAAAGAGTTGGCTGATGTTGTTAGAATACATGCAGTCCAAAGTGTGTTCTTGTTACTGCAAGTGTCTGATTTCATTGTTATTGTCTTGGCCCCAATTCAGGAAGAGAGACGGGCTCAGCTGCCTAGGTACCAGAGGCAAATCCCTCGGCCTGGGCAGACTGCAGCAGCTGCTGCCTCGGCTCCCCATAGTGGAGCAGTGGGAGGAATGATACCTGCCCAGCAGGTTATACCTCCTCAGCAGCCTGGAATGAGGCATCCCATACATGGTAAGATTGTGTCTGTAGATAAATCTAAGATTACGAGATTACAGTCGTAATATTTTGAGAATAAAGTCCAAATACTATGAGAATAAAGTCTAAATACTACAAGAAATTAGAAATTACGAGAATGTAGTTGAAATTACGAGAATGAAGTCAAAATATTTTGAGAATAAAATCAAGCCACAAGAAGGCAGTGCATTCATATACACTGTAAGTTGTTTCAGGAGTGACAACTGCATTTAAATGCGGGAGTGAATCCCCTAAATTATCGTTACGTGCATGTACAGACCAAGACTGGCCGTTTCTCAGTATGTGTTCATATGCGATATTGCGTCCTTGTGTTTTCGCTCTACTCCATCATTTACCGTCGAAGTTCAATTCCAGTACTTGAGAACGCAAGTACAGAGTACACATGAAAGTGCCCGGATGTGTTCTTGAAATCGAGGATGCATCGAATGCAGACTTGAGAGAATCAAACCATTAGAAATTCCAGAAGACGCTGCGGGCGGACGACGCATGGAAGTGGTGCTCTCTCGCTCCTTATAACCTGCCTGGACTGTCAGTTAAGCAGCAAGAACACAGCGCATCTCAAGTCTCACAAAGACACGTTCTGTGTTCTCGCGTCCTTCCGAGTTCATTCTCTCAAGGTAGCCTGGCAAGAACGGTCTCCATAAGAACACAAGACTGTTCTTTGAGTTCTTGAATTTGAGAAATAGCCTCACTCTCGACATTTATACATTTACATTTAGTTATTTAGCAGACCCTTTTATCCAAAGCGACTTAAAAAAGAGGACAATAGAAGCAATCAAAACCAACAAAAGAGCAACAACATGCAAGCGATATAACAAGTCTCGGTTAGCCTAAAGCAGTACACATAGCAAGGTTTTTTTTTTTTTTTTTTTTATAAAGAAAACAAGTAGATAGAATATAGAAAAAAGAGCTACTGTTAGTTTTTAAAGAAAAAGTAGCAGTTAGAGAATAAATATGCAATTGATAGAAGGTCAAGGGTGTGTGTTTTTTTTTTGTTTTTGTTTTTTAAATAAAAAGACGACCGATAGATAAAATAGAATTAGAATAGAGAGTGATAGAGTTAGAGGGTTAAATAAAGATGGAAAAGATGTGTTTTTAGCCGTTTCTTGAAGATGGCTAAGGATTCAGCTGCTCGGATTGAGTTGGGCAGGTCATTCCACCAGGTGGGAACAGTTAATGAAAAAGTCAGTGAAAGTGATTTTGTGCCTTTTTGGGATGGCACAATAATGCGTCGTTCACTTGCAGAACGCAAGCTTCTAGAGGGCACATAGGTCTGAAATACTGAATTTAGGTAAAGGGGTTCAGAGTAGGGCTGAAACGATTAGTCGACATTATCGACAACTTCGACAATAAAAAATTGTCGACATATTTCTGTTGTCGAGTAGTCGATTGATCTCATATGACCAAATGTAAGAGCCTGTAATAATGCAGTTGGACCAGTGTGGCGCTGTAGCGCAAGACTGTAATTCTGATGCAGTTCAAGAGAAGAAGAGACACATAGCGCTAGACCGGTTAAGGCAGAGATTATCTTACTATATGTTGTGAATAAAATAGTTTAACTAAAAAATACAGCGTCTTATCACTTACCTTTATTTTGTTTCTTATCCATACGACTCACAAAAGGAGATGTGTGGCAGAATGTGTCATTCAGTTATTTTTTCATATAGCTAATTAAATGGTGATTAAGAGAGTTTCTCTGTCTGTCATCTCATTTTGTGTGCAAAATATATCTAATTGTATAAATTAATTGGTAACGCTTTTACAGTAAGGTGTTATAATATATTACCTAACATGAATGAACAATACATTTATTACACTATTAATCTTTGTTAATGTTATTTAATAAATTCAGTCAGTCATTCATTGTTAGATCATATTAATTCACAGTGCATTAACTAATGTAAACAAACACAACTTGTTATTTTAATAATGCATTAGTAAATGCTGAAATTAACATTAACTGAGATTAATAAATGCTGTAGAAGTATTGTTCATTATTAGATCATGTTAACTACTGTAATAAATGTGCCTATGTTCGCGCGAATCATTCGTCATCCAGCTTCATTTACAGAAGAAGTGAGTATAAGGCTTTTTATGAATCTTTGCAAATCGCCTTTCCTAATATATGCTAGTTAGCCAGTTTCACGTCTGAAGTTTACAGTCTGCTCGTCACTCCACGGAAGAGAGGGGCAGGGTCAGCAGAGCTCATTAGCATTTAAAGCAACATGGACTATAATGTCTTGATGAAAACAGAGCTGATTTTGACAGGGTAAAGAAGGTGTTTTTTACACTACCATTGAGAAATTTTAACCAAAGTATGTTTTAGACTTTTCATCAAGACCCTAAAGAATCATATCAACTTGTGTAAAATGGGCATCCGATGACCCCTTTAAGATAAAAAGTTGTTCCTGTTCAGTCTCTTAATAAATATCATATTCTTGATATTAAGCTGTTTCCGCGAGTCCTTAAAATTGACTCTTCCTCATCCCAGTAAGATAATGCGGCTGCTCGGACGCAACAATATTCAAATAAATTCCGGTGGCCTGGCAACTTCTCCCAATGCTCTCAATCCGGGCCATTTGCATGCGCAATATAGGCTACACTCTCAAAATATTATAACTTTAATTGCTATGATTTTAATTCTCGAAACATTTTGACTTTATTCTCAAAACATTTTGACTTAATTCTCGAAACATTTCAACTTTATTTTCGTAATTTCGACTTTATTCTCGTAGTATTTTGACTTTATTCTCGAAATATTACGACTTTAATCTCGTAATCTTAGATTTTTTTTATTTTTTAACGTGGCACTAAAACACCGTCGTAATTATTGGTATTGTAAATACACATTTTCATATTTTTTTTCATCATGAGTTTATAAATTGAGCTCAGTTATACACAACACAATAAAATTGCTTGATTTCCATAAAACAGACTTTCTATATTGATCAGTAAATGGGGAATAATTTAGAATAAATATTAAAACCCAGCAATTAAAAGCACCTCTTCATTTGCTTTATGCCATTTTTATTTCATACATCATTTTTATGTTTGCATCTCATTAAAGGGAAGGATGTTTACAAAGCAACTATAAACAGTTTGCAGCAAATTATAAACTTTTTAAATGCACTTGAATTTGAAAGTGAAACATTCAGCTAATCAAAACTTGCATGACATTTTTAATTAAAGCAATAAGCAAACAGAAGCTGTGGTTTACAGTGATTTTAGAACAGATAAGGGAAATTGTTGAACTCTGCTGTGCAGTGGTGCAGTTATACAGATGTAATGAGATCAGAAGTTTGTTAAACAACTGCTGTGAATAGGGCTGTCACGATAACTGCAATATCGCAATAATCGCTATTGACGAGCATAGCCGCAGAGGAATGCAACAACCGCAGTAACCGCGATATTTGCGTTTTCTTTTTTCGTAAGGTTATGCCCTTCTCGTTTTACACTTCATGCATGTGTACTGAATATTAAATAAGTTAGTAATGATAACGTAATGTGTACCATGCTGATTTGTACAAAGGCTCAGTAGATTTGCACTTCACAATCCTAAACAGACTGCGAATGAGAGGGAGATCGACTGAGCGCGTGCGATTACCTGCGTCTGTCTTTCAGGCTGAGTCTTGTATATTTGTGAAAACAGGTTGTCATGTCCAAGGAAAGCGAAATCTCTGTCTGAGCATCGATGCTCTGCAGGTCAGCGGAGCCGTTAAAAGTGGCGCTCAAAGTTAAAATGATTTCAACAGTGTCTTTCATTACATCTTTCTTTGAATGAATCAGCGTTTTTGAACGTGTAGTTGAATGAACGGTTTAAAGACTCACTCAAAGACAGTCCCTTGGCGCCACCTTGTGGTGCAACAATGAAACTGCACTGACTGACAGCCCGTCTAGAACACGCAGGTGAAATATCAACAGAAAACGTCTCTTGTCCAGTCAGATTCGAGGATCAGTACTAACTGTTATATAACAATAGCCTAACGATTTTATTGTCAGGTTTATGTTCTGTTATGTGGACCGTTATTTTGTCATTCTCTTCTGTTTACTTCACTTCCTGTTTCAACGCAATTTAGTTTCGGTTTCTGAATTCCTTACATCGTAACGCATACGCACACAGATATTATATATATGTATATATGTGTGTATATGTATATATGTGTGTATATATATATGTGTGTGTGTGTGTGTGTGTGTGTGTGTGTGTGTGATAATACCACATACTGCACTTTTGAGCCACTCAACATTACCTCAAGGGAAATTCCTTCACCGTGAATGCCAGTCATAGTCAAGGGCCAGAACTGTCTGTTTTATAGATCATCACTAGAGGTGTAACAATACACGAGGCTTTCGGTTCGGTACGCATTACAAACCAAACGATTGGTTGGACTAATCCGATTTAGTCCAAGACGTTCACCAGCATAACTCTTCGCAAAGTTTGCAGATTGGTTTGTGATATCCATTGGCTTGCCTTCATGGTTTAAAACAGAAATATTTCCAACATTGTGACGTAAGCAATTTCCCCAGCCCACAACCCCCCACCCCTGTATCGAAAACGTACCAAACCGTGACACCACTGTGTTGTATTGAACTGAATCGTGAATTTTGTGAACCGTTAATACCATAAGCACATGTTGACATATTAAAATAAGGGAATTTTAAATCATTAAGTATGGTAGACCTAACTGCTTCAAGCTTAGGCATTTAGTCACTATGTATTTTTGCTTTCAGGCCAGTATGGTGGTCCTCCACAGGGCATGCCTGGTTATATGGGTGGTGGCATGCCTCCTTATGGACAGAGTGCCCCAATGGTGCCCCCATACCAAGCTGGCCCACATGGGCCTCCCATGGGCATAAGGCCACCTGTAATGTCTCCCGGCAGCCGATACTGAAACGGCGCTGTCGTCCCACTAGGTTTGGAGGTTAAACCTTTTCTCATCTTGTGCTTTTAATGTAGCCAAACCAATGAGCTCTAAACCCACTGCTGAAGAAAAACTGCATACTGGACATTTGAGATATGTAATATCACACAAGAGTTTTGGATTCAGTCCTTAAATAAAGACAAAGAAGATAACGGCAGTATCAATGTTACAGTTGATGCATGTATTGCTTTTCTTCCTATTGTGTTTCATTCAGGTTGTACAAGTACAGTATATTAGACAAAGGTTCATAATATATTGAAGCCGCTGGCCTAACAGTATCTCCATACTCAAGGCAAGTTCCCAGTAAGATTTCTGCTTTTATCTTAGTAGTGAAGCCCTCACAGCACCATACTGTGCTGTTGGACTTTACGTCCCCAACATCAGCTTGGTGAGGGCTTCAGATCACTGTTGTCATGGTGGGGTTTTTTTTGTATTTTTTTTTTTTTTCTTGTTTTTCTTTTAACTGTTTGCATCCATTTATTCAGGGTTTAAATAGCACAAGGGTAAATGTGTCTCTCTGTATTTTTTTTTTTTTTTTTTTTTGCTATATGTATTTGTAATAAAACATACTTAATTTGATATTTTTTTTTCTTCTTGATTTTGTTTTTGTGTGAGTGTGTTTCCTGAACAGTGGAGTCTTCAGGCAGGTTGGTTTTCTTGATAAAGCCATAATGACGTTACAGATGCACTCGCTCTGTCAATAAGTTTGTTCTGGAATGTTCATAAATATATTCAGTGTTAACACCATTAAAAGTCATTTATAGTGAAAAAGTAAAGCTGTAATCACTCCTTAATATATTTAAATTACTCATTTTTGCTTGATAACCTAGTTGCATGAATGATCTTTCCAGAAGTTGGATTTAAAATGCACCACACATTTGTCTGTGACATGCTTGATTGATATTTCTCAGTTACCAGTATTAAATTGGTACAATGGCTTGGAAGCATTTCCTGGTCTGCAGGTAAGAGCCACTGTGTGAATTACATTGTAAAGGATCTGATTTTATTGCATGTTTTTGTATTTCACCCATGGTTTTACTCTTTCTCATGTAATGAATTGACCAGAAACTGTTTTAGCGTTTGGGGAAAAGCAGGAAAAATGAATTCTAAATATATTTAACCAGTCAAGTGTTTCCAGACAGTCACGCCATTTAGAGTAACGTCTGTGTTTACATCTATCAGACTTTTAATGCCCTTAAAGCAGAGGTTTGCCAACCCTGCACTTGAAGAGCTACTGTCTACAGTGTTTAGTTTTAACCCTATTCCAACACCATAACCATGTAACCATGGTATTTACAATTGTCAAAATTACAGATGTGCTACTTGATTTCACACCGTAAGTTTTCATATTTCCTTCCCAATTCGGTGTTATTTGGAAGGAAAAAGTTCTATATTTATTGCTAAGTCAGAACATGAAAATTCAGTGCCGAAAAGTACTGTAAGGATTTATAGCAGAAAAGTTTGTTTGTACTGAGATGTTACAAATGTGAAATAAACAGTGGTATTCTAATTTGACTGTTTCATTGCTTGGATTTTAATATGCAATATACAGTACCCGGTTTAAGTTCAAGTTTTCTACACATTACAGAAAAAAAAGAGCAAGATATCTGCCAAGCTTTGTCTTATGAGACCACAATTATGCTTCTAATCCAAAGGCTTCATTAACATCTTTTTAATTTGGTAATGCCATTTCTAGTTTTGGATTAAAAAAGGAGAGTGCAAAATATTAAATTATCTGTGTTAATCTGTAGTCTAAATCTATCTAACCAAAGCTATTAGTTCTTTTGGATCATTTAGAATAGCCAACTTCATTACAGCTTTGCACACTTATATTTTATAATGCAGCCTGATGCCGATTGAGATGCATTTCCAACAATCTTGAGCAAGCATCTATATAGTAGGCAGGATTTTAAAAAATAAAATAAATAAAAAACTTATCACAGATGATTGCCAGACATGAGAAATTTGTCTACAGAAATCCAGTGCTTCTGCAGCCCTAAAAGTAAAATCTTAAATATTTAAAAAGAAAAAAAAAAAAATCTGATTGACCTGTTCAAAACATTCATGAGAACGCACTTACTCTACAAAAACAAGAAACCACATTTTCACTGTGGTTTCCTTTAACTCTTGCACTTTAAAAAGTCTCAAAACACCTCTTTTAAAGGTGAAGTTGATAACATAATTTTGTAATAAAATACATTTTACTTGTAAGCATTAAAAAAAAATGCTTTTGTATAGTCTGCATTCAACACTAATACTTGGGAATATTTTTTGACAAGGTTTTTATTTATTTTTTTGTTTGTTTTTTATTTATTTTTTTATTTTTTATTTTTTTGGTTGAGTCTGAAAGGTGTCTTTAAAGGTGTGACATCATCTCAACAGGGAATCAATATGATATTTATTTTCAATCTTCCCCCACGCTCCCGAATTTTAAAAGATCAACAGCAGACTGGTTCGAACTTTGTTCTTTCCAATTTGCAGTTGGTGGCCAAAAGTGAGTCAGTGCCTACAAGAATGGCTGCTTCAATCAAAAACAAAGGCAGAAACAAAATAATGATAACTGATTACATTGTAGTCAATACATGCTTTATTTTCTGAGCTTTTTGTTGTTATTAATATTATTATTATTCCATGATATGCTAGAGTTTGCCTTTCTTGCCCAAATTATTTTCCCATTTTAATAACTTAGCCAAATTTAGTGTATTTTTCTTCCCATACTCTTGTTTTGTGGTCTTTTGTGAGCTAACAAAAATAATCCCTATTTGCTTTGCTAAATTACGATATTTTGTTGATTTTGAAAAGGATACTATAATTCCATGGCTCTAATTACATGGTAGCATGTTCTACATAAGATAACAGTCCTTTTTTGGACTACTTGCTTTCCTTTACCCTCTCAGATGTGTAATAGCATGTGCATGTCTGATGTAAACACATAATTTTTAAGTACTAAACAACTAATATGTTCTAACATATTGGCTGATTATTAGTACTTACAGTGCCTATAGAAAGTCTTCATACCCCTTCATTTTTTTCACATTTTGTTATGTTGCGTTATGTTAAACTGCTTTAAATTACTTTTTTTTTTTTTTTTTCACATAAATCTACACCCCACTCACCATAATGACAAAGCAAAAACCGGATTTATCACAACTTTGCAAATTTATTAAAAAGGAAACTGAAAAAAATGACATTGCAGAAGTCTTCATACCTTTAACTCAAAACTTAAAGCACTTTGGCAACAATTACAGCCTCAGATCTTTTTGGGTATGATGCAACAAGCTTTGCACATCTGCATTTAGTTTTTTTTTGCCATTCTTGTCTTTAGATCATCTCAAGCTCTGTCAGGTTGGGTGGGGACAGCCATTTATAGGTTTCTCCAAAGATGTCTGATTGGTTCCTAGTCCCAGCTCTGGCTGGGCCACTCGACGACGTTCATAGAGTCGTTCACTCCTGCATTGTCTTGGCTGTGTGCGTAAGGTGATTGTCATGTTGGAAGGTGAACTTTCAGCCCAGTCTGAGGTTCTGAGCGCTCTGAACCAGGTTTTCATTAAGGATATCTCTGTATTTAGCTGCTTTCCGTCTTCTCTGATCACTTCCCCAGTCCCTGGTGCTGAAAAATACCCCCACTGCATGATGCTGCCGCCACCATGCTTCACCTTTGGGGATGGTATTATGCAGGTGATAAGCGGTACTTGGTTTCCCTCAGACATGAATAAGGAATTGAGGTTCATCAGACCAGAGAATCTTTTTTTTTTTTTTTTCATAGTCAGAGTTATTTGGGTGTATTTTTGTAAATTTCAACCAGGGTTTCATGTATCTTTACTGAGGAGAAGCTTGAGTTTGGTCACTTTGCCATCAAGCCCAGATTGGTGGTGTCGCAGTGATGTTTGTCCTTTTGTAAGTTTCTCCCATCTCCATATAAGATCATGGAGCTCAAACAGAGTGACCATCAGTGTCTTGATCACTCCTGTCTTGATCACTCCTTCGATTGCTCAGTTTGGCCAGGAGGCTAGATCTAGGAAGAGTCCTGATTGTTTCAGACTTCATCCATTAAGGATTATGGAGGTCAAATGCTCCTGTGAACCTTTATTTATTTATTTATTTATTTTATTTTATTTTTATTTTTTTTTTGGTAGTCTTCCCCAGATCTGTCTCAACACAATCCTGTCTCTCAGCTCTGCAGGCCATTCCTTTGACCTCATGGCTTAGTCTTTGCTCTGACATCCATTTCAGCTGTTAAACTTTATATAGACAGGTGAGTGTGCCTTTCCAAATCATGTCCAATCAACTGATTTTGCCACAGGTTAACTCCAGCCGGAGTACAAAAAACATCTCAAAGACGATCCAGCAAAACTGGAATGCTCCTGATCTAAACTTTAAGTGTCAAAGCAAAGGGTATGAAGACTTGTGCAATGTCATTTTTTCAGTGTTTCCTTTTTAATAAATTTGCAAGTTGTGATAAATCCAGCTTTTGCTTTGTCATTATGGTGAGTAGGGTGTAGATTTATGTGGGGGAAAAAAAAGTAATTTTAAAGCAGTTTAACATCATAACGCAACATAACAAAATGTGAAAAAAATGAAGGGGTATGAAGACTTTCAATAGGCACTGTATAAAGCACATATTGCCTTATTCTGCGTGACAATATTCTACATTCCTTAATCCTACCCCATACCTAAACTTAACTACCTTAGGAACTGTTAATGAGCAGTCATTAGAAGTTTATTGAGGCAAAAGTGGTAGTTATAGTTAGTTAATAAGAATTGGTCCCCAAACTAAATTGTGACCTTATTATTAAATACATACTACACTTTTGACTTACTAAACAATATAAAGATGACTCTGTACACAAAATCTATATGTTTTCGCAATGATGAAACTGAAATTGACAAACCACTTAATACTGGTTTCCTTTTCCTCTTCAAGCTTCAAGGTGGAGTCAAAACACTGCTTAAAATTTTCATGTGGCATGATTTCGTTACGCTCAGAGACTATCTGGCTTTCTAACCAGTCACTATTTTCTTTTTTTTTAATTTACTTTCAAATAATGTTAGCTTTTATGTATGCTCATGTTGTTCTCTTGTTTCTTATCACCCCTTCTGTAACTGGTAAGTTAATACTTCATTCAGTATTAACCTTTTTAGTTTCTGAAGATTATAAAAGACTGACTACTTTGTGGTAATTTCATAAAATGGCCAGCAGTGAAACTAAAGTTTACATGCAGAAATGTTTGTACACAACACTTTGCAGTCAGACATATTACATTTTTGCAGTAAAAGTATTCTCCTAAGACTTAATGCTGGATTTTATTTTAGCGGTCTAGAGCAGTTGTGTTAGGAAACTGTGTGCAACTTGCATGTGTTTTGCAATGCATGTGATTCATCTATCAAATGTGACTAACTTTGTCATTTCACCTCAGCACATGGGGGTATTGTTTATATCCACAGAGTAAGAAATTCATCCATTGACATTTCCTGTGAATCGGCAAAAAAAGAAGAAAGACCATTTGCTTTTACGCTGAAACGCAGGTTGCTGCAGTCCAGACGAGTGATGTATCTTTCTAAAGGATTTCCACCGTTTATCAATAAATCTGAGGACAAGGATCGCATCACTGTACGTGATGAGCTGGACAATCACACAGTTCATCTAACAATCTCAAACCTGCAAGGACGGGACACAGACGTGTACCACTGTGAATTCCACTATGGCGATCTTCCATTTGATAAGAATGTTCCTGGCAAGATGGAGTTCTTCATCTACGTTGAAGACTTCTGTAGGTGACCTTTACTGATATCACTTCAAATATGAGGTCTATGGTAATATCCCCTCCAAACACCGTGAATATCCCAAAATAGGTTAATCTTGCATTCAATCTACCATTATCTTAAAAAAGCAAAATCATTCAGATGCATTTTTATTTTCAAATGAAAATATTGTTGAATTTTCAATTGAAAATTGTTTGATGTTGATTGGCTAGCACTGTAATGTGCATTTATTATACCTTACCTCAACAAGAAAAGACTGATTACTGTTCTTTTTCACTACATTAGCTTGTGGTATCTGAATTTTTCTGTCAACTGTATGGAAATGTTGTAATCCATTAAACCAAGAAAGTAGATACCTGCGATTTACTAGTACCCCAATTTATGTAACAAAGTACTAGTGAAAGAATATCTGATTCACTCAAGCAATGAAAGTCTTAAATTACTCAAAAGCAGCAGCCACAAAAGGATTATAATTATATCATTATCGTTATTATATCACATGGTTCATATTTTCTAGAAATGATGAAAAATGCTTTAGTGAATATTAGTGCAGCAGTAGGCACAAAGCCTAGAAACTAACTCACTATTCTTATGGTTTGTAAAATCTGCAAAAGATGTTGTACAATAAACGTGTACCACTCTTGCACAGTGCTTCACCAATCAAATTAGAGGACCAAAAGTACCTGCTGTGTAATGTGTCTTTTTCCAGCCTTTTCATTTTCAGCTGATGGTTACTTAACCTGAGAAAATTGAAAATTAAAATAAGATAAAGTTAAGCAGAAACCTAACTAGTACAATTAGCCTATACAGAAAGGTCAGTTTTTGTGCATAATTATTTTAGATTCTACTTTAGTTTATAAAGTGTGTATATATATATATGTAAATAACCATATGTGACCCTGGACCACAAAACCAGTCTTAAGTGTCAATTTTTCGAAATTGAGATTTATACATCATCTGAAAGCTGAATAAGCTTTCCATTGATGTATGGTTTGTTAGGATCAGACAATATTTGGCCGAGATACAACTATTTGAAAATCTGGAATCTGAGGGTGCAAAAAAAAAAAAAAAATCTAAATATTGAGAAAATCACCTTTAAAGTAGTCCAAATGAAGTTCTTAGCAAAGCATATTTCTAATCAAAAATTAAGTTTTGATATATTTAGAGTATGAAATTTACAAAATATCTTCATGGAACATGATCTTTACTTAATATCCTAATGATTTTTGGCATAAAAGAAAAATTGCTAATTTTGACCCATACAATGTATTTTTGGCTATTGCTACAAATATACTCCAGCGACTTAAGACTGGTTTTGTGGTCTAGGGTCACATATAACATGTGGAAATACAAGAGATTATATCATTGAGCATTTTTTGTCTATGTGTGTGTTTTTGTTGTGACTGTTGCAGCTCATGAGCCTTGTAATTGTTCAAGTTACCTGCCACTGCTGTATGTTATCTCTGGAGCTGCATGTCTGCTGGGTGTTCTGGTTTTCACTCTCGCTACAGCTTACTATGTAAGTATTTTAATTATAGTTTTATATTTGATTTTTAGGGAAGAGTGAGGTGACCTGTGCCATGTTTTACTTGTTCTTTAGGCAAGAAGAAATAAGATAGAAATACAACATACTTCTAAATTATAGTCAATGAAGACTTGTTTTTTTTTTTTTTTTTTTTTTTACTGAAATTAGAAGAAAATGCATAAAAATAGGGCCAGTAGTTTTCTCAAAAAAAGTGGTCTTCATTATTGGGGAATATGCACTCTAAAAAATGCTGGGATAAATACAACCCAGCGCTGGGTAATATATGTACAAACCCAGTATTGGGTTGTTTTGACCCAGTTGGTTGGGTTACTACCCAGAAGGTTGGGTTAAACATTCAACCCAACTGCTGGGTCAAAACAACCCAGTTGCTGGGTTTGTCCATATTTCACCCAGCGCTGGGTTGTATTTAACCTAGTATTTTTTAGCACATGTAAAAAATTACATACATAAAGAAGATCTGAGAAAACCATTTTACCTCATTTCAGTTTTAGGTTAATTTTAACAATGTATTTTATTTTACATATCCAATATTCCAATAGCAAGATAAAAATTATTATTTTTCTTCTTTAAACAAAGGAATTGGAATACTTTTCTCAATCAGTTGGCCCATATTTGCATTTAAATCTTGTGTGACAGAGATTTGCTATCTAATATGTGGTTTAAAGCAGCTGTCTTTCCGGCTGTATAAGGTTTACTCCCCACTACATATTCAGTGTTTCGGTTAAACCCTCCCTTCTACCAATTTCCTCTCACATACAGTGTAAATGGCTTAACCGTAGAAAGCCACAGCCTGTAGTTCCTGTTTATGAGGAGATGGCCGGGGTGCGGCCCACCAAAGGAAAAGCCACAAGCTGTCACTCTGATATTGCAAAACTGGAGGAAGCAAACAGCTCTGTGGCCCATTTGTTCAGCAACGAAAACCTTTATATCAATTGATTTAACAAAATATGTTGACTGGGAAGTGACTACTGAAGCGCTGATGTTCATGATGAGGCTCCAGCTCACCCACAAAACCTTTCGGAATCGTCAGCTTTAAAAGTTGTTACCATAAAATTTGTCTTTTCATCCTTCATCTATACCTTCATGTTAATGGTACTTCAAGACATATAATTTTAATGCTACAAAAGCAGAATGTCAGCTTACAGCATTTTTGATAGAGAAATGATCTGCTTTTTTGTCTGTAGCACAAAATAGTTCTGATTAAAGTATTTTGTGATACACTGGCAACAGTGTTTTTCCCACTGTCTGCACGTTCTCTGCATTAAAAAAAGTGTTGTGATTTCACAAAAATACATTGTTGAAGGACCTGTTTATTGAAATGTTGGAAAAGGTGGAAACTGAAAAGGAAAAAAATCCAATTGACAGACTTTCACATCATTGTTCTGTTCAGACATTTGTCAAATATTAAAGCATGCAAATAACATACAAGATTGAGCGTTTGCACAGCTTCGCATTTACACAAGCAGTAAAGGTGAATTCCTGTCGTCTCACACTTGGTTGATTTTGGACTGTAAACAGTCCATCAGACATTTTGAGACAAAAGTGAGAGCAAAGTGTTGCATTTGTTGGCTTTAAATATGAATGCTGTATGTTTTTATTCACTTTGTAACAAATAAATATTTTCTCTCATTTACATATTTGCAGTTTGCTTGCATCATATTTAAAGAAAAACATTCTGGTTTTCTGTCTCACATAGAGTCCCAAGACCTGGGAGTGTACATACTACAGTAATAATTAAATAGAAATATAACAGTTGTGTTACTTTATGCTTTCTTTTTAAAAATTAAATATTTCTATTGGCTTTCCCTGTACATGGGAAATAACTAGGGTAGACAGGAAGTGAAGGAAGTAAGTTTTTGGGTATGCTCATCGAGATCTGAGGAGGGCTCTGTACATGGCAAAGCCAAGCATAGCACAAACTGTGGCTCCAATACTCGATCTGAGCCAAAACGTAGAGCTCTTCAGGTCAGCATGGGTAATATGCCTAAAAAAAATGGAAATAGAAATGAATAGTTACACACAAAAGTTACATTTGTTTTAGTACCTTACATTTACTATACAGCTTTTGTAGCTTAAAGGAATAGATTACCTCAAAAATGAAAATTATGTCATTTACTCACCCTCATGTCGTTCCAAACCTATATAAGTTTCTTTTAATATATCGAACACAAAAGAAGGTATTTTCACCTACTATGGAAGTCAATGGGGGCCAACAACTGTTTGATTACCAGCATTCTTCAAAATATCCCCTTTTTTGTTCAACATAAGAAAGAGACTTGTACAGGTTTGGAACGACATGAGTATTCTGTACTGAACATTCAAATAACTAAAACACAAGTTTAGTAGACAATAATGCCCGAAAAGAGACAGACCAATGAAACAAAGTGCTGGAACAAAGTGTTATTTAAAGGGAATGAAGAAAATTATATTAATGTGCAACACTAAAACATTACAAAACTCAATCCAAGATGAAGGATGAAGAAATATGTCAAATTTCAGAGTCAGGAAATAGCGATGGCAGATGGAGAACATAAAGAAACTTTAAGAAGAGGAAATAAAAGAGGAAAATGATAGTATCTAGATCACTCTGTTGCAACTTGTAAGAGAATAAAAGACTGAACTGCTGCTAGTCATAGATGCAAGTCAGATGAGAATGAGATGAATTTTAAAAACAAAGAATGTGCAGGATCGTGCTTAAATCTAAACCCCAAATCCATACCTGCTGCCCATTTGCCATGACAGTCTCAAGACCAGTCATAACCTGTTTTTGTCATATGTGGTATATGCGAGGGTATATAAGAGGATGTATCACATTCTATTTGCATATCGAGTTTATTAGAAGTCAGCGTAGTCATTATGTATAATTAAACAATATAGTCAACATTACCATTAAAACTAAAAATACATGTTTGTATAAAGCACAAGAAAGTGGGCTTCCCCAGCCTTAAAGTCCCTACATTCTTGGTTCCATCAAAGGATTTTTCTTATCTACCTAAATATCTTAGGGAGTTTCTTCCTTGTCATTTGACTTGTTTACTGCGGGTCAAGTGTTTATTAGCATGTTAAGCCAGGTGCACTTTGCCAAACTGCCAAATTAATGTGAATCAGAATGAGAATAATTAAATGGAGAAAAAAAGAGGATGGATTACGATAAAAGCAAAAGACATAAGTGCAGAGGAAAGGTGATGAACCAAGATAAAGCCATCCTGAGAACCTGCTAAAGATGACAGTGTAGAGTTTGGTCCGAACCGTCTGCACGAGCTCAGAGTTCAGGAAGTTCTGACACAGACAGAAGGTACACCTGTTACAGGTACACATGCAGCGCAGACGCGCATGGCTGCCAACACACACAGAAAGATACAGGCAAACAGCAAAAATGAGTCACTTAGAAACAGGATATAAAATAGTGTACTTCTGAGTTAACAGACAGAGGAAAGTCTTGAAATAAAGAAGTGAAAGACTTAAATGCACATTGTTAATTTGAATGTTCCCTCAAGTTCTTTCAAACAAGCTTAACATTTGCTAGTATTTCCTGTCTACATTGTCTCTCTTGATGTCTTACACAACGAGGGGAAAAACTGGGAAAACTATGATTTACATCACATGCTTGGAGATTCTGCAAACTGTACTAAATATAAATGCATAGGTACTGTAGACAATGTTATTTCGTGATGAGATTGCAACTGAAGAACAGAAAACCATCATCTGACTCATAAGATGCTCTGCAGCCAGACAGTTTGGAGAAGCTTTCTGTTTTTAGGGAAATCATTTAGTCTGAGTAAACCACCTAAGCATGTATTGTTTTTACTGTTATGTGGAAATAAACCCCGAGAGATAAACAAGAGTGGTCAATTAAGAATACAAAAGACAAAAAAAAAAAAAAGTATCATTTGAATTGTGACATCCTAAAAGTAACTGATGAACATAGGTAACTAAGACTGTAAGAATTTGTTATGTTAAAGTATCCTCAAAAATTGTGGATAATGAGAGATCACTTACGGATACACAGCCATGATGGTGAGTTTGATGAAGATGTCTTTGCTGGGAGCCGCAGCTGTGTTACAGGTATAGGACTGAGGCGGCGGCATCTTGTGCTTGCGACAGAATTCCAGTGGAGTCATACAGTATTGCTGCTTTGTTTCTGGCAGGTCTGACTTTGCAGCAATCAACATACATGGAGTCTTACTATCCATGAAGTATTGCTGGTAAATAAAGTAAAAAATGCATTTAGAACACATACATCAGTATAATATAAAAAGAAAACTGTAAATATCGTAAGAGATCATGCAGACTATGGCATGTATAAAAGTAAATTACAGTCATAAAGGAATAAGATGAAACATATGAAGTCGTGTGTTAATGTACTGCAGTTTAATTCCTCTGTATTTAATAATTTGACATAGTATTGGCTTTGCTCTTTCTGTAAAGCAAAAAAGGTGAGGTGAAAGCGTAAAAGCAAACCTTGAAGATTCGTGCACAGTACTCAAAAGAGCAAGGGTTGCTGACATCATAGATCAGACACACAATGTCACATGAAAGTTCAGTCTCAGACAGGAAATCAAAATCTGGAAAGATTTCATGGAGCTGAAGGAAAAACAAACAAACGTAGAACAAAGTTTCAAAGATTCAGCATCTTTTTTTGGGAAGCTCATGATAAATAGTGGTCAAATCTCTGAACTCTTCATATGGCTTAAATGCACGATGTAAGGGCAAATGGTTTGAGGAATGCTTTTCCACAAAATAGTGTGTAGTATTACTATTGTTACACAGACTGAAAAAAAAGTGTAAATTCCTGTAAGCCAAATATCTATTTACCAACAAGTACTTCTCCTGTCCGTACACATGTGCAGTGCTGATTGCATAATACGATTTGTGTTCTTCTTTTATGGTCTTCTGACGCTGTGAGGAACAGACAGTAAATAAAACAATCAATCATGACAATGTCACATCTGAAATAAAGGTTTCTCATTTTTTTTTAACAAATCTTTTGATGAATGGAAGTCAAATGATATCAGAAATATCACAGATGAGATTGTAAAATGCCTTGGTTTCGAAATTATGTTGTTGGGTGTTTCTCTCAACACACAGCACCTCTGATGAAATCTAACACTGCGCAAGGGCTTATAAAAATGCTTCATTTGCAATACTTTACATTTCTTAATACCTTAAGGATCATAAACTAACAATGAACTATACCTTTAAAGTATTTATTAATATTTATTAATATTTTAACATTAATAAACTATGAAAAAACATAAATTAATAATAAACAATCGTATATTTACAAAATAACAGTAACCTGTATTAATAAATCCTGTAGAAACTGTTTATCATAAACCCTACTGCATTAGCAAATTTGAACAAACTGAACTTTATTGAAAAGTGTTAACTAAACTGCTTATTTCATTCCAAAGACAAAACAAAAAAATATCACAATTAAGTTAATAGGTCTGTGTGGATTATGGTTTTTCACTTAAATAGTGTTTTTCTTGTTGCAACTGACCACAAGGTTTCTGCCGAGGAAGCCCTGGAGGAAACTAGTTTTGCCACTTCCAGTTATTCCAAACACATGACAGCGAAATACATTCCGTTGCGTCTGTTTCTTCTGAAGGTCAAGCTTCTTGTCACGGGTCACTAGCATGTGCAAATACATTCAGTGAGGACCACAGGTGTCATACCGCACTTTAAGAATTATAAATAAAATACTCATGAACAAAATACATAATGTTTTGAGGTTGCCAGTCAATGTGACTTTTGCATTCTGCATCTGTAGTTACTCTAACAACCACAATGGCTCATTGACCCATAATATAAAGATTAAAATTCTGTCATTATTTAATCAATTTCATGTCACTTCAGACACCCATTTTGTTTCTAATGTGGATCGCAGAAGAAACAGACAAAAGAAAAGAAAATCAAACAGTTTTGTAGTGTGCTAAGTGGCAATTTAACCAATCTAAAAGTTAAGTCTTAAAAATGCCCCAGATAGAATTTTTGCATGTTCTAATATCCAAAACTACCATGTATATAATTATAAATGTTATATAGCAAATATATATCTTTCAACTTACCTGTTATGGCAGATGCCTGAGATTCCTGCTCAGCAATGATAGAGTAACCAAGGTAACCAAGATATTCCAGACATCGCTGGACATCCAGGTAAGTCGTTAACCTGCAAAAAGACATTGATAACTGATAAACTCATGAATCATTCCAAAACCATCCAGACAGTAATGCGTCATTATTCATTAAGGATGGCTATAATTCTTGAACTGAGACACATGGCATGTTTGATACACACGTCCACTGAGAGAGATAGCCTTGGTATGTGATCCAGCCCTGGTCGTTAGTGCAAACCGTACTGTTCACATCCAGTCCCCAGGGGACATAGGGGAAAACATCAAATAGATCCATAAGCTCTTCAGGGGACAATGCACAGTCTCTGTCCTAAAGCAGATACAAACATGCTTCAGTAAAAACAAGATTAATCTATTTAATCTATTACTACTTTTGTGACCGACATTTGTATCTAAACCTTTTAATAAAATGGGTTCCTTTCTTGTCTGTTTAATTGGATTCTGATAAACATTTGTCAGTCACGTCAGTCATGTCTGAGGCAGTCAAACACTTTTACCTTATCATGTTTGTCAAAGACACTCTGTAGGAACAGGTAAGCATTGTGATTGAGCTCTGTGGTGCAGTCTGGTGGTATTTTTAACCTGTAGGAACATAAACATTGAGTCAGATGTCGCTAACTGCAAGATTAGCGTAGTTGGATTAAATTGGGATTTCTACAAAGCCTCGAATAGGGAGCAATCAAAGCAGATTAAAAAGGGGCTTAAAGAGTTCAACACTATCTTAATTACTCTTAAGAAACTATCACACACACATATATATATACATATATACATTACATACACATATATATCAAGTTTGCTGTACTGGACAGTGGATAAAAAAAAATTACAAATAAGACTAAGCCTGCGTCCCAATGTGCATACTATCTATCCTATATTCTATGTGATAGTAGTAATTTTCAATACTATTTAGGGCAGATAGGGTGGATAGTATGCACATTGGGACACAGGGTGAGTAAAAAAAAAAAAAAGAAGAAAAAAAAGAAAGAAAGAAAAATCTGTATTTCAAGAAAAATTCAATTACATTTCCTGAGAAATGTAAAACTACATCATGTTTTAACCAAAAGTAGATTTACTGAGGTCTCTTCAGAAAAGCCAAATTAATAGAACTTATCTTCAGAATAAATGTGAAGTGTTAATAGATTGACTGATTGGAAGCAGTAGTTCTCACAGGGGAAACAGGTAGTCCTGATGCAGCTCAAGATCGTCATCATATCCAAACCTCCGCAGTACAGCCCACGTTGTCTCATGCCTTCCTCTTTGGATGAAGAGAGTATGTAGGAAGAGGAAACCTGTTAAAAAAAATTACCATGTTGATTGATTAAATCATGAAGTTCAACATATTCCTTTCTGAACAGAACTGCTAAGCAAACACAAGGCTGCCTGCCACTAAAATTCACTAAAATTCACAACTTCTTCACAGTCTGGGTCATTTACCTGCCCTAGGCAACAAGGGTAACTGAGAGTCAGTGGAACCATTGCCTCAAAGGTTAAGTCTGTTGAACATGGTCCTGCAGGACCCAAGCACTGCTCTTTTTTCACCCAGTTCAGGTCGTGGAGCCTTTATTAATGAGTTGATGACACAAATAAGGTGTCTTAATTAGGGAAGACATTCAAAATTTGCAGTTCTTGGGAACGACAGCACCTGGAATGAGAACGAGTGCTCAAGACCTGCAAATGTTAAACTTCACAAATGCAGCCTCACCTTTGAGAGTGAGCCCATTATCACGCACTCCATCTGTCAGGTTTTTTCTTACAACGTTTTTTACATCCTCCAAGGCCTGTGGGGCTAGTGGGGTGTTGAAACAAGTTCTCTACAAATAAGAATCAGACAATGATATTGAATACACAAATACTAACCTTACCCAAACCTTAAAGAAAACAATTTGAACTTGAAATCTCGCTTAAACGAAGTCAAACCATAACCTTATGAATGAATTTACAGGGATAGTTGACCTAAAAAGGAAAATTCTGTTACCCACAGTTGCCACCTTCATGTTGTTCAAAAACCGTAAGACTTTCATTCATCTTCAAAACCAAAACAAAGTATGAAGCTTTATTCTTGTGTGTAAAGTGAGTACATTTGACCTTCCCTTTACCACATTTGATTTGCTCTATGTATGTGTGCTGATCATTGTTTATGTGAATAAAAATCTAAACTGAGTCTATTCATATTGTTAAAGCATGTTAACTTTTTTTGGTGGAATGGACTTTCAATTATAGAGGGACAGATATCTCTCAAGTTTTATTAAAATACCTTCATTTATGTTTTGAAGATCAACATTTTTATGAGAAATTTAATGAGAACAACATGAGGGGGAGTAAATGATGATAATTTTAATTTTGGGGTAAACTAACCCTTGGTTAGAACTGACAAATGTTTATTTTGTCATAGAATAAATAGAAAATATGTCCTTATGGGACAAAGAAGACCACAAATACAATTCCATGGTCCAAAAATAATCATTGAGCAATTATTTCAAAATCACTGGCATTTATAGGCCAGTTTCCACTCACCTGGGAAGACTTTTATTATATGTTACAATATGGCGCAGGGATTTTTTTCCCCTCCCATTCAGACACGAGAACATCAATGAAGTCAGGAACTGATGTTGGCGATGGGACCTGGTTTGGTTTTAGTTTGTTTTTTTTTAAGTTGTCAAAGTGGTTCAGTTCTTGCCTTTGTGCAGGCCAGGTATGTTCTTCCCCATCATTGTAAACCATTGAAAACCACTGTTTTGTGTCTCAGAGCAGCACACAACGGTGCTTTGTAACTCAGTGAGCCCGTGTTTTTAAAAAATCTGTTTAATGAATGATTCAATGACCAAATAAAGATGTTTTAACGAATCATCCAATTGAATGACTCAATGACACAACTCGTGAAGACAGTGACTTGCCACCACCTACTGGCCATTGGCATTTTTTTCAATCATTTCATAACTTCAATCATTTCATTTTTATAATTTTTAATAAAAAAGGGAAAAAATGATTACATTATTTATGCAACTTGTGCACAAAAACACACTCAGCAAAATATTGCTAATTATCATTATCAACAAAATCTCAGTAAATATAGAGATATTTTATGTCAATATTGCACACCCCTAATTATGATATAACCCTATTAATTAGCAGTGGATGTCCACAAATTGTGTTGTGCACCTTAGAAAGACAAAAATATACTCTACTCAACAGAAATCTCACCTGAAAGAAGGTGAGCTCATTATCATTGAGAATGCCATCATTGTTCAAATCTGAAACCTTAAAGATACGTGTCAACGCCCGAACACAGGCAGACCTCATCTGTAAAACAAATAAGTTAAACTTCAGAACACAATACATCAGTACAATACAAGTACTGTATGTTTACATAAATCATTAAAATGTAGTCATATATGTGCAGACCTCTTTCTTCTCTGGACAGTAGAGTGGTCCTGTAGGGTGAAGGACAGCCTTCTGTGCATAGTAAAATAACTCCGAAATATTCTTCAGATTCTTTGCTGAACACTATAGAAAGAGGTAAAACACTTCATTTACATTAGAGGTAGTAAACTGTAGCCGAGTTTAACTTATGCGCAAAATTGAAATATTGCATAAAACATTTGAGAATAAGCACCGTTTCCATCCAACGAGACAAAGAGAACAAAGTTTTCACTTCCTGGTAAAACTAGCACTAGCCTATATATCACAAAAAAAGTAGGAGAAGCCACTGAATATAATAATTTTCATATATAATAAATTGCTTGCACCTCAGAGCGAGCAGACAAAACAAAATAAATGCGGTCATTGCTTTCTGAGGAGGATGCCTGCTGTTTGGGAACGCAGTCGTGTAACAGTTCTTGGAGACAATTACTATACAGAAATACTTTGATGACAGATTTTTCTTGGGCATTTCAAACTGACCATAACAACATGCTGTGGAACAAGATCGGTCTGCTGGTTAGTCATGTTTTGCCATCCCATAACGCAAAGTCACATTACTTTTTTGATGCGCATGGAGGAATTTACTCGACAAATGCGTTTCCATCTCCCATTATTCGCATTAACCCTTTTTCGCACAAGTCAAAAACCACCTCAAGCGAGTGTAAAAATGTTTTTGCGAATTAAAGGATTTTTATTCGAAATTGGGTGTTTCCATCACTCGTTTCTGATGCGATACTTCAAACTACGCATAAAAACAGGGCGATGGAAACAGCTTGTGACTGTACCAAGGTTTGAGTTTATGTTCTAGGTTCATTCTGACTCTCTCAACCCAAAGTGCTAGATGTACTTTGTCACTACTACACTGCAATAAACTTTTTAATTAAGATCTTCAAAATCCTCATCATGTTTCTTTAAATACCTACTTTTTAACTATCATAAATAATGTTCTTATACATCATTGACAGTAGCAATTGACACTGCACCTCACATTTCAAAGAGGCGTATAAATTGATGGAGATTGTTAGGAGTGGCTGCCTCTTTCTTTGATTGCCAAGATTTTGAATTAATTAATTGTATTAGAATCCACACAACACACAGACTGACATCACATGATCTATATGACAGCTAAAATTTAGGAGTTAAGAGACATTCAGCTGCTCAGTACTCAAATATATAAATATGCATGGTTTGGCATACCTCCACACAGGTCTCTATCTCTGTGTATTTGTTCATGATGGGAAGGACAGTCTCCATACTGCTGTGCTCAACCAGATCAGATTTATTCCCCACAAGGATCAGAGGAATCCTTAAACAAACACACACAGTAAAAGGTGAACACAAATAGCTTCTGGCTATTTTTAGTATACCAGGGAATTAACATACTGACTACTGTTAACGCTTAATCTTGGAATTGTAAGCCAATTGTGTTTAAGTTTGGCATGAAATGAAAATACACTATATTTTAGATCTTGATAGATATGAATGATTATTCCATGGATATGCTTCATTTAAAAAAAGAAGCTCACCTTCATCTGGATCTATTTATGAGTGCATTTCAAAATCCATTCAACAGCCAATGCATAGAACCAATTCCCCACCCCACATTTTTATTTTTTGATAATCTATTACACTTGGATATACGGCACAAAATGGAAGAAAAGATTTGTCCCTACTTCCATTTCATTGTGACTTTAGGCAATAAAGTACAAGAGGCTGTGCAAAAGAATAATATATATTTTTTGGTTTTTGGATGTGAAATAAGCAACAGTCACTCACACAAAGTTTGACTAACTTTGGGCCTCATTTATGAAATACAAGCAAAAAAAACATAACATTTTGTATAAACATTTTGTATAAAGAATTCACAAAACATTTATGACATAAATTTTCAGATTCTTGTTTATATTTTTATAATGTTAGCCGGTACTACAAAAAACTGACCACACATAAATGAAGCGTTAAACTTGTGAACTTTATGCAATCTGGTAACTCCATCTTGATGACACTATTCAACATAATAATACAGTATATAAATCTATTAATTAATTAATCAATTAGTTCAATATGAAAATCAATTTCTTGATAAACAAAAATGATTGAAAACAGCCGCATAGCCTGTTTTCCTTTTTATTATAAATTAGCATATTCTGAGCACTTGTCTGCAATCTTTCATTGAATAATTTCTGTTATCTGCTTATGGCCCCTTAGTTTCTTTTGCATTTATGCAATATACTGGAGCCAAATTTGAAAAGAGAGTCCAGAAGATCCCACAGCATTCCTGTGCATATAATTCACACAGTTGCAATTCCTGACTGAAGATTATGCCAACTGTGAATGAGCAGGCACTCTATGTATGAATGATTGGAATTCATTAACAAACACACATTTAACTATCATATCCGAGAGATATAAAATTATTTGTAATTCCAGAGATGAGTGTTTGGAAAGGTTCATTATACATGGCAATTACTCAGAATTTACTCGTATATTTTAAAAAAAATTTAATGAATGAGACTGGGTGGGCCAAGTTTCTGGTCATCACCCAAGAGGTATTACTGACATGTAAATGTTGGACAAATAATGATTCAGCTTCTGAAAGTTACAGTATGATTTCATAGTTAATCAATTTTGCCTATAGCAAAAAAAAAATAAAAAATTGGTAAGCATGATATGCCCCCCTTAAAATTCAATCTACCTTTAAAGAAGAACATATAATTGTGTATTAATTGTGTATTTGTCAGAAAGACACAAAGAGAATTAATGCATTATGCAACTGTGTTTACCTACCTGCTGTCTTTGTCTGTTCTCTCATTTATCAAAGGAATCCAATGACTTGTCACCTGAGACAATGACATGATTTATTAAATCTGAAAGCTATAGAAATATGTTTTAAGACCCATTCACACCAAGGACAGTAACTATAACCATAATTAGAACTATAAAGTTTAAACTATAAACTATAAAATTAATCTATTTAACACAGAGGAGCAATATAGTTGGAATTGTGATGATTAATGATAAAACTAAATGATAAATGATAAAAACAGTGATGAATAAGTCATAAATGATAAAAACCATTGAGTGTCATTTAGAATCCACACAATTTTAAAGCGCTTGAGAATTTAGTTCACATATACTGTATCATGACTGAGCCTGGTTTCTCCCAAGGTTTTTTTTTTTTCTCCATTTCTGTCACCTAATGGAGTTCCATGCCATTGTCGCATTTGGCTTGCTTAGCTGGGGTTTAAAAGACATTGAATATTCACTACTATTGTAATTTTGACTGCACTGACACTATCAAATGAGAATAAAACTTAAAACTGATTTGAGCTGGATGATGACATTATTATTTTCTGTACAGCTGCTTACAGCTGAATCGAATTTGTTTCATATTTAATTAATTCTGCAGCTTCGCCAGTCTTTTTGAACTGAACCAACACTGAACTAACTTGAGCTGAACACTATTGTCCTTTTATAGCTGCTTTACAGATGAATCTGAATTTGTCTAATATTTGAAGTTTTCAACATTGTTTCTGTTATTTCCCTGTTTATTACTGTGAAGCTGCTTTGAAACTATAAATCACTATATAAATAAAACTAATTGATTTGGCATTTAAAGCAGTAGACAACAACTGCAGTGCTTATTTATAGTAAACAGAACATTATTGTGAGTTGCTAATACATTATTGTGAGAGTGTTGATGCTAATATATACTAGTCAACATTTGAAGTGGATCAAAACCTTTCATCAAAGTTGTCCTAAAACCAAAATGCGTTCTTGTCTTAGGACAACTTTGATTAACTTTTTTGATGCACTTCAAATCTTAACTGTAGTTATTGTTCTAGTTATCTTCATAGTAATTGTTCTTGGTGTGAATGGGCCTTTACACGTATTATGCAAGAGCAAGCGAAATATATGTATATTGTATAATCAGTCAGACTTGAAAATTATGGATCAAATCACTGATTATTCTAATGAATGATTAAATTATTAAGACTTACTGCGTGAAGACTAGGTTGTATGATCAAGTTCTCTCACCTTCTCAATAGACTTCTTGTTGTTCACTGAGTAGACTATACATATAACATTGGCCTAAAAAGGAATGCAAATATAATTTCTCTGAGAAAATCAAAATGTCATACATATATATGTGTGTATTAAGTTTTGTGTATCAATCTAACCTTCGATATCTCTTGATAAAGCTGTTCATCTGTCTGTTCAGCTTCTGTGTATATTTAAAAAAACACTTATGTCCACACCAATAAATCATGATAATTTGCAATTATGAATTTTGAGTAAATATTGCTTATTTTAAAAAGGGAAAACATTTTCATTAAGTGTCGTACATAGAACTATAATAGATAACCACTATAATTTAATTTCTTGTTTAATACCGGAGTAGTCCACTATATGAGTGGGGACTCTCTCTGGTGTGACATCTGCTGGTATAGTGATCTCCTCAGCTCTGTAAGGAACCTATTATGACAAAAACATCCATCCAAAGTCAGTGAGAATAATAATTATTAAAGAGACAGTAATATTATCAATAATAATACATACCACAGCTGGGAATTCCTCACTGACAAGTGTCATGATCAGAGATGTCTTCCCCACTTTGGCTGTTTACACACAGGAAATATAAGAGTAATAACATTCCTTATCTCCACACATCAATCTGATCAACCTTGAAATCTTTAACATTTCGCAAGCAACTTTTATTTATATTTCAGTGGTGAAGAGCTTTTATAATATGTTATAGGCTACCAGGTCTAGAGTGAAGCCATATGTAGCCCTCGTATGGTCATAAAACTTAGAAATATGTTTATTGTCTTTGCAGAGCTTAGATATGCAAATACATTTGAGTTTGGCAAACTGTAATATTTACCAACCCCTTTGCATTAAAAAAAACAAAAATGTTTGTCACAGTTGAACCTCTTCTTTCTTTTTTGCACAAGTCTTTATGTACTTCTCACTGTATTTCTCAAATGCTGCCTGCCTTTAGACAACATGCTGTAAAGCTAATGAACTGGCTTCCAAGGCAGCATTCCCAAAAGATACTGAGCTGCCTGCTTAAACACCATTCTCTGAAGTGAGCGCTCTACCTAGACAGTATTATTGGGCACTACATACTCATTTAAGCTCAAACTGAACCCCTACAGTCGGATGACTTGAAACACGCACCGAAAGATGGCCAAAAACGTTGACTACTGTAGATACTGTAGGAAATCCACTATCCCTCAATGCGCTGTCATTATAAAGAAGGGCAGGTTATGACAATCTCAAATTGCAGTAACACGGAAATCTTGCCATCAGACATGATAGCGATTTTATTTAATGTTACAATGCAACCACTTCAAACATTTATATCGTATATAAGCTCAATATTTCAGTGGAAGAGTGTAAATGTTTAATTCATTTTAAGGTTATGGTCGTTTCGTAACAGTGAATCAAGGAGACCATGTAATCAATAAGACACTTACGTTCTCCAACCAACAAAATCCTCACGTCTTTTCGCATATTTCCCACTTGTGAAGTCAGAATGACCCTATTATAATCTTCAGGATTTTACATACGTCCACAACAACGCACATCAACCCCGACAGTAAGTAAGCTTGGCATTATGAACAATCAAACTGATTAGAAAATTTTCTTTAAAAAATCATGGATACGACGTTCTCTAGATGATGTAAGCATCGGCATCTGTTGGTGCTGATGGAGTCTAAAGGGATGGAGACACTCAGCTGCTGCTAACTGATGTAGATGTGCTGCACACACGCCTCCCTCTGACCTCCACCATGCCTACGGGTCTCACAGAGGGACAAACTAAGCAAAATTCTAAAGAAAACGCACGATTCATTGGTTTTAAATTAGTATATATTTAAATTTGCATATGTTATCAAGATACATCAATAACATTACATCTATTTTATTAACCATTAAGATTACAGTATATTACAGCAATCAGCAGTACATTTACATGCGTGTAGGCTATTCTTTAACTTTTATCTAAAGCGACCAAACTACAATGAAGAAAACATCATAAAGGAGCCAACAATTAGCAGTATCACAATCCAAAATTGTAGAAATAATTAGGATAGCATTCTTTAGTCCTATAGAATAATTATGGTTGTGTAGATAAATGGTTAAATAACAGAAAACCAAATGAGATTACACAGATATGTAAAGAAAAAAAATGAAATGCAAGATTCCTTTATATAGAATACATATTCTGTAAACAAACTGGAGTGGATAAAGTATATTGTAAATGCTACAGATCTATGTTATCCTTAACTCAGTGTCTAGGAAAGGTTAAGGCATTGTGTGACAGTCCACAAATCCAGAAGACAGGTGTGAGAGGGCCAGAGGAATCCACTTGGAAACTGTGTAATTCAAGCAGGCTATCGCGCAGACTCTGAAAGGACAACTGTCCTTTTGCCATGTCCAGAATGACTCTGATCCCATTAGGGATGCTATGCTTAACAGACGTCTTAATGTTATTGTGCCAAGCATTCAGTTGCCCACTGCTCCACTCCAAACACCAAGATGAGGAAGTTCTTCCCAACCTCTCGTTACGCATCAGACTGGGATACGCCACACCAACAGCCCATGCAGTGCTGAATGTGGTGTCCACGTTCCAGTAAACCCACCCTTCTCTAAATTTCTGCTCCGCCATCCACTGACAGGCATCAAAACGCCCGTATGATGTTCTTGCTTGGCGCCCCAGTTGTATTTCCACTGTACGGCTCTCTGTGTGAAAAAAGAGCCGTTTGTTTCCCAGCTGGGGAGAAAAGGAAAGCTCAACGAACTCTGCATGAAGAGCAGCTGGGAGGGAGGGAGAGACATTTAAGTTAGAACCTGAATATCACGAAAGACACATTTTTAATTCCAGTGTGCATAAAAATCAGTGTTAGCATAAAAACATTACCCTCAGCACTGTCACTGTTGTGCTGCTGCGCTACTACACTGGGAGTGAGATGAGCATCCTCAAACAGAGATTCTGAATTCTCTGGAGCCTCCTCTACAAACTCCTGTGAACTCTCCTGAGAAAGATTATGTTTTTAACAATCAGCTCCTTCGCATGAGTTAAGTAGCATTGACTATATATTTTTAAATATATTTCTCAGAATTCTTCATCACTTAAATTTTATCAAGATCCTTGAATCACTAGTAAATACTTGCACTTGCTAGGTTGATTTGATGAAAACACTTTGGTTCCCAAACCTCTCATCTAGACATCTCACCAGAACATTATTGGGTCTCATTCACTTCCCATGTTGTACACACTTATGCTTTGAAATAATGTGTATTGTATAAAGTGCTATATAAATAAAGGTGACTTGACATATAGTTTATAACGAATGTTTGCACTAACGTTTAACAGTTTGGGGTGTATAAGATTTTTTTAGTAATTTTTTGAAAGTCTCCTGTGCTCAGCAAGGCCACATTTATTTGATAAAAAAAAAAACAGTAATATTGTGAAATATTATTACAATTCACAGTAAATGTTTTTTTTTTTTTATTATTTCATTACATTTTAAAACATAATTTATTCATGCAAAACATTTTTTTTCAATCATTACTCCAGTCTTCAATGTCATGATCTTTCAAAAATCATTCTAACATGCTGATTTGGTGCTGAGTTATATTTCAAATGTTTATCAATGATGAAAACAGTAGTGCTGTTTAATATTTTTGAACAGCATTTATTTTAAATCTTTTGAAACATTATAAAGGTATTTACTGTCATTTTTAATGTGTCATTGCTGAATAGAAATAAGTTGCAAATGGAAATGCAGATTAATATTTTAATAAATTGGATAAATCAGTGGCCTTACAATAAGCATAAAAACCAACCATTTCCAGTTTTTGCCCATATAAATGTCACATTCTTTGTTTAGCAGATCAAAGGACATTTGAGGTGCTTTCTGCATGTCAATCATTTACAATGCCAGAATCAGAGAGTGCTTTAGAAGAACTTTTAAGTTTTTAACACTATTTGAGAGGTCCAAAAACAATAGCTTAAAAACAGCTTAAAGAGACTACAAAAGAAGCAAGACGTACGTAAACATCAGAAAAAGCTTTCAATAAAGGAAGCTGAGAGGGGCAAAGTGCATTTGAACAGATGCAGATCATACTTTGTGGTTTGTAGATAGGGCGTGGATTATGTTATGTAGTGTTTTCCCACACAGAGAACTGTACACATACATACAAACACAACTTTTTGTCGGTCTTGCTCAGAGTCCTAATGTTATTGTTATAAGTCAGTTACAGTATATCATCAGATACCAAATATGTTGTACCTCTTCAGACTGAGAAGGTAGTTCCTGGTGATCCACTGACGTCAGACTAAAACTTCTGCCTGTATAACAACTTGAAGCATCACTGTCTAAAGATGAACTGGAAACATCCATCGAAACAGTGCAGGAATTGTAAATGCCCAAACCATCCTGAGTGTGATAAAAAATTCACTCATTATTTCTTAAGATACATTTTTTTTTTGTCATATACTGCATAAAAGTATTAAGAATTAAACTTATTACCCCAGAGGCCTGATTTGAATTTAGCTCAGCTGAAAGTGTATCTTCCGTCTTTTCGATCTCAGCTTTTAACCAATCCAGACGTTTCATTAAACTATCCTAAAGAGCAAGCAGTCGCAGTAAAAGTTAGAAAGCTAGTAAAAGCTCAAAGTTAGCACTCCAGGGGCCTGTTTCATAAAACAAGTTTACCAAATAAGCCAGGTTTATTTCAGTTAGTCTGACGTATTGTCAGTTGATTTGGTTCAAAATAAGTCAGACTAACTGAAATAAGCCTGGCTTATTTGGTAAACTTGTTTTATGAAACAGGCCCCAGATATGTATCTGCCCTGTATGTAGGCTACACATGAGTGTGTGATTAACATCAGTTCTTTGTTAGCTAAACAATAACACAAATAACTTTTTTAAATTTTACATCAAGAATTTAGATTAAAATTAAATATTTCCCTACTGAAAAGGACTATTTAAACCAGTCTAAGATGGTTTTCTGGGGCCAGTTGCATAAACGTAGCCAACCACATTAAGACTGTCTTAAGAACTAGTTTGACCAGCAGGTGTCAAGGGGTAATCAGTCTTACCTTTCCAATACAAATAAGACCAATCTACCTTTTCATGACTGAATTTAAAAAGTTATGACCACTCTTGTTAAAAGTTATCACCCCCCCCCCCCCCCCCCCCCCCCCCAAATATAGTTGCATATCACACTGCAGGACAACACTTAGATTTTCAAGTCAACTACCCACTTATTCATTATTACATTGTATTATTAAGCTGTTCAGCAAAAGATCATGAACTTGCCACTTTTGTAATAGTTCTCCGGGGGTGTTGCGTTTCTGCTTGATCTGTTTCTGCCAGAATTTGCTCCCATTTCTCGCGACCACCAAGGTCCTGTAATTCCAGAATGTCACAAAGAGTGAAATTCATCTCTAGTTTACTATTGCTTACATCTGCCCGGCAGTGTGGACAATCTCTCTTTCCGCTGCTCTTCGCCCAACATGCATTAATGCACTTCTGACAATAGTTATGCCCACAAACGAGTGTAACCGGCTTTGTGAAAATCTCCATACATATCGAGCATTTAAGATTATTCGCGACGAACTTAACAATATCCTCATATAATAGCGACATCATGTCAAGATGTTTTTCGGAATCGAAACTGAAAGCCCACGAATCGCTTTATTTTCTAAAGCAAAGAACCAAAGTTCGGAACCAAAGTCACACACGCCGTGTTTCCACACGAGCCCTTTACGGCGGACTTCTGAGGGCATGCATGGGGTACTGACATATGTAAGAAAAACAGCGCTGTGGCGATCAAACATGTGGATCGCAAAACGCCTTCTGTCCTCCGTCTTCCTCAAAGGTAATAAAAAAAACCTTTGTAAAGATATTAGGTATGGAATTCAATTAGAACTAACCCTTGCGGTGACAATCTCAAGGACTATGAAGTATCTTGAAACATCACAGATCTTGTTCGATGTTGCACTAATTTAATTATGTGTACATTTTTGAATTGAATCTGTGAATTTGTGTTATTAGAGTTTATTTGTTGAATGAAGTTTCTTAGTTGGGACTTAAAATACTAAGATCTAACTCTACTGACACTTATCTATTAAGAACACAAAAACTGAGCTGAATAATGACACTTTTGTCTTTTGTAGAGCTGCTTTATAGCTGAAATTTGATTTTGGATTGATTAAATTTACAACAATGACAATAATAAAAATGTGATGGATATTTTAGTCTTATATTGCATGCGTATTTGTTTGATTAATTTCGGACTAATTCATTGATTGATTACAGGCCATTACAGTCTGTTCTGTCGTCCTCCAAGCTCCTTGCCTGAATATGAGCTTAGATTTTTGCACTGCACCTGTTGCAGAAGGAGCAGAATCATGATCTCTGGGCTTGACACCCTGAGTGCATCTGTTTCCTCTGAATTATGCCAAGAAAAGGACAAACCCCTGGACTCATGTTATACTGCAGAGCAGCGTGCTGTCATCCTTCAGTGTCTCAATACAGCCACAGAGTCAGAACTGGTACAGGTCAAATTGCTACGAGGACGGAAAGCTGTAAACATTGTCAAATACAGAACCGAATATGGACCATTCAACAGTCTGGAGAGTGTCATGAATGTGCCCTTACTGAAACACAAGAGTGCTGTCGTAGTCTTTAACTCTATCCTTAATCCAGCTGACAAGAAAGAGAGGAAAAAGGGAAAAGTCCATCTGGCTAAATTTATAAGACCTGAGGTTGACCGAGCTCTGTTGGAGGTGAGGCAAATCTGTCTAAACCACTACATTTAATAGATTTTGTGAATGATGTGTTCTTTGCTATGTTTTATTTCTGATTTTTTTTTTTTTTTGCAGGATGCAAGCTCTATAGTGTCCATTGTTTGTGGTACTAATAAAATTGCATGGACACACATGGATCGTGCAAGAACTGTCTTAGACTGGCAGCAAGCAGAGTGCAAGAGTTTTATGAAAGGAATGTACTTGGCATCCGATTATTTGAAAGATGTGAGTTAATAAATTGTGCTTTTTGATATTCATTTTTTGAGACTCAGCAGTATTGAGGTTTATATTCATATTACAGTTTTTGTATATTCTTTTAAGAAAGCAAACCAGCAACCCTTGTAGATTGAAGAACTTAGAGCAATGTAACGGAAGTAGCGACAGATCCTTTCCTTTAGTACTGTGACATAGATCTGAGTTAAAAGGATTATGGTAAAGAAACAGATGTAGGGCAGTTCTGTGCAATGGTTGTTGATTGGATGGAGGCAGATCTGAATGCAAGCTTGCAGTGGATAGTAAGAAAGGGGCAAATCAAATCATAAAATGATTGAGAAGTCTGATCGAATATCCAGTTATGACATTTTGATTAAAAATTATTAGGCCAAAATTGTTTAAAAATGAAACACGGATGAATTTTTCACAGAAAGATCAATAACATGCTTTTAGTAAATAGATTTGTGAATTTCTAATTCATGTCGACTTAAAGCGTCGTTCCTCTAAAAATTTTAAATTCTTTAAAAGAAATTAATTACTCCCCGCCCATGCTGTTCCAGATCTGTATGTATTTCTTTATTATGCAGAACAATGGAAGATATTTTGAAGAATGTTTAAGCTGTTTATGCTCTCCTGTCAAGTGTTGCTGGTTTACCTTCTGTAAAAGGCTTATTTGATAGTGAATTTGCACTGGAATAACCAGTAATGATACTTATAATGTATATTCTTTGTCAACTCTAGATCTCCACTGTTATTTCAAGCTTCCCTCCTGCCGACTTTTTTTTGGTGGAGAAGCCAAGCATCTCTCCCCAGAATACTTCTCTTTATCCAGTCTTGGTCCATCTCCGAACAGTGGAGGCCATGCTATTTGCTTTACTCACTCCAGCGAGGGACCCAGGAGGCCCCCCAAAAGTCCTTAACATGATCCGCACAGCTGTCGGCCGTCATTTCAACCTAATAGTGGGAGATTGTCGGACAAGTGGAGCTCAGACAGTGAGGAAGATGATGACGGAGTCTGTGATGAAGCAAGATCCACGTGTTCTTTTTCCTCATGACTTGGTGTTGAAGCACAGAAATTCCTTTCACATGAGCAGTAGGAACAGAGGGGAAGAGCTATGCGATGCTCTCCTGCAAGCTGTTGCGTTTTTCGAACTCCTGCGGGAGTGAATCACTACTGAATGGCTATTTCTCATTTGTTGGGCATTGGAGCTCCTTCTCCCTTCCACCGTGTAAAACTTCATAAAATGCTTTCTCTGAAAGACTGTATATTAAAATTCATTTATGTTGCTTGAAACTGACACAGGATTTTAATTTTTTTATTTCTCTAAGTGTTAAACTAGAACCTAGTCAGTGTTGAGGAGAAACTTTACAAATGTAAATGTTATGTTGAATAAAATCTACAGTAACACTGTATTATACACATTGTTATAGCAGTGTTAAAGAGGGACAGTTAACCCCAAAATGAAAATTGTCATTTACTCACCCTCAAATTGTTCCTGTATGAGCTTCGTTCTTTGTTCTGTTGAACACAAGAGAATGTCTTGAAGAATGTGGGTAAGGAAATAGTTGCTGGTAGCCATCGACTTAGTATGAAAAAAACAAACCTGGAAATCAGTGGCTTCCGGCAACTGTTTGGTTTCCAGTGCTCTTCAAAATATTTGTGTTTAACAGAAGAAAGAAATTCCTACGGGTTTGGAATGACTCAAGGGTGAGTAAATGATGACAACTTTCTTTTTGAGGGAACTATCCCTGCCACACTAAATTTTATACAATATTTAACTGTTGGTCCAACTAATTATAGTGGTTCCCAGTCTTGGACCTGGATAAGTTAGGGATACTCCAGGACAAAATAATGCGAACACCCATTATTATAGGGGTAAATGTTATTTGTGTTGGTTACAATGAAAAAAGAAAATTCTGTGATTATCTTTCCATTGTTTATATTCTCTAAGTTGTATACAAGTGTAGTATACATTTTGCAAGTATCATTTGGGTGAACTGTCCCTTTAAGGAGAACTGACATTTCGATAAAAATAACTGAAGAAGTGGTCTAAGAAAGCTAAAGTAAAATCAGAGAAAAGTTCTAGCCTTATTTGTTCAGATGACACTTGGATTGACATTTTGTGTCTAATACAGTGAAGTTCAGACATTTTTAAATTACATTAAGTTATTTAGCAGATGCTTTTATCCAAAGTGGACAATGGAAGCAATCAAAATCAACAAAAGAGCAATGATATGCAAGTGCTATAACAAGTCTCAGTTAGCTTAACGCAGTACACGTAGCAAGTTTTTTTTATTATTATATAATAAAAAGAAAACAGATAGAATAGAAAAAGAATAGAGCAAGCTAGTGTTAGAAGCCTTTTTTGCTTTTGTTAATTGTATAATAAAAAAAAAAAAAAAATAGAATACAAAAAGATTAGAAAAGCTAGTGTTAGTTGAATGAAAGTTAAATGAAACTTAAGTGTCTTTTTGGTGCCACTACAGTATGAGTACAGATAGTATGAGTCCTACTGAAATGCTTAACGAGAATGTCATTATGCTCATTTGAGGTAATGGTGAAAATTCCCACTGCTAATTAGAAAAATATATATATTCTTTATTTTGCCAAGAATAAATGATCGATCAGACAAATATATATCTGTGACTCTACAAACTACAAACACAAGTCACACTCGTGTCACAATACAGTAAACAGTTTAGAAGTCATGGAGGATTTTCGAAAGCAGTATGTCAATCACACATCAAGGGAAATCCAAGGCCATGAATTCCAGCAAGCTTCTGGGCAGGTGAAGGCTTGAGAGGTAGTGTGAATGTCTGAGAGAGACAAAAAAAAAAAAAAAAAAAAAGCATAAAAAATAACGTGTTTAAATCACAAAAATTGAACAAATATCAAAGAATTACTGTACATTTTTCATGAAACAGAAAAATACCTTAAGGAGCGCTGTTCTTTAACTTTCTCAGCTCTGCAGATTGCGCGCATAGTGGGAAGGTAGTCCATGGAAAGGACATGTTTATTACTATGACAGAACTTTTTGCTGGAGATCAGATTGAATACAATCTCATTGCGCTTCTGGACACCACTATAAAAGAAGTCAAAATCAGATACAACAAAAAATGAGTGTGCGCATAATATACGCAAAGATGAAGTTAAAGCTTTATCTAAACTTAATAATATTAATTTATAATACACACCTAGGTTCGCAGAATTTGCATCGACACATTCTGAGGGTTTTTTTGTCAGATGGCAGAGACAGGGCACAAATCATTTCTTCCCATCTCTCTGAAGACAACACCTTCCTCAGTCTTGCGGCTTCCGTCCAGATCCTAGAGAGTTCAGTCCGACACTGATGGAAACCCAAACCTTCTACAATTGCCAGTATATGTGATGAATTCTCAAAACATTGTCCGATCTGCTCCTCTCTTGGTAAGTCCAATAAGCCGTCCTTCAATGTGGCGCCCATCCAACCAAGAGCTTCTGACTTACAAAGTCCAGGTCCTCTGAGAGATGGTCTTTGCAAATAAGCATCCAGAAAAGACATGTTTTCAAAAAACTTTGCAATGCACACCATGTGCTGAAAAACCAGAATGAGTGATTCATCTTGTCCATGGACATCTGTTTCAGAAGCCAAATGTTTTGTTTGCTTTGAAGGGACTGAGGACTTATAAGATGCATCCAAAGAGAAAAGTTTGAGATGTGGGGCTGAATGTGGGTAAGAAAAAGTTTTTGGCTCATAAGATGACAAATGTTTTTTTCTTCTGCATGTAGAGAGCCTGTCTGGTCTAACCTCGTGCACATTTGTGGAGGTCTGTAACATCAAGCCTTTGATTGGCTTTTCTCCTTTCGTCTTGAGATTTATTGACTGTTGCTGATAAGAGGATCGAGATGAGAAATGTGGAGAAAAGAGACTTTCGATGTTAGAGTACAGTAGACCTGCTCCCATTTTCTCTGCCAGGATCTCCAGGTACCTGCTGTTTTCCAGCTCAGTCCAGGATCCACACTGTGTAATTTAAGACAGATTACATGCGTCAATTTCTGCTTATGAATCAGTGCAAGTGGTTTACTAGTTCTGCGAGACTATCAGTATAAAGTGGTGTCCACTTTGATGCTTATTCATGTTAAGATCCACCCACTTAAAGGGGTTTATTATTAAAATTTCTCAATTTACTCACCCTCATTTCATCCCATATATGTGACTTACTTTCTTCAGATTGACACAACTGCAGATTTTTAGAAAAATAATCTGAGTTCAAATAATACAAGTAAATAGGTTCTGAAATTTTGATGCTTCAAAAACTTGTAAAAACTTGTGTGTAAAGAAAATACTAATATTTTATGTTTGTTTTTTTTTTTCTTAAATTATAAACCATCGCTTCCAGCCAATTGGTCTAAAGGCGTTCATTAGAGGGTCAAGTCTGCTTGATGTAAGCCTAAGCACATTGTGAAGCTCATGCAAGATGTGACACTGAAACATCACATGGACTCACAGAGATTATAGGATCCTATTTCTAAAAATCTTTGTGAAAGAAAGTCACACATCTGGGATAGAGGACAGGTGAAGTGACCAACCACAGTTCAATTTGTGGGTAAATATTTTAAACTGATAATGCCATAATATTACACCAAGTATTTTACACTTCAGTGAAGACTTAGTAAAGTAGTAGTAAATGCTTTAGTAAATAAATATAAGTCTGGCTCACTTTAAGTATGTTACTGAGAATTTGTAGTTCTGTGCTCCCTCCACCACTACAGACCCAGAGCTGAAGCTGGAGCATACTCTGTCTGATATCCCCCTTATTCTGACACAGCAAAAAGGCCATGTCCTCTGGATCAGTCCTCATGTTCTCCACCACACACAAACATTGCAGATAGCTCCTGATGGTTTCCTAAGTTTATGATACATAATATCATTACTTCAAATAATTATGCAGTTATCCGAAATAACAACAATGCCATCAGATAACAGCTACTTTAAACAAATGCACAACAATTGTGGCATAAAAAGGCGAACAGTAGTTTTCCATATGTGGCATAAAAAGGTGTACAATAATATCTGCTTTCGAATATTGTTTTTTCTCACCAGTGAAGGAGTTTGGAAATGGATTTCATCAAAATGCCCCTTAAGTCTTCTACTAAATGATGGGTCTGTGAAGAAGAAACATTTTAACAAACAAATAAATGCATTTTATGCAGTAAAGTATTGCTCACCATTGGTTGTCAGAATTATTGGTCTTTTGGTTGTGCTCATGAAAGTCTTAATAGCTGCAAGAAATCCAACATCTTCAGGGAAAATAACATCAACCTGGGGGACACATTTACCATTGGCAGTGCATTAAAAACTTTTTTAAAAACTTGTTTAAAATCAGCAAAAGCAGTTATTTATTCTAATAGAAAATTAATTTATTCATTAATTCGGATGCTTTTATAATCATTTAACACAGCAAAGGTACAAATCATGACGTGTTATGTAATCTGTTTCAGCATCCCTATTATCATTCTTACCTCCTCAAATAGTATAAGTGACATGGGGACTGTTTGGCTCTGTCCAAGTGAAGTAGGACCTTTAGAAGGACATGTTGATTTTTGATCACCTTGTCTATTGTCCTTAAAACCAGACACTGATCTCTGAAGCCCATCTGGTTTCAGTTTGCCAGCTGTTGTAATTACATTTGTGATGAATAATCAAAATAATAATCACAATTGTTCATATTTATACTATCCAGTACATACTCTATTATCATTTTTTCAGACATTATACAAATTTTACCCAGACAAAGCAGAGACATCTATTAAATGCTGTAGTGAACCAGGCCCTGTTGTTAGTTGAAGTACATTTTTGAAGTTCTTCTAAAACTAGTTCTAGTACACTTACCGTTTATATAATGTTCAGGACCATCAGAGGTTTCACCTACAGACCTTTTGCTACTCAACTTGAAAAAGCGAGTGAGTTTTACTGGCTGTGGTTTAGTGCTTAGACGGGAAATGCTAGGAGAACATGAACTTTTCCTTAGCTGATGACTCATATGGCCTTCCTTGCCTGTGGAAAAAAAGAAGATACAGTCAATGTTTTCAAAATTATTCAGATTCAATACACAAAATAAGTTTTATCCATTTTTACTGACGTTTATTGCATGCGAGAATCCATGAGACTCCATTTAGTTTTCATCTGTGTAGGCATTTTGTCCAAAACAACGTCAACTAAACAAGAATTCATATCGTATAATCTAAGAAGTTCACTCACAAGGCGGATCAGGTTTGATTTTGCTTCGGTTAATGATTTCAGATTTGAGGGTTTTAATTTTCTGAATGTCCACCTGATGAGATTGAGTTGCTTCTGTCAGCTGGGAGAGAATGAGACGCCCACAGCGCAGGACTGAGCTATTCACCTCAAACACCTGTGCGACCATAAATCAGAGGAAGATACAATTAAGGCTGGTTTAACAGACAGTCAGGATTTTCTTTATTGTGATATTTTTAATAGCATTGATATAAAGAGAACATATTGCACTGAGACCTTGAATCCCAGCTCTTGTGCACAGGCATACACTGCAGCCGTTTTGCCCACTCCTGATGGACCAATCATGAGCACTGTGTTACACAGCTCCTGTTCATGGTCTATGAATACAGTATCACCTTCAAAATCACCACAGTCCCATGACTCTACAGGTAAAGAGATTTGTACATACATTTCTCAGTTTCAGGAATTAAAGAAAAAATACAGAATGACGTGTTATATATTGTTATTACAATAACTGCATGTGTTCTATGTTGGCAATTTCATTACCATTACTGTTTTCTAACTTCATCCTCCTTTCTTCTTGTCGTCTTCTCCTCTCCTCAGTGTCTGCTCTTATTTTCCATTCTTTCAACCAGCTGCCATTGGAGAAATGAACAAAATGAGATACACTTCCGTATGTCAATATTGTCTAATATATTAATAATTGGCCATTATTATTTTGTGTAAAATACTTAACAGACGATTTTTATTTTAAGTGACAACATAGAAAGTGTCTAGTGGTTCTTCAAGCTTTTTGAGTTTAAGGCCCCTACAATATTTTTTTGTGTGTTTATATAAAATAAGTAACTAGTCACCTTTATTTATATAGTGTTTTATACAATACAGATTGTGTCAAAGCAGAAATGTGAGCAAAATTTAAGAATTCCATAAGTTTTGAGAGCTGAATGTTCTTAATGGGTTACATTATTTTTAACAAATGAATTTTTCATGAATCTTCAAGGCATTTACTTAATAATGGTTAAGGATGAGGACTTAAAATATATACATTTTTAGTATAATTTAGTATTTTCTATCATTTTTTTTCTGAATTTCACTGAGGGCCACTAGTGGGCCCCAGCTCCCTGGTTGAGAACCGCTGTTTTAGAATGTCTAGAATAAACATGTTCATGGGTTAACTATCCCCTCAATTACCAGGCTATACAACAACCACCATTAATGCAATGACATTTCACCTGTGTAGCTGTCCAACTGATGCAGAGTTGCCAATGACTTCACTAGACTGTTGAGGCTGATATTTTTCTGTCCAGAGAACATCCTCTCTTCGTAGATGACCAGGCCATGGGTCCTGATGAACAGATTCATTCTGGACTGGTTCAGTGACTACAGCACAGAATGTAGTTCGTTGTTGTCTACGTTTTGTTCGGCTCAGTCTGTTTCTGTACTTTGCAAGAGAGGGGGCCAAATCATCCGAAAATTGTTCAAAATCCAACTTATCGGCAGAAACACAGCCTTTGTTTGTCCTGTGACGTTTGTATGTCCTGTCACACGTCTGCTCCTCCAACTCTTGTTTTCTCTTTCTCTGGACAGAAGCTGAAGGATGCTTGGAATCATCAGTTTCATCTGCTTCTGAAAATTAATGGTAGACTAAGAATTCCAACATGGAAAAAAATACTTTTACAAAATATATTAAGTAGGCCTATATTATATAGTAAAATCATGTCAGATCTTTTTATACCTTTAATGTAATATTTAACAATTCATGTAACAAACATATAGAAAATTTTAAGGTAAAAAATCCTAAAATTGTCTACTGTATATGCACACGCTTTTGTTTGAACTCCAACTCTTACTGAAAAGTAATCATAATCCTCTGGTCATTTTTTAAGTAATTCTGATTAACCCTGAATAACAATCAGCTGTTTCAATAGGATTCAATAGGATAGCATCTGCTTGGTCACATTTTATTGGCTTAGATTTTTTATACCCAGGGTACGTACAACATATAGAGCTACGTCTGTTACCTCCTCTTTTAAATATTGAGAGGTTAAGATGAGAACAGTTGTTTGTTCTTAAAAACATATTTATTTTCCTACCCAAAGCAGAAATATCCTCCTTAGGTGCAGTTCTCTTCCTCAGGAGAAGAGTGAAGAACCTGTGGACAGGAAACTGCAAATTGAGTCTCTGAATCTCTTCCAGCAACTCACTGCTCTTTTCATTGCCTAATTCATTTCTCCATCCAGATTTCTGAGGGGGAAAAAAGACAAAAGACTGAGCAAATTAATTATTCTACTGCACTCCACAAAATAATCAGCAATATAAATGTATCATACATGTATGTTGTTTTGCACAGAGTTATAAAGTATTGGAGTAAATGTAACTAATTACTGTATTTGAGTAGCTTTTCAGATACTTTGTAGTTTTACTGGGTATCAAAGATACTTTTACTCTCTACTTCACTACATTTTTGAATGAGTATCTGTACTCTTTACTCAACTACATTTGAAATGAGTGTTGCAGTTACACATTACATTTTGCATGGCACCTAGCTTTTCTGCAGTAATTTATTTCTGCTACAAAAGATGTGATATGGCCAACTACAGGGCACTGAAAGTACTATATCTTGTGTGTTTTGCCCTTACTCACCCAAACTTGTCAACAAGGCTACTTTACGTGAATGTGAGCTCCTTAGCAAGTAATTGTGAATCACAGGTGTTTTATATGACTGCAGCTGGCAATGAGGCCAAAACCAGCACATCCAGTGCAAGAAGACTTTGACTTTTTAATTAAATTTTTAATTATTTATTTATTGCAATTTTGAGGTGTTCAGTTTTATTTTGGTTTTAGAAAATAAACGTGATTGCTCTCTTCACAAATAAGCTCTTTCTTGTTTGTGTTACATGTTCTCGGTGCCTTGTCTTAGACTTTTATGTCACGTCCTGCCTCCCGTGGTGTTTGTAGTCAGTTTGTATCTTATCTTGTTCAGCTTGTTAGCCTCCTGTATATAATATATATATAGCGCCCTAGTGTTTCTTTAGTTCTTTGTTGAATGTAATGGTTGTCTGTTTGCCTGCCATTCTGTTCTTTGTTCCCTTTGGTTTTTGGCTTATTGTTTGTTCTAGTTTTTCCATGAAATCCCTGCACATAGATCCTTGCCTCTGCCTGTTTTCCCCAGCTTTTCCACAACATTAGTTTTTGACTGGCATGTGTCTTTGACTAGTGCATCTTTGAGCCTATATTTAGTATAAGTAAAATACTTAAGTACTGTTAAAATCAGATACTCTAAAGCCTGGTTTCATAGAGAGGGCTTAGGTTAAACCAGGATTAGGCAATAGGTCAATTAGGACATTTAAGTTGTTTTTATAAACGTGCCTTAGAAAAGCACATTACTGGTGTGCATCTTGAGACAAAACAAAGGCACTGACATATTTTAAGATCAGTCAGTGCAAGTTTCTTTCAGTTGAAACAGCTCAGATTTACATTTTAGTCTGGGATTAGGTTTAAGCCATGTCTGTGAAACCGGCAGTAAGGCTTTTACTCAAGTTGTTTTGGAATTGGTGACTTGTAGTGGAGTAATTTTCACTGTAAGGTATCTGTACTTTTACTCAAGTATGGTTTTCTGGTACTCTTTACACCTCTGTGCATACACTGTTGAATGATTTTGATATAAATGTCAAGAAGGTGAACCTTACCACCTAACCCAGTGGTTCTCAACCTTTTTGACTTAAAGGCACAGTTGTCCAACACAATATTCAGATTTAATATATTAAATTAATTAACCACAATTAATCTCAGTATTCTACAAGTTATGCTCTGTATTTCAGAACTGTATGTTCCTCAACAAAACCAATAGATATTAAAGAAAAGCAAAAAGAAATATGACTTGATTTCCTTTTACATTTCATTAAGTGTTAATTTTTAGCATTTTAATATATTAATAATTAGATATAAAGTCATCCTGCAGCCCCCTTGGAAGTTCGAGGCCCCTAGTGGACCCCGGCCCCCTGGTTGAGAACTGCTGACCTAACACAAATGCCATCTATCCGATTAACATGGGTGACTGACATTTCCTGAAAGTCACTGACTTAAAAGTCACTTTAAAACTGCTTTTAAAACTATTTCAAAATTAAAAATATATATAAACAGTAGTTAATTCTTGCCTCTTATATCAGCAAAACAGATTTAAGCAAACCCACCATTTCTGTGAGGGGTTTGACATTGTTTGGCTCTCTACAGATGTGCTGAGCAGCCGGAGACGTGATGAGAGTCAGGGCTTGGCCAGTATCATGTTTTGTGCTCTCTGGGATTTGTCCAGTGTTAATGTTAACCTCCGGCTGATCCATCAAAAGGTCCTTGTCACTGGTGTTTGTTCGTAAACAGCTGGTCAACACCTCTTTAACAGCTCTAAAATGATCCATGTCTTTTAAGCTTTTGTCACCTGAGCCACGTTCTCTCTCTCCAGGAATGGGGACGAACTGCAAACTCATATTGCTGCTCATCCTCTTTAATGTCAGTTTACTGCATTTCATATATTCCTCGTTTTGCATTTGAGAAACTTTTTGCACCGTTTGAGAATGGTGTCCTTCCTTTCTTACGCTTTCTGTGGGAAGATCTGGTGATATAACGTTAGGAAGAAGAGCTGAATTGTCTTTATCGCCAGCAGGTATTGCAGCATCTGTAAATTGTTTTCCTTTTACGTTACAGTTATTCAGAAAATCACAAAATGACCTGGACTCGGTGGTCTCAGTCACACGGGTGGGGTTGGTTCCGCATCCAGTGAAATTCTCCGATCTTTTTTGTGTTTTCGCTCGTTTTAGCCTGTTGTGTTTTGGATGCACCTGGGTTTTGGGTCTGCTGTCCGTCTCTAGTAGGCTCGTCGCATAAAAGGCCCTTTTGTCGGAAACACTTCCGGAAGAGTTCTTGATTCTAGTATGCGGAGTTAGAAAGAATGGTGTCTCCATTTTGCCATAGATATAATCCATTTCTAAAATAAGCACTGCAGCAAATAGCAGTCAGCAGTGCTATCTTGAAATACCATTGTTCCCGGTTGCCATTTCTGACTTCTGACATAAAGTCATAGTCCTACATTAACGAAGAATACAGTACGCGTTTTGTACCTTATAGCACTTTTTAATTCACTGGATTGTTTAAGATTTATAGAAGTCTAATGTTAAATCTCGCGCCTAGCAGCAAGGAGCTTGCTCTTGAGTTGCATCAGCCAATAAGATTCCTTCTCACGTATGACGTTCACTCCGCCCATTGGATGTGATTGTTGCAAGGGCGTGGCTTCTCGCTTTATGCCCGTAGAAACCACTGATCTAATTATAGAGAACATTAATATAGATCAGTGGTAGAAACCCACTTCCAGTTTAATGCACAGATGATAAAGAAAAAAAAAAACCTAGCATTTACTGTTAAATAAATTGTTGCTCTAGCATTGTAAACACTTGTTTCCTGAAAATGTTTTGTAATTCATGTGAAATCGAAATGATTCATGAAACATTTACACAATTGAAATCCATTTAAACCAAGCATTTACACATCTTTAATTTGTAAATAGTTTTCTTGTGTACACCAAACTTGTGCATTTTGCAGAGGAAACAAATCGAAGGAGAAAGGATGCTGTATCTGATATACTTTGGCATGTACAACATATGAACCTTGTAACAGCAACAAACTATTATATAACCACATACCCAGTATTAACAAAAACTTGACGTCACCTATATTGGATTGAAAACTTTTCTGGATCCTCACTTTAAATGGCATAATTAGGTTGGTTTACAAAGACTTATGAAACGAGGACTTCTAGTGGCTCAAACGTTGGCAGTTCTCCTTTCACGAGTGTCCATTTATATTGCTAATTAACAAGAGAACTGGTATTTAAAAAAATACACACAGCTAAGATGTAAGGATCTTCACACTTCACATGTGAAACAAGGAGCTGATAACAGACTGCCACATACTGATTGGTCAAATCTATAACAGGTAAAAATAGCATCTGTATGTAATTAAAAAAAAAGAAAATGTAAAGTTGATTAGCTTTCAAATCCAACTTGAGAAACCTGAATATCAACTTAGTGTCCATGTCATTTCTGAGTCTACAGCCACTGAATAAGTAGTAACACAAGTGCTACCATGTGCTAAATAATCACTGAACGCACAGTGGTTAAACAAAATCATAAAATGTATACAGAAAATGTCAACGAACCGTACTCCCAATTCTATAGTAACTCACTTCATCGCATAATGGGTTTTCAGAGAAAAAAACAACAACTACTAAAGATTATACTGAACATGACTGCTGAAAGGATACTGGTTCATAAGTATGACAAACTACACTGGAAAACGTTGAAAGATTGCATCAGTTCAGTCAACAGCACTTGCGTCAGTCTGTAATACCAGCAGCTAACTCACTCAAGTCTCAAATGGGCTCCTTATTAATAAATGGGTATATGGGCAGATCAGAAATAGAACAATTGTTCTAAGCCACAGATATTGTTGATTGAGATTGATGATTCCATTGGATAAGTATGGAGAATTTGAGTTCAAACTAGATCTCGTTCATCATGTTCATAATTTGTCTTGTAAAACCAGCTGTTGTCAGTCTGACACTCCACTTTTGGTGCGTTTGCCATGTAGTGAAACACCCGAGGACACAGCATGACCATTGCAAGTGGCATCTGACAACTCCTGCCCCTCCTCTAGTTCAGGAAGTGACTCTTCTATCTCCTTCATACGGGCCATGGCCCGGTCAATGGTTGCTGTGGTGACCAGATTGAAGTCATGCAGATTGACCAGGTGAAGCAGAAAGTTCCGACACAGATTCCTGCGGATAATGTATGGCCCACAGTTCTCCACAAACAGCATGCTCGCCTGACTCATCTGATTATCAGCAATGAATCTGGAGAAAGGAAGTTAGCAAGATCAGCACCAATATTCCACCAGTGTTGGATGTTTTTGTAAGTCTATGTGATCAAGTGGGCCTGGGCAATAAAATGGTATCTGTATTTATTGATGGTACACCATCATAGATAACGACAGAAAAAATGTTCGATACAGTGGCGCACTATCACATAGGCGCATGCTATGAGTGATAAGCAGACAGCACACACAAACACATGCTGAAATGAGTGCTGTGCCTGCCTGCGATGAGGAGATTTTGAATAAAAAAATAAATATTAGTCAAATTTAAAATAAAAATTTGCATTTGAATGCAAAAGTGGTGCAATCGAATGTTAGGTGTGCATCAGGGAGCCTTATCAGTGGTGCACAAGATGCAGTGATGATGATGAAAGTGTCTGCTGCATTTTAACGTTCCGTTAGTCTAACCCCTGAGATACGCCGCTGCTATGTTATTCATTCAAAATATAGAGAAATATAGACGCTCAATGCGGAGAAAACCTTGATTAGATTAAAACTGAAACCAAGCCATTCACACAGAACGCATGTTCAGCGCATTTTTAAATATGACTGCTGCACTCGCGTCTCACACAAGAGATGTACTGAAAGCCACGCGAAAGAGTTTAAACCTTCAGAAAACACGTCACTAATTTGTTTCGTTTAAATTTTATTTTGTGTTCGACCGTTAAAACAAAAAAAATTGTTGTTTGTCTTAATAAATTGGGTAAATTAAAAATACAGTAGTTAAATTCAAATACATTTTTTTCTATTGCTCTTCGTTTTAAAAAAAGGTTATAAAAATTATTTAATTAAATATTTTATTTAAAAAATATTTAATTATATTATATATTATAATTTAATTAAATTAGTTAATCGATACCGAATTATATAAAACATTGATTTTTTTTAGCTATATCGCCCAGCCCTATGATCAAGGTTCTAAAATACAATTAACATAAGGACATAAGGAGAGAGACAGTATGAATGCATTTTTACCCATTCTTCATAACGTGAAGATTCCACAACTTCATTACTTCCTTTTCTCCTTCATTCACATCTGTGAATTCTTCAATTTGCTTCAAGCAAAATAAAACATACTAATCATGAAGCATGAACTGAATAGTTTCAGTCAGACTCATAATATATAAAAGAGCATAAACTGTTCAATTCAAATGCAATTATCAATTATTATCTTGTTGGAAACAGTACTTATTTGACCAGTCGACTAACCGTGGTGGTTTTTTCTCTGAGCCACTCTGGATCCCGCTCATCCTCACTGTCCACCTCCATCTCCTGTGGACGGAGGGGCATGCAGCTGTCACTGTGGAAATACAGACGATTATGTCCGCTCACATAAGTACGCTGCTGCTCTGGCTCACCGTCCTCTGACTCTAAAAACTCAGACAGACTTGGCTTGATTCGCTTTGGCCTAAAAGAAAGTGAAGGATTAAGAAAAAACATTTCTTGCATCACAACCATATATAAAACAGGAGAATTCTGAATTTATCATGCAGCACACATATGATTTTGTCAGCAAAAAGAACACTGAGTGACTGATGAAAAATCATACATTGATTATGCTTAATATGCCAACAATAAGGTCATGTAAATGCCTAAGCAGTGTTTTATCAAGTAAAACTCGTACCCCTGGTTTCACAGACAAGGCTTAAGCCTAGTACCAGACTAAAATGTAAGTCTGGGTTGTTTCAACTGAAAGAAACTTCCACTGATGTTATGACTGATCTTAATATATATCAGTGCCTTTGTTTTGTCTCAACATGCACTTAAGTAATGTTTTTTTTTCTAAGGCACATTTATTAAAAATTACTTAAATGTACTAACTGAACTATGGCCTAATCCTGGCTTAAGGCCCGTTGACATCAAGGACGATAACTATAAAGATAACGATTAAAGATATAGTTCTAAAAATCGTTCTCAATATTAAAGAACAGCAGAGTCCACACTACAGCTATTACGATAAAGGAACAGAGAAATGATATTGTTGGAATCACTTCCAGAACTATTTTTTCTAGCTGATGAACGATACAAACTTTGACACCCAATCAGAATACATCCTGCTATCACGAGCTCAAGAAATTATAGCGGCAAATGATCATGATGTAGAATAAACAGACGATATCGTCCCGTTGTTGTCAGGGTTCCTACACATTTTCCATTTCAAAATTCCATACTTTTCCAGACCTCTCAGTAGATTTTCGGCCCATATTCAACATAGATGGATCATACAGAACTATTTTCATCTTTATATTTGGTATATATTAGTCATCAATAAATTTTTTTATTTTTTCAGGGTTTTTTTCATTGATCTTCTTGAACTGATAGAAACATACAAGTGAACATACAGAGCCCTTAAAATAATTAAAAAAGTATAAGAAAAAATACAGACTTTTGCACACATACAAGAAACTATTGACATTTGCATGGGAATTTTTTTGCATGCTTACACAAATTCTAGTTTTATATAACCCATTTCCTTTGTGCATCATTGCCATCTTGCTATGAATAAAGTGAGAGTATGGATGCACATGAATTAATTAATAGAGATCTACTTATTCAAAATTTGTCTTCTAGTAGTTCCTCTAATATCAAGGCCTAATGTCCAATTTAGTCTCTGCGGCGGCAGAAAAACCATGACACGAAATGGGCTGATGGTACAACTGGCAGCTCAGCGTGCTTTGTCCAATATGCTAAGTGTAATGGTTTCTCATGCACACATAAAAGTCTGTATATTTTTTATTTTTGCAAAGGTCCTTGAGGCTATGTATTATGGTGCTAAGAATATCATGAGAAACCCAAAATGCAAAATGAAAAAGTGCACTTTGCACCAGTCGTGTTTGACAGTCACTAAAGGATCCGTAAACAGCTGCCATGAAAATGCAGTCTGGAAATGCAAATTTTTTTCCATACTCTGCTTTCTTTTTTTCATAATTTTCCAGACCTGGAAATTACTTCAATTAAATTCCATACTTTTCCAAACCCTGTAGGAACCCTGTGGTGTGGACACTAATATCGTTATCTTTATAGTTATCGTTCTTGGTGTGAACGGGGCTTTAGTCTAAGCCCAGTCTGTAAAACCAGGCCATTATGGTTTAAGCAAAACCCAATTTTCAGACTTTGGCACATTACCCAGATTATTTTCTACATTAAATTCTTTACAGGCATTCTGGCAGCTTATCAACATGCACATCCTTGTATATATTTTGACATCAAAACTGGGAAAAGCTCAATTTAAAAAACAGTTGTAAAAACTTTTTTTGTATGGATAAATCATTTATAATAAAAATGCCAAAATTAATAATTGGGAATTGTGATTTTATATTTAATGCTGGATTCAAACATAAAACTAAAATATCAAAATGACCCTGTAGTCAACAATAACAGCATTTTCCCCAAAACACACTGAGACCTGTTTCATACCGACAAACAAGTATGTGGGTGACAGCTGTCCTCTTAACAGGGCCATTGCGGCTAAAGGCAAAGCCAGGCTGGCTATGGATGTCTTGTGGATTGCCAACATATGAGCCATCATAGCACTCATTTATGGACACGTCTATCCGAGCACCTTTAGGATGAGGCTGGAAAATAGAATTCAAGAACAATAAGTTATAGGATAACAAACTCACTTGTAATTGTTCACAGCTTACTGTACTACTTACACTTTATTTTCTCATTCATGCATCTTGCTTCACACTAGTGCATCAATAACATATAATACTGCTTATGGATATATTTACATACCATATATATTAAAATCTCTATCTATAAACACTTTATATCATTGCTACGATATATATCATCATACCAGCCCAGCCCTATAACTATAAAAGGAATTTTCAACCTAATAAATTGATTCTATTCAACTACTGAAATTAAACGGGTAGAGATTTATGAATGTGTCCTACTGTGCTCACCACATAGTTAAAGATGAATCTACTGTGGGAGAGTTTGAGGTGTTTCAGCAGGCTGTAGAGTTTACGGCAGTTAAGCGTACACCAGGGACAGTGTAAGTCGTCTCTGGCCTCTGTCTGCTGACGAGTATTATTGTTGTACAGAAACTGTGGACAAACAGAAATACCAGCATGTTGCATACAGTTCTTGAGATTTGTTTTTACATTGCAGATGGTTCTCCAGTAAACCTACTGAGTAAACTGTGTTTTCTATTAGGGATGCATCGATTTGATACTCCGGTATCAGTATCGGCTCCGATACTGGCATTTTCTGCCGGATCGGGTATCGGTCAGACAAGACCGATCCAAATCCGATATTGTGCGTATACTATTCTGTGTTATTGTTAAGCCCTACAAAAGGCACAAAAACATTATAAAGCACCATCAAGTTTTCATGCACTATATTTTAAGTGTTCTGAAGCCGTTCCATAATTCAATGTGAAGTATAGATTAATATTTAAGTCAAGTTCATGTAAATTCTTCTCCCCGCTGCGTCTGTCTGTCATCCTCCATTCAGCATTCAAAGTGCATGTTGCGTTCAGTTACTACAGTCAAAACGATAGAACTCTCTTCAAGAGCGCACAATAACAGATTTAAAACTGTTAAAAGAAAAGGCTCAAAAAAATATTGCACAGATATAATACACTACGCATCAATATCTCTTCCCTTTTTTATGCACAGCGCTGGGTGCTGTGACTCCGTGTTGCTTCAAGCGCATCATTCTGCGCACAGGATGCACATAAGCGCTTTGTGCCGGTCTGTATTGGAGCCATACCCTTTCGTATTATGCTTTTGCGCAATGAAAGATTATTAATAGTCTTTTTTGTTCTGTTTTATCTATTAGGGGTGGGACAATAAATCGATATGGCGATATATCGTGATCCTTCTCCATGCGATACGATAATCGATATCTGGCGCCAAATATCGATATTTTAATTAATACAATAAGGTGCTCTAAATACATTTTCATGCTCCCAGCGTCTAAAAATGCGTGGAAATCGCGGCCGCGCCATTTCCACATTCTTTCCAAGAGCGCTCTGAGCAACTATGAAGCGCGTTCTCTATGAAGATGGGGAAGCACGAGGAACCGAATGATAAACAGATTTTCAGCCTCTGTATTAGCTCTACTGCTATATATACACGTTTATGGAGATGAAAACTAAAAAACTGCCCCGGAACAGCTATCAGGGTGGACCATAGGCACCGATCACGTTATTATTGCAGAGCGCATATTCAGTCATGAGTAGCCTAACCTCTCCGCTCGGATCGCAGGTGGATTTCCCTCACTATATGAGTGAGAGAGAGCGCCGCCGGTGCGTCCAGTTTTATGTGAACAAAACTGGATGCTCTCCCTCTCTCACAGATATTACAAGTGCGCGTTATGCAGTGTGAACAGTGGGCACCGACAGGCAGAAACATAAATCTGCACCTATGGCATGGAGGACGAGACAAAACACTGTCAGAGCCGTAATGCGGCGCAGAAGTGTGCAGTGTGTGTGCTTGCCGCGCGTCTACATTTGAAATAACCAACCTGAGGGCGCAAAAGACGCGATGTGAACGGCTCCGTTTTTATGATGAGAGGAGTAGAAAGGTTGAGAAAGCACTCCAGGTAAATTTTGAAGTGTACCAGGTTTATATACACATATACATTATATATATATATATATATATATATTACATATTACATGGAGAGAGAGAGAGAGAGGCTATATAAGTTAAGCAGTTAAATGTGTTCGTTTACACACAGAGAAAAAGAAAAGTGTAAGCTTTTAATAAGTCCAAGAATAAAATTATTAATTTACTCAACATGTTAAAATTGATTTACAGAACTTTTTTTTGCTGTTTTCTAACAGTTTGGACTTGAATAAAGAAAGAAAACTTGCACTTAACCTTTTCACAGGCATTTTGTTTAGACAGATATCGCGATATATCATTATAGGATTTTCTAGAAATATATCGATTATCGCAGAATCGCTGTATCATGATATTATCGTTATCGTGAGCCATGTATCGTGATTATATCGTATCGTGAGGTACCCTGCGATTCCCACCCCTACTATCTATCATATGTTGCTGCCTTCATTACTAATTTTATAGTGTATATATATATATATATATATATATATATATATATATATGTGTGTGTGTGTGTGTGTGTGTGTGTGTGTGTATGTGTGTATGTATTTATATATATTATATATACAGCTCCAAAAGTATTGGAACAGTAAAGACAAAATTGCTCTGTTGGCTGTGGAGTCAAGACGTTTGCAAATATGATTAAAAGATGAATATGAGACAAAACTACAGAATGTCACATTTTATTATTAGCCGTTTCAACACACGTTTTACCAAATAAAAAGAACAGCACTTTTAGAGTTCATCCCACTCATTGATGTGAGCATAAGTATTGGGACAGTTGAACATAAGGCAGATATAAAAGATTAAAAGCTATTATTTAGTTGCAGATCCCTTGCGCACAATCACAGCAGTGAGTCTGTGACCCATAGACATCACCAGACTCTTGGTCTCATCCTTTGAAATACTTTTCCCAGCCTTTAATGCAGCCAATTCCAATTGTTGCTTGTTTTGGGGAGTTTCTGCCTTTACTCTCCTCTTCAGCTGGTGAAATTCATGTTCAATCGGATTTAAATCAGGAGATTGACTTGGGCAATCTAAGGCTTTCCATTTCTTTGCCCTTATAAATTCCTTGACTGAACTGGCAGGGTGTTTTGGGTCATTGTCCTGATGCAATATGAAGCACTTCCCAATGAATATGGTGGCATTTTCTTGAATATTGGTAGGCAAGATGGTTTTGTACCCTTCCAAATTCATTCTGCTACATTACATTAAATCATCAGTAAAGTTGAGAGGGCCTGTTCCAGAGACAGCCATACATGTCCATGCCATGACACCACCTCCACCATGCTTTATAGATGAGGCTGTATGCTTGGGATCTTTTGCAGTTCCCTTTTTTTCTCCACATTTTTGCTTTCCCATCACTTAGATAAAGGTTCATCTTTGTCTCATCGGTCCATAAACACAGTTCCAAAACTCTTCTGGCTCACCTTTGTGGTTTTTTGCTAACTCTAATCTTGCCTTTCTATTTTTGGTGCTGGTCAGAGGTTTGCATCTTGCTGTGTAGCATCTGTAATTCTGTGTCAAAGTCTCCTGAGGACAGTAGATTGTCAGAGCATCACCCCAGCTTTCTGGAAGTTGTTGGTGATTTTACGGACACGTCTTTTAGGGTTCATTTTCACAGCTTTTATGATTTGTCTGTCATCAACTACTGTTGTTTTCTCAGCCGATCAGGTAGTTGCTGGTGTCGCTGGTGGTTTCCAAACTCTTGATTTCTCCATGCCCTTTGTATTTGCTATAGCTCTAATTGACTTCCTCTTTTCTTTTAGCATCCAAATTGCTTGCTTTTCTCTCAAAGTCAGCTCCCTCATCTTCATCCTGGTTTGTGTGTGTCATCATCGAATGCAAGATTCAGAATGCAGAAGTAATGGATATAACTGATACGACACATTCCCTGCTTTTAATATCTGAAGAATGAATGCAACAGGACACAGCTGATCACTTAGAAAGACCTGTGAGGCAACAGTTCCAATACTTATGCTCACATCAGATAGGGGGATGAAACTCTAAAAGCTGAACTTCTTAGCTGGTAAAACATCTATGTGTTGAATCACCCAATAATAAAATGTGACATTCTGTAGTTTTGTCTCATATTCATCTTTTAATCATATTTGTAAATGTCTTGCCTCCACAGCCAACAGAGCAATTTTGTCTTTACTGTTCCAATACTTTTGGAGGGCACTGTACACACACACACATATATATATATATATATATATATACACACATACATATCACATACATATATATATATACATATTTATACATACACATACATACATACATACATATTAGGGATGGGAAGATTCCCCGATTCGCTCGGTGCACCAGCAAAAAAAGTTAAAAATCGGTTTAAAAAGTGTGCATCGGATACAAGTTGGCATTTGTATCGCAATGCATCATTTCTAACATATTTGCATCGGTAAAAACCGATTTATTTATATATAATTACTAGTGGATGTGCTACACTTTTATTGTTTAGAATGTGACCAATAATCTGTGACCATCTCGAAATGGTTTCTCGAGCGCGTTCTCTCATCACCGCTGCGCGTGAATATGATGCATCACAACAACAATACGAAGACCTGAGGAAAAGCGGGGATTAAAGTCTAAAACCTGACTTGAAATAACCTAACAAATCAATCGGGGCTAAAGCGGTTATAAATGACAATGTAAGTTCCAACAATCTAACTAATTTGTGCACGCTTATTCTTAAGCAGCCCTTCATGTCGATCATGGATCAAATCGATCCACCATGGCAAACAGCGAATATATATGTGCTGTTTAATGCATTTGAGAGGTTTTGTTTTCCTCAGTGCATAACTGACATGTCACGACGAGTACATTTTTCATCTGTAAATGTTAGAAAGTCATGCAAATATATCCATTTTGCTGTCAAGAGTGGACAAGCGCTGCTGCGCGCATGCGCGCTAAACAGACAGAGTGCAATAATTCTGAGTCAAATATGCATTTTATGATAGCAGTAACTGTAAAGGGACTATTGTAATGGGTAAATAAAATGTAAGCTAATACAGTCCTAATTACTAAGCTCAGATGAGTTAATGTGCGTTTCTTATAGCAGTTAAAATGTAGTTTTAATTTAGTGATTTTAACTTAGTTCAGTGATTGTTAATGCTTTAAAGAGCAATGTTAGATTGTAACGTTCTAATGCTATCTATTAAAATAAAAGGTACAGCTGTTATTAAACCAGAGAGAAAGGCTAGTATGTGAGAGAGTCAGTGGTAATATCATTGCATTCCTATTGGTCAGTGAGCTCAGCTTAACCTGACAGTTTGCCTGCCCTGAACCAGTTTAGCTTTCCAGCATAATTAGCCACAGTGACTGAGGTTGATCTTTGTTAAATTTGCTTTATGGAACCAAATCATTTGACAGTGAGTCAGACTAACTGAAATAAGCCTGGCCTATTTGGTAAACTTGTTTTATGAAACAGGCCTCGAGGCATTAGAAGTCAGAAGACACATAAATTAATTTATAATTTGCTGTCTGTCTGAACCAAAGAAATAAAAGCAATCATATTTTTTCAATTGCATCGAATCGCACTGTGTTGAATCAAATCGAAATCGAATCCCACTGCACTGTATTAGGGGTGAATCGTATGGCAAGCTACTTCATGTGTATCTTCAATGTATCATAGGCTATGCATCGACATGCGTATCGCATCAACCTCAGTTATGGAGATGCACATCCCTAATACATTGAAGGAGTGGATAAAGTAAAAATTGATCTGCCATATCCTCCAGAGTGATATTAATCATATTACATTATTAATCATATAAAATGATTGCATTATGTCTTGTTTAACTATTAAATCAAGTTATGGATCAGTATTTCACCTCCTAGATTATTGGATGATTCACTTAAGTTAGTGGTGCCATCTATAATAATAATTATAGATATAAGTTTTTGGTCTTTCATTAGAGCAGTGCAGCAAGAGTGAAATGTGTAATCTTATGCTTTACATGCCGAGATCTATTCCTTCCCTAAAGGTCACAGAGCCATGTCAGGAGGTCAGGATGACCTTCCATCTATTTGAGTATTTGAGTATTTGAGACTTACGTGTGTGCTTAAGAGATATTAAAGAATCCTGCTTTATTCTGTACTTCTACTCTCTAAGACGATGACTGCATAGAGTGTGTGTAACGAACCATACTGATACAATTCTAGCTAGGACTAGGCGGCCTTGAAGTTCTGATAAGTGCTATGTGTGTATGTGTGTGTGCTGTTAGCTCTCTCTCTCTCTCTCTGTGTTAGAAGACTGTCTCTGCCAGCTGTTGCCATCCTGATCAAGAATAGGTGTCTGGAAGACACTTATCAGAATCAGAATCAGAATCAGAATGAGCTTTATTGCCAGGTATGTTTACACATACGAGGAATTTGTTTTCATGACAGAAGCTACAGCAGCGCAACAGAATGACAGTGACAGAACAAAAAACACAGATAATAAAAAGAAGAATTAAAAAGAACAAGTAAATAAGGAATAACAATATACAAATTGACAATTGTATGTACAGGTATATAACAGTAGACAGTTTTGTATGTACAGGTATATTATGTGCAAACTGAAATGTAGACTAAGTATGTTTGTTAGATAAATAAGTGTATAAATAGTGTGTGTTATTATTGTCAAGTGTTCATGAGATGAATTGCCTGAGGGAAGAAACTGTTCCGGTGCCTGGCCGTTCCGGTGCTCAGAGCTCTGTAGCGTCGACCAGACGGCAACAGTTCAAAGAGGGAGCGTGCTGGATGTAAGGGGTCCAGAGTGATTTTGCCATCCCTTTTGCTCACTCTGGATAAGTACAGTTCTTGGAGTGCGGAGGGTTGTACCAATGATTCGCTCAGCAGTCCGGACTACCCTCTGTAGTCTTCTGAGGTCAGATTTGGTAGCTGAGCTGAACCAGACAGTTATTGAAGTGCAGAGGATGGATTCAGTGATGGTGGAGTAGAACTGTTTCAGCAGCTCCTGTGGCAGGTTGAACTTCCTCAGCTGGCGAAGGAAGTATAGCCCCTGCTGGGCCTTTTTCACAATGGAGTCTATGTGAATGTCCCACTTCAGGTCCTGGGAGATGGTGGTGCCCAGGAACCTGAAAGACTCCACTGCAGTCACAGTGTTGTTCATGATGGTGAGTGGGGGGAGTGCAGGGGGGTTTCTCCTGAAGTCCACGATCATCTCCACTGTTTTGAGAGTGTTAAGCTCCAGGTTGTTAAGACTGCACCAGACAGCCAGCTCCTTAACCTCCTGTCTGTAAGCAGACTCGTCACCATCCTGGATGAGATCAATCAGTGTGGTGTCGTCTGCAAACTTCAGGAGCTTGACAGAGGGGTCTTTAGATGTGCAGTCGTTGGTGTACAGGGAGAAGAGCAGTGGGGAGAGGATGCAACCCTGGGGGGCGCCAGTGCTGATGGTGCGGGTGCTGGATGAGAATTTGCCTAGGCTCACTAGCTGCTGCCTGTCTGTCAGGAAGCTGTTGATCCACTGACAGACGGAGGTAGGTACAGAGAGCGGAGTTAGTTTGGGCAGGAGGCGGTTTGGAATGATAGTGTTAAAGGCTGAGCTGAAGTTCACAAACAGGATCCTCACATAAGTCCCTGGTCTGTCTAGATGTTGCAGAACATAATGCAGTCCCATGTTGACTGCATCGTCCACAGACCTGTTTGCTCTGTAGGCAAACTGAAGAGAATCCAGCGAGGGTCCAGTGATGTCCTTCAGGTGGGCCAGCACCAGTTTTTCAAATGATTTCATGACCACAGACGTTAGAGCCACAGGCCTGTAGTCATTTAGTACTGTAATTTTGGATTTCTTTGGGATGGGGATGATGGTGGAGCGTTTGAAGCATGAAGGGACTTCGCACAGCTCCAGAGATCTGTTGAAGATCTGTGTGAAGATGGGGGCCAGTTGGTCAGCACAGGATTTCAGACAGGCTGGTGTCACACAATCTGGGCCTGGTGCTTTTTTCCTTTTCTGCTTCCGGAAGACCTGGCGGACCTCGTCTTCACTGATCTGAATTGCAGGTGTGGGGGAGAGGGGGGTTTCTGGAGGTGTTAATGGTTGTGTGGAGAGGTGTTCGGGTTGGGTGTGGGGTGTTTTTTCAAACCTGCAGTAGAGCTCATTCAGATCGTCTGCCTGTTGTTGATTCTCCACAGTGCTGGGGGATGGTGTCTTGTAGTTGGTTATCTCTTTCAGACCTTTCCACACTGATGCTGAGTCGCTGGAAGAGAATTGGATCCTTATTTTTTCAGAATAATTCCTCTTTGCCACTCTGATCTCCTTTTCCAGTGTGTATTTGGCCTGTTTATACAAGACTTTATCCCCCTTCCTGTAAGCATCTTCTTTGGCCTGACGGAGCTGTCTGAGTTTTGCAGTGAACCATGGTTTGTCATTGTTGTAGGTTAAATGAGTCCTGGTAGGGATGCACAAATCCTCACAAAAACTGATATATGAAGTGACAGTCTCTGTGAGCTCGTCCAGATCATTTGCAGCAGCCTCAAAAACACTCCAATCAGTAAGGTCGAGACAGGCTTTTAAAACCCGCTCTGTCTCGTTGGTCCATCTCTTTACAATCTTTACCACAGAATTAACAGATTTCAGTTTCTGCCTGTAGGATGGTATAAGATGAACCAGCCAGTGATCAGAGAATCCTAAAGCTGCTCGTGGAACAGAGTGATATGCATCCTTTATTGTTGTGTAACAGTGATCCAGCATATTACTGTCTCTGGTGGGACATGTAACATGCTGTCTGTATTTTGGCAGTTCACAGGAGAGATTTGCTTTATTAAAGTCCCCGAGAATGATTAAAGCAGAGTCCGGGTGTTGTTGTTCTGTGTCTGTGATCATATCAGCTAGTTTCTGTAAAGCTGAGCTCACGTGCGCTTGCGGTGGAATGTAAACACTCATGAGAATGAACGAGTGAAACTCCCGCGGCGAATAGAAAGGTTTACAGTTAATGAAGAGCGTTTCTAGATCTGAACAGCACATCTTCTTCAACACAGTTACATCTGTACACCACCTTTCATTGATGTAAAAGCATGTCCCGCCGCCGCGCGATTTCCCCGTTGATTCTGCGTTGCGGTCTGCTCTAAAAAGCTGAAAACTCGGCAGATGAAGCGCGCTGGCCGGAATGGCTCGGTTCTCCCGTCTACGCGTCCTGAAGCGTCTAAACAGCACCGCTGCTCCGCCGACTACAATGTCCAGCAAAACAGAATAAACGAAATCCGGTGAAATATCGGGTGATGTGTACTTCCGAATGTCCAGCAATTCGTCTCTGGTGAAACTGATTGCAGGGATATGACTAAAGACAGGACAAACTAACAAAAACATAAAAACAACTCCGGACGACGCCACGAAGGCTGCCATGAGCGGCGCCATCTAGTATTTATCTTGTATGATCCCTGATCGTTGACGTCTGCCCAATCAGTTGGAGATATGCTTGAAGCGTTTACGTCCATATGTGGAAACTGTCTAAGTTTATCTAGTTTTTAGAACCTATCAGAATGTTGCTAACCTATGTATTGACGCAATTAGCATCCTCTGTTAAGAGCATAATTATTGGTTTCTGTAAGATGTAAAGCAGAGCGGCCGACAAACTCTGTGTGAGTGTTAAAGCTGACTTCTGCTGATGAAACTGCAAACTATTTTCTTCAGTAAATTTCTTCAATTGAATCGCATCTCTTGACTCCTTGTCTTTGTTCATCATACCTGGTCCTTGGGTTTTAATGGTTATTCCCCAACAACATATACATATATATACATATACACATATATACATATACACATACATACATATACACATACATACATATATATATATATTCATGGCTAAAAATATCGGCACCCTTGATAAATATGATCAAAGAAGTCTGTGAAGCACTCCAGGGTGATTATGAACATGAAATTATCCAGCCATGGCTTCCTGTTTCACAGAAATATAAATAGGAGGGAAAACAAAGCCCAAATTCCCTTAATCATCCATCACAATGAGAAAAACCAAAGAATATATTTCTGATGTGCAGCAAAAGATAATTGAGCTTCACAAATTAGTGAAGTGGCTTTAAGAGCTAGAGCAGTGAAAATTCCCATTTCCACCATCAGGGCAATAATTAAGAATTTCCAATCAACATAAAATGTTACGAAACTGCCTGGAAGAGGACGTGTGTCTATATCGTCCTAATGCACGGTGAGAAGGAGAGTTTGAGTGGCTAAAGACTCTCCAAGGATCACAGCTGGAGAATAGGTTGTTTGCAGATGACGTCATTGCTGTGGCGCGAAATGCAGCTGGAGGCCAGGAAGTGATTTTTCTCCATAGGAATCAGTAGCAGACACTCAAGATGCCTGTGTTTTGCATTGTTTATGAATGCTCAAATCGGTCAAACAGAGAAACCACAAGGAGATTTTATCGTGTACGAAAATGTGTTGTTCATAAGGGAGGAAAAGTCAAGAAATTGACTGAAAAACGCAGGAAAAAGTGGCTTGTAAACCTGCGTCTGCGGTCGAGAGGAGCTGAGTCGGATAATGCTCATGAGTGCAAATGGTTAAGATATAGGCTAATAATAATATATTAAGATATTAATACAGATATAAATATAAATATATAATGCAGGGCTGCCACCTCTCAAGCATTCAGGGTGAGACAGTCAGAATTCACTCAATGCTAAACGCCACACGTAGACACGATGTAAATAAAATATTATTTGCAATTCGGAGAGCTTCGTTGATTATAACGGAACATTGTGAGATTGCAATAAATTGAAGTGAGTGACATCTTTTTAGTGATTATGTAGAAGCGCTATTTACTCGCTGTCTAGGCTGTAAACAATTCAGAATTTGAATAAAAGTTTTGCTTTACGTGCTGCTAGGGCCAACGTACACAAACCCTGTATACAGCAAAGTGTCAGGAGTCACAGAAAAAAGAGAACGGATGAGATAGAGGAATGTCCGTACTGTACTGGTTTAGGCACTATAACGAGAAAGTAAACAGAAAAACACAACATATGTTACGTGATCCTTATGTTATAAAGAGGAGCGATTTTTAAACTCAATTGAAATACTTGCATGCCATTGAGGCGGTGGATATAGGCTAAGCAACTTACCCTGATTGCAAACAAGCTATTTCGAAAGTGAATCCCATATTTATTCACTTTATGCTGTATGTACAGGGTTTGTGGCCGTGGGTCCTGTTAGCAGCACGAAAACAACTTTTATTTAAATTATGATTTGATTATAGCCTAGAAAACGAGCAAATAGCGCGTTCATGTAATCACTAAAAAGCTGTCACTCACTTCAATTTATCGCAATCTCACGGTTTCTTTATAATCAGTGAAGCTCTCTGAACTCCATCATGTCTACGTGTGGCGTTTAGCATTGAGTGAATTTGGTCTGTGTCACCTTGTATCTATTTATATATGTCTTTATTAATATCATAATATATTATTATATATACATGTTTATATTACGTAAACAAAAACTTTTATTTTGGATGCGATTAATCATTTAACAGCACTAATATATACATATATATACACACATACATATATATTACACACACACACACATCTATAGTAGGGGTGTAACGGTTCACAAAATTCACGGTTCGGTTCCATACGACACTATGGTGTCACGGTTCGGTGGTAATTGGTTACATCACAATGTTGGAAATGTGGTTTTAAACCATGAAGGCGAGCCAATGGATATCACACAAGCAACACAGAAAAATCATCCCCACCACGGCTGCAGCTTCTCAGTAACATCATAGTAATGCTGCTCGCATCATTCACAGTCGGGTTATTAGCAGAGAACAACTTGAATTTCGGTGTGGGTTTGCGGCTATTAATAATAATTCTACTCAGAAGGTTCCATGCTTATAACGTGATGACAGATGACGCAATGTATCATTTGCACGTGCTTTTGAGTCTTGCTTATTTAAAGTGAAAGAGAACTCACTCGTGCGCTCTCTTATAGACCATTTTCTGTAAGCCCACAGATCGCGATAAACTGAGTGACAGCTTTTGAAGATTATTAAGGGAGTTTGCAAATGTGATACTGATTTAATACAACAGTTCAATAAACAAGAAGTTAATATTAAGTAACTTACGTTGTCTGAATATAACACTACTGCCTGATTTTCTGCCATTTCATCAAGGAAAATAGTTCCAAATAAAGTAACAGCTGGGCTGCTGCGCATCTCTAAAAGCAAACACAGCGGTGTTTCATTCATGAATGAACTGCGTGTTTAAATTAATCTAGTGAGTCAGTGATTCATGATTACCCATTTATAAAGACAGTCACTTGCTTCATTCCTGAATGAATCAGCCGTTCGAACAAATCAATTGAATGAATGATTCAGCGATAAAATCAGTGACATGCCGCCACCTGCTGGCAGTTTTAGTTTAATTTTTAAAGTATAATTTCAGTTAAGTCATTTAATATTTCTATATTCAACATTTTATACTTAAAACATTAATCTCAACATGAATTTATGAATTTAATTGCACTCATGCCACCTCTGAGCCTCATTAAACGTACTTACAAGCCACTTTTGTGTTCTTCTGTGCCACCTCTGTAGTACAAATTAATTTTTTATTAATACTAACTTCATATGATTGCTAACTTATTTTTATTATTCTACTTCTTATTATATTGTTTAAATTAGAAATTCTAAAAAGCTTATAAATATAATTTTTTGAATTTGACATAGATGACATACTTTTAATAAAATTAGAAAAATGCCAAATGTAAAAACAATATCCCCCTGTAAATCACTTCAAGGAGTCAAATATCACTTTTTTTGATTATTGATCAAAAGGTGCTCCTACTTTTTTTTTTAAATTAGGAGGACAAGCGCTCCTAAAAAGAAAAGCAAGCATAGAACCCTGTGTAACAGTATATTAGAGCTGTGCATGAGGTCTTAAAGAGACAGCAGCCTAAATAAACCTGCTGCTGTCTGTCATTACTGTCTGTTTATACAGTGAATACTATCCAGTGCTATTTTACAGTTGAATAGATTATTACAACTTTAATTTGTATCTTGTTTTTGTTTGTGCTATTGATTGTCAGTGATGGGAATAACGGCATTATAAATAAATGGCGTTACTAACGGCGTTATTTTTTTCAGTAACAAGTAATCAAATAAATTACTGTTTCCCCCGTTACAGTTACTGACAATAAAATGCGGCGTTACTATAATTTATTATAATATTATTAGAATTTTGTTTTTCAGGTCATCTGAATGGATGCGCAGTGTAGCTGTATTTAACGTACCGTAAACTCTAGTGTGAAGGCACACATCTCGCTGTCGCTTTGTCTCACACGCGCAAAGAAGGATACAGAGAGAGAGTGTCTTACATAACATGCCGAATTGACGTGCTGCATGTAAACGATATTCTTTGTTGTATTTTCCTGTCAAAATATCGGGTTTCTTTTGGAATTCTTCAGCTTTTAAGAACTGCCGGGTTCTCTGGTAGTGGGTGGAACTAATGCGCAAACGACAATCTCATTGGCTGGCACTCAGCTATTATCATCTGTCTTGATTTCAGCAAATCAATTCGAGTGAACGCAGACTACATGATTAATATTCATGAACCCAGCAGCTCATTAATCCTTAGTGCGTTTTATATTGTTATTAGTAGTAGAATTCGTAGTAGTTTTGTTATCTTATTATCCACCCCCCTTTTTTTTTTAATAGAAACACTAAATGATAAACACTAAATAAGCACCACCACCAGTCCCAAGTTCAGTCAACATGACAAATATGCATTCATACTTGGTTATTCTAATTACTAAAGTTCTATTATCATATAATGCTAAATTATTATAATTAGGGCCCAAGCCAGTAAGGCGCAGGGCCCTATTGATCCCCTAATGATTATTATTATTATTTATTTATTTATTTATTTATTTTTTTTTTTTTAATTTCAACCTTCCGGGGGTTTTTGGGGGCCTTAACGTGCTCAAAAACTCTTGAAAATTGGCACACGTTGGAATCTGCGGCCATTAGGACGCCGCAGAGGCTGGGACCCGGGCGTGGCACAGGGGCTTTACGACGCCCCCTGGAAAACAGTCAGAAATCTTGATGTATATCTCACACATACTTGTACGTATTTACATGAAACTCGGAACACATATAGCGCTCATTGAGCCGAACAACTTTAACGCTGCATATCATAGGCTCTGCCCAACAGGAAGTCGGCTATTCAGGGCTGTTTCAAAAGCGCATGCTCTGGAATTTGATATACTCCTCTGAGGACTTCCAACCGATTGCCACCAAACTTGGTGAACATTGGGGATGCTAAATTGCGAAGAGATTTTTGATATCTCGAACGGTTTGCCCGTGGCGAGGCGATGAAGTTATGGCGAAAAATGAGACACAGGAAGTGTCTAATAACATCCACATACATTGTCTGATTTTGATAAAAATCAGGGGGTTAGTTTTAGCTACAGACACCAAACTCGGTACATATATTGTTCTCATCAAGCCGAACAACTTTCTAATTTACAGTCATTAGCTACAACCAACAGGAAGTTGGCTATTTTTATTTTAATGTGGATTTTTTGGAATATCAGGCTGTAAATAAATTCATACTCCTCCAAGCAGAAACAAGTAGTTCACACCAAACTTTGTCAACATGATGCCAAGATACTGAAGATACTAAATTGTGAACAGATTTTGGATATTTTGAACGGTGTTGCAATGGCGCTTTATTAAAGTAACAGTAAAAAATATAGCTGTAATTTTCTTATTTCTTTAAAGTGCAGCTTCCAAACACTTCAAAACTTTTTACATACATAGAAAAAGTCATTCTGAGGAAACATGGTTAGTTTCATGACTTTACAAAACTCTATGGATAAGAGAAAATTAAAAAACTATCAGACATGTGATCACACTCTATCTCTATGAGTGGGAGTGGGGGGGGGGGGGTTAAGTGTGAGGGGGTTAGTGAGAGACAGAGAGAGAGAGAAAGAGAGAGACTTTTAAACATCTGTTTAATCACCAGAAAAAAAAAAAAAAAAAAACAGTAATTTTTAGTTGTTGTTGGTATTTTTTGCATTACAGTTTGACAAATGTCTTAGGCCTGATCATTTTCTGGCAGTTTTAGGGACAAAAAAAAATAAAAAATAAAAAATAAAAAAGGGTTTCACTTTATTTTGATGGTCCCTTTAACATATTCTATTGACTATAAGTAATGTTGCACCTACATTTCTACTAACTCTCATTAGAGTCTTAGTAGTGTATTAGTTGACTGGTAGGGTTAGGGTTAGATTAAGTTGACACGTTCTTAATATAAGTGCAAAGTTACTTATAGTCAGTAGAATATCTGTTGGGAGACCAACACAATAAGGAGTTAGTAGATATGAAGCAGACAGTCTACTAATACTCTCATGAGAGTTTGTTGACATGTAGTTGCAAGATTACTTAGTGTCAAAAGAATGTTCAAAAGGGACCATCAAAATAAAATGTTACCCAAAAAAGTCCTAGAACCAGTTAATTTGTAAGGCACTGACAAGATAATTTGGTAACACTTTACAATAACTGCACGCTATGAATCATAAGGTAAGCATTAGTAAATAGTTAGTTCATACTTTATAAAGCATTGTCCCAACATTAACAGTCATAAGTAAGCATTTTATAAATACAGCTATAAATGCCTTGTTCTTTATTTATTAGGCATATCTATTACAAAGGAGATTTAAATTGCAAACACCTTTTTGGATAGCTTGAACGGTGTTAAAATAGTGATTTATTAAAGTGAGAGTAAAAAAAGATAGCAGTAATTATCTTATATCTTTAAAGTGCAGTTTCTAAATACTTCAAAACTTTTTACATACAGGGAAAAAGCCATTCTGAGGAAACATGCTTAGTTTCAAAAATTTATCATGCTCAGGGGCCACAAAAAATTAAAACCATCACTGAAAATTGTTTAAAGGTAAAGAGTGTAATACCAAAGATGACCACCAGATGGAGTCATAAGCTTAATCCTGATGAGCTACCTGATCTGCCTGTCTATGTTTCAGAATGAAAAATAATGCATAGAATTAGCTGAAATGTTCTGTACTGTCAGTATACTTTTACATAATTGTAGAAATGCCTATAGAGCATTAAAAATTTTTAAAAAATCTTTAAAGGAAAATCATTACAACTTTCATGTATCTTAACCTCTCACTGATAGGATAAGAAATAGTTAAAGTCTTGACCATTTACTGCTCATATCAGTTAACCAGAATAAGAAATGTATACATAAAATAAGTTAATATGTATTTTACTGCTAATATAGTTTTATATAATTGTTTCAGAAATGCTTATAGATAATTAAAATTTTAAAATGGTTATAGATCATAAAATTGTTGGCAACAATTTCCAATAAGGTCATTAATATATAACTCATAAAGTGAGTAAACCAATGCACAAGTTACTTAACGGTAAGGAGAGAGACAGCACACTTCGTGATCTTTGCTGTTTGCTCTGCACATGCATCATTTGGATTAAAACTAAATCATAAATATGAAGCAAAATTAATAGGGGATTTCTTTATAAACATTTATTTTAAACGTCAAGCATACATGACTTTACGGCAAAAGTGAAACTAGCAGTCTGTGTGAAATGGGCTAGGCTATGTGTCCCAGATCTGCACCAATACAAATATGTGCGCGTTGCACGTTTTGCTTGCTTCATGAGTGTTCTGCACTATAGGCTATGAGTCGCTTTGGAATATAGGTCACAGCACGTTTCAGATGAAGAAAAAAAAAAAAAAAAAAAATGGGACATATTTCTGAAAATGTTCATCACCGTTTCAAGATTTATATATAACGAGTGGTTCCCTGCATTATTACAGCAAAATGTCTTATTATTACAGTACTACGGTACTCAATATCATACGGTATCGGTGCATCCCTAGTCTATAAAAAAAAAAGACTGGTATTGTAAATAAGTGTCATATTTCAAGGCTTAAGGTCTCTTTAACTCATACTCTGTGGCGTCCAAGAAACCACAACGCAAAATGGGCTGATGGCACAATAGGTGGATCAGTGTGCAATGTCCTATACGCTAAGTTTAATGGTTTCTCGTGTGCACATAAAAGTCTGTTAATTTTTTATTTTTGCTAAGGTCCTTGAGTCTATGTTATACGGTGCTAAGAATATCGAGAAGAAACCCAAAACGCAAAACATTTTGCATAATGAAAAAGTGCACTTTGAATTCATTCAGTCGTGTTTGACAATAACTAAAGAATCACTAAACAGCTGCCATGAAACACACTTCTTGTATGACTTATTTTCATTAAATTCTTAATTTTCTATATAAAAAACTAAATAAGGGCAAAAGTCTGGAAATGCAAATATTTTTCCATACTCTGCTGTCTGTTTTCCATACTTTTCCAGACCTGGAAATTACTTAAATCAAATTCCATACTTTTCCAAACCGCGTAGGAACCCTGAGTCCAACACTTACTTACTTTTATTTGTTCCCCACTAAATAATGCTGTTTCACTAAATGTTTAGTTGAATGTTTTTATAAAATTATATAGTATAAAATAGTATTTTTTGTCATAGATTATGATTATATATATTTTTTTCATCTGTTATTTTTCATTAAAATTAAGTTGTCTATATTTAGTAGATTGTGTTTAACACACAAAAGAGTTATGATCAGGTCAACACACAGAAGTATAGAAATTCTACATTGATTTAAAAGAAAAACTGCGCTTGTATCGGATCGGAATCAGCTGATACTCTGAATTTTTGGTATCGGATCGGTTCTGAAAAATGGTATCATTGCATTCCTATTTTCTACGAATATAGTGCAATATACATAAATGTACTATAATAAAGAGTTCATAATTCCTACCTGATAAAAGATGCGTAGTTTTTGTCTGGGATCACAGGGAGACTGCTCTCTCCTGGTCTGCATGCTGGTGCTTACTGAAGCCTTCGCCACTGAGAGAATAAAATGTTAAACACCTATATTCACTTTTACAGGTCCGTCACAAAAAAAGCTTTGATCAAATATTATGGAACAGGAAACCTCACAAAAACTAAACAGACAAAGCAGACCATGACTGATAACAAACTAAAATAAGATCAGATGCAAGTTTGCTTCCTTACCAACATGTGCAGTTCGGAGAGTGCTGGGTCTGCTCTCTGTGGTGCTGGTGTCAGAACTGCGGGTGGAGAGAGGTTTGGCCACAGGGGCCATTGAAGGGTCACTGAGGTCACCTGTCCAGCGAAGAGTGAACTGCAAAGTGGGTCCCTGAGAGAAGGTCTCAAACGGGGGCAACCTCTTCAAAATACAAGAATCAACAGTTGCAATCTACGACTGTGACTGAATGAAATCACACATCTACTACAATTTGGGAAATAAAGCTTTATTTCTGAAAGCTAGATTTTTTTTCATAAGAAAATATAAATAGATTTGACTGCCAAGCAACACCCCACTGGTTTTGTTTAGAACTTTAAATGCTCAACAGGAAAGCTAGCAGCTTATTTGCTCCAGACATAACCAACCTTTCCATCCAGTATGGTCTCCCATGTGGCCCTCTTCTTGCTGACTGGACAGTCTTCAATCTGTTGCATGGAAACCTCATACTCTCCATCCAGCAGCTGCAGCCGTCTGAAGGACAATCATTATACAGCTATACTGTGCAATTTTTCATCACACAAGGAATTTTTCTGTCACTTCTAAGTAAATTGAACCCTTTTGAAAACACTGCAAGTACTAACCTGTTTTTATCAAAAACAGTCATCTGAGCAACAAATGTTTCTGGGATCTCTCCGTCACCTCTGTGGGATGAGTTTCTCTTCTTTCTGGATGGGAGTTCCTCTTTTACATCTACAAATAAAAGCATCAGGACTGTTTTGTTCCATCTAGCATTTGTGAGGCTGAGGCTACAATAACTTCAGAAGGTAGTGCTCAATTGACTATATTTGAAAATGTAGGGTGCTGACTTTAATTGTTCTTCACATCATCACGGACAGACGACAGAAAAGGTTCGATTTCAGTCAGTCACTCACCATCAGATTTTCTGAAAAAACATGATACTACTTAAACTGTCATCCATCTTGATATATGGATATTAAAGGGATAGTTCACCCAAAAATGAAAATTCTGTCATTAATTACTCACCCTCATGTCGTTCCAAACCCGTAAGACCTCCGTTCATCTTCGCAACACAAGTTAGGATATTTTTGATGGAATCTGAGAGCTCTCTGACCCTCCCATAGACAGCAAGGGTCCTTACATGATCAAGGTCCAGAAAAGTATCAAGATGATCGACAAAGTAGCATTCACGACAGTACGACGCAAGCGCTGATTCAGATCCAGCGTGATGATGTTGAACACATGCCTTGTTTTCAACGTCATCATGCTGGATCTGGATTAGCGCTTGCACCGCCACGTGCTTGCGTCATGTACTGTCGTGAACGCACGTCCACAAGAGAAAAGGTAGAGACGAAAATGTGGAATAAAATTGTTATTTTTGATTTCTTTGCGCAAAAAGTATTCTCGTGGCTTTGTAAAATTACAGGTGACAGACTGATGTCACATGGACTACTTTGTCGATCATCTTGGTACTTTTCTGGACTTTGATCGTGTAAGGACCCTTGCTGTCTATGGGAGGGTCTGAGAGCTCTCAGATCCATCAAAAATATCTTAATTTGTGTTCCGAAGATGAATGGAGGTCTTACGGGTTTGGAACGACATGAGGGTGAGTAATTAATGACAGAATTTTCATATTTGAGTGAACTATCCCTTTAAAGGGCTCGTTCACCCAAAATTTAAAATGCTGTCTTCGCTTTATCACCCACGTTGTTCCAACCTGTATGACGTTCTTTACTCTGTGGAACACTATTTAAAAGAACCATTTTTGTGCTCACAATCAAAGTCAGTGGGGTCCAAAGAACACTGGACCCACTGACTTTCATTGTATGGACCAAAATATCTTCTTTTCTGTTCCATAGAAGTCATACAGGTTTGAAAAAACATGAGAATGAGTAAATGATGATACCATTTTCATTTCTGAGTGAACTCTCTTTAACCTAACACTCTAAAGCCATGAAACAAATGAGGATGAAGTCTGCAGAGCCTATACACAGCATTCAACACTTTTTTTTTGTTGTTTTTACAGATGTCACACACTGTGTACATACACTGCCACTCACCAATATTCTCATCTGTTTCACAGTTGATGAAACCGTTGGGGTCTCTTTTGCCTGTACGAGACACCCTGAAGAGAAGAGAATAGGATTTGACCATGTGACTGTTACTTGGCTCAAACTCATTGCTGGACACCAGCAGGGAAGGGAAGGCACCAGACTTGGTTTGGCTGAGATCCGGGTTCAAAGGCACCTGCTTTTTCCCCGTAGGCACTTGCTTTATAGGGCAGCTGACATCCTAAGGGAGCAAAATGACCATCATAACAAAAAGAATGAGATCTGAATGAGCGGCATACTTCAATTGTTTTATTCACTTATATGTTTTAAGGGATAGCTCACGCAAACATGAACATTTACTTACCCATAAGTCCCTCCAAACCCAAAATAACACATTAATATAAAATAACATGAAAGAGAAGCTCACCTTACGCTTTTTGTGACAGACTTTGACAAGTAGCACCTCAAGTGAAACTGAGTTTTGATCATTTTCTGAGTTTTGACATGGCTTATCTGGTTAAAGAACAAAATTATATCAGAACCCTAAAATGATGGTTGTACATTAACATGATAATTCAGACGGACTGGTCCACTTTAGGCAAATTTAGACTCACCATTTTTGTGAAAAAATCCAGTGAATGTCAGTTGCAGATGTGAAGTCAAACTGAAATCACAAATGAAGCATAACTAAAAATCACCATTTGGAACCTAATGATCCTATCACATTTTCCTGTAACACCAATGAAAATTACTTAGTCACTCTGAAACACCGTCTATCAAAAAAAAAAAAAAAAAAAAGCCGACCAATACCATCTCTATCTAGCAATTCAATAGACTACACAACTTTTGGCCAGATTTTTGTCCCACTTTGCTGATTGGAAGAGTCAACACTAGTTGCCAAATATCAGAACCACTCTGTAAATTTTGGGCAGTTGGAGTTGGATTGCACAGAAAGCTGCATAATATATGATGGGCGCAAACTAGGGATGCACCGATGTATCGGCCGCCGATATTTATCGGCCGATTTTTGAATAATTTAGAGCCATTGGCATATCGGAAATAGCATTAAAAGGGCCGATACCAATGGTTTACTAATTAACTGCACGGAGACAAGGAGTCTGTTGCAAAATCCAGTGGTTTTCTCTGGGCAGGATAATTAAATACTTGCCAAAACAAAAAATCTGTACAAAATATGTGAAATGACCGCGCTCAGCTGTAAATTCATCATAGGTAAGTCGCAATGGCGATTCACCATTATCCGTTAGTATGCGTCTGTGAACAGACAAAACAGAATAAAATAGGCTACATAAAAAAGGAATAGGCCTACACACAAAATATATTTTGTTTCATTAACAGACTGATACGTAACATCAACCTTCACATAGGCTATATCTGTAATAATAATACGATGTGCGATTTGACATTATCGAGTATATTGCAAAAATCAAACAAAAGACACAGTGCACGCATACATTACGTAAAGAAGTCCAGTAGGTTAGACTAGTGCAGGTGCGAGTGCGTTCTTTCACTGCATAATTCAGTCTTAAAATGCATGAAGAATGATCAGAAAATTCAAGATATGGGAGCATAAAATGTAGCCTATATATCATTTCATATAACGTTAGTTAAACAATATCACACGAAGATCGAGCATCCTTTTTTTGGTCCAAAAATCATCATGATTATGTGATTTTATAACAGTTCAAAGAAGTTAATATTAAGAGACTTACGTTTTAGACACCATATTGTCTGTTTTTGCTCTATTTCACCAACAAAAATAACTCCAAACACAGACACAGCACTGTTTTGCGTCTCTGAGCAACATGATGGAGTTTCTTTCCTGAATGAATCAACTGTTTAAATGATTCGGTTCAGTCGCAATGACTCACTCATTAACAGTGACTTGATGCCACCTACTGGTGGTTTTAATTTCACATTTAAAGTATTCTTTTTATTTTTTAAATTATTTCAAATATCAGTATTCAACGTTTTATGTGTCAAAACATTATTTATTCATTTGTAACTGCAGGTTAAAGCATTCCATGTCCCTCAGAGCTGCATTAAACAGTGGGTAAATATATCTATTCCACTTCAGATGCAGCTTCTGTATTTCTTCTGCATTTCAAAGATGAATTTTGTTGATACTGATTTCATTTGTTGGTAACAGCCCAAATGTCGTCTTATACTAATTGACTGAATAAATGTAAGAATTTGACTCAAAAGGTGATGCACACTTTTATAGAAAAAGAAAAAGAAGGCTTTATAAAGGTAAAAATGCCCATAAAAGGTACAAATCAATTTAACTTAAGTTAAATTAAAATTCATTTCTATCACTGCTGTGAACTGACCACCACACAGAATATGAAAAATATCAAAAACTTTAGGAGTCAGCTGTCCACGGTAGTCGTCTAATTATCGTTATCGAAAAAAAAATCCCAGAAAATATCAAGATATTTTTTATCTTTATCGCACACCCCTAGCAGGAACAGATATGTTCAAACATCGATTCTGCCTGGAGAGAACCAGTCGATTATTTTTTTCCCGTTTTTAAAGGGTTACTCCACCCCAAAATGAAAATTGTCATTAATCACTTACCCCATGTCATTACAAACCCGTAAAAGCTTCGTCCGTCTTCGGAAAACAATTTAAGATATTTTAGATGAAAACCGGGAGGCTTGTGACTGTCCCATTGACTGCCAAGTAATTACCACTGTCAAGGCACAGAAAAGTATGAAAAACATCGTCAAAATAGTCCATCACAATTCGTCTCCTCGCGTCATTGTAGCGGCATTTTAAAGATTATCCACTGAACGCAAACTGCGTACGCTCTTCTGTATCAGCCGCAACACAAGGATGCGCTATTTTCGTTCAATTAAAAGCGTAAATACATGTAGAATACGCATCCTTGTGTTGCGGCTGATACAGAAGAGCGTATGCTGCTTGCGTTCAGTGGATAATATCCAAAATGGCGCTACGCTGACACAGAGGAGACGAATTGTTGAATAAAGTCGTTATTTTTATTTTCTTTGCGTATAAAAAGTATTCTCGTCACTTCATAAAATTCTGATTGAACCACTGATGGCAGATGGACTATCCTGACGATGTTTTTCATACTTTTCTGGGCCTCGACAGTGGTAATTACTTGGCAGTCAATGGGACAGCCTCAAGCCTCCCGGTTTTCATCCAAAATATCTTAAATTGTGTTCCGAATACGAACGAAGCTTTTACGGGTTTGGAACGACATGGGGGTAAGTGATTAATGACAAAATTTTCATTTTGGGGTGGAGTAACCCTTTAAGCCCTGCTTTATGCAACTGACCAATATCGGTATCGGAATCGGCCAGTAGTTGTTAAAATCAGTATCGGCCAAAAAAAAAAATCCTATCGGTGCATCCCTAGCGCTGACTTTTTTAGCTTTAGACTATGACTTAATTTATCTCAGACATGTTGACATTTGGAGCCGATTTTATGACAATATTGTTTTTATTTGTTGTGTCTCTCCTAGCAACAAGGCGCATATTTCTGCATCAGTTTGTTGTGTTGGGACTCAGGAAAAAATTTAAAGTCTGTTAGTGTATGATTTTCAGTAGTGTAGTGTATAAAGCCCAGTCTTCCTCTGTAACCATTTACAAAGTCAGCAAGCCTATGATGCCTATTGTTAAGATGTTAAAAGTTGTGTAGTGTATTCCAACCTTTAGGCTCATATCTGTGTAAGAGAACAGCATGAAAAACATCTGTAGAAGACCAGTACCTCTGAGATTCATGCTCCCCTTTCATTCTCTCCATATTGGACAGCAAATCATCCACTTTAAATGTTCTCCTGAAGAAAAAAGCCAGTTTATTCAATAAAAATGCTGCAAGCAAAGCAAAGAAGTAGGGCTGCAAAACCATTAATCGCATTCAAAATAAAAGTTTATGTTTACATTCTATATGTGTGTACTGTGTATATTTATTATGTATATATACAATAGGGAAAAAAAAAATATTTGATCCCCTGCTGATTTTGTACGTTTGCCCACTGACAAAGAAATGATCAGTCTATAATTTTAATGGTAGGTTTATTTGAACAGTGAGAGCCAGAATAACAAAAAAATCCAGAAAAACGCATTTAAAAAAAGTTATAGATTGATTTGCATTTTAATGAGTGAAATAAGTATTTGACCCCTTTGCAAAATATGACTTCGTACTTGGTGGCAAAACCCTTGTTGGCAATCACAGAGGTCAGACGTTTCTTGTAGTTGGCCACCAGGTTTACACACATCTCAGGAGCGATTTTGTCCCACTCCTCTTTACAGATCCTTCTCCAAGTCATTAAGGTTTTGAGGCTGACGTATGGCAACTCGAACCCTTCAGCTCCCTCCACAGATTTTTTATGGGATTAAGGTCTGAAGACTGGCTAGGCCACTCCAGGACCTTAATGTGCTTCTTCTTGAGCCACTCCTTTGTTGCCTTGGCCGTGTGTTTTGGGTCATTGTCATGCTGGAATACCCATCCACGACCCATTTTCAATGCCCCGGCTGGCTTCAATGCCCTGGCCCTGACGGTACATGGCCCCGTCCATCGTCCCTTTGATGCAGTTGTCTTGTCCCCTTAGCAGAAAAACACCCCCAAAGCATAATGTTTCCACCTCCATGTTTGACGGTGGGGATGGTGTTCTTGGGGTCATAGGCAGCATTCCTCCTCCTCCAAACACAACGAGTTGAGTTGATGCCAAAGAGCTTGATTTTGGTCTCATCTGACCACAACCCTTTCACCCAGTTCTCCTCTGAATCAATCAGATGTTCATTGGCAAACTTCAGACGGGCCTGTACATGTGCTTTCTTGAGCAGGGGACCTTGCCTTTACGGCGTAGTGTGTTACCAATTGTTTTCTTGGTGACTATGGTCCCAGCTGCCTTGAGATCATTGATAAGATCCTTCCATGTAATTCTGGGCTGATTCCTCACCGTTCTCATGATCATTGAAACTCCACGAGGTGAGATCTTGGAGCCACGGACCGAGGGAGATTGACAGTTATTTTGTGTTTCTTCCATTTGCAAATAATCGCACCAACTGTTGTCACCTTCTCACCAAGCTGATTGGCGATGGTCTTGTAGCCCATTCCAGCCTTGTGTAGGTCTACAATCTTTTCCCTGACATCCTTGGACAGCTCTTTGGTCGTGGCCATGGTGGAGAGTTTGGAATCTGATTGATTGATTGCTTCTGTGGACGGGTGTCTTTTATACAGGTAACAAACTGAGATTAGGAGCGCTCCCTTTAAGAGAGTGCTCCTAATCTCAGCTCCTTACCTGTATAAAAGACACCTGTGAGCCAGAAATCTTGCTGTTTGATAGGGGATCAAATACTTTTTTCATTCATTAAAATGCAAATCAATTTATCACTTTTTTGAATTGCATTTTCTGGATTTTTTTGTTGTTATTCTGTCTCTCACTGTTCAAATAAACCTACTATTAAAATTATAGTCTGTTCATTTCTTTGTCAGTGGGCAAACGTACAAAATCAGCAGGGGATCAAATCCCCCCCCCCCCCCCCCCCCCCATATACATATTTGTATGTGTATATATTTTAATACTTGTATTTAATTTATTTTATATATAAATATATCGTATTTTACCTTAATATTTACATGCATGTGTGTGTGTGTACTTAAATATACATAATAAATATACACAGTACACACACACATATAGCATGTAAATAAACATTTATTTTGAATGCGATTAATAATTTTAAAACCCTACAAAGCAGATTTTCAGATAATTATTAGAACATAGAGAAGACCTACCTTTTGGCATTTGTTCGTGAGTTTCTATGAGACATAAAGGTGAGGGTCCTATGAAGTAATATCGGCTGTGAAAGAGCAAGAAAAATTAAATTAAGTACAAACAGACCTGACGTTACTATAAATTCAGTGTTAAGCCTTATGATTCATCTATAAAGGTATACATACAGCTATTAGGTTCCTTGTTCGTAGGAATCTGTATATTTGAGTAGGCTCTGAAGAGAAAAAGCATTAGTATTAATCAAAACATACTATTTTAAAGTTTCAAAGTGAAAACAACTTTTGTCTGTTGCTTTTACGCCCTTCATGTACAATACACTAGAGGGGTTTAAGTAACTGTCTGCAAAATTAGTTATTACTTAATAAAAAACAGCACCATGTTATAAAACAGCCACAAGACATTACAAAGGTAAATCCAAGGACTTCACATATCTAATGGCAGTAATAGCAGACCAGAGAACAGATGTGAGTGTGTTAAAATATTTTCCCAAAGGCCAAACGATACAGATAATAGTTTTACTATGGTGTGTTAAATTAAGACAGATTTTGACTCACTTTCAAAGGCCTGCAGGAAGAGCTCATGGTCGGCCTGCAGCTGCTCCATTTTGGGCTTCTTTATGGAGCTCACGCCAGAGGATGGGTATACAGCACCATTGGCTTTACAGTTCATCACCTGAGCAGAGTATTTCTGAGGAGCCATCATAAACTAACAACTAACCAAAACTTCACACCAAAACAGCACCAGGCGAAATAAATATCTGCACATTAACGACAGACAGCTGCCCTCGCTCCTTTAACCAGCCCTCTACCATCACCTAAACATCAGATATTGGTGGTCACCAGTCTCTGTGACTAGTACATGTTTTAATATGACTCATATGAATAAATCACATGAGTTGTAAATATGTTCTTGATGTGTGTCCTCAGTCTGGTCACTGATCCTCAACAGATGGAAATTAGCACGTTAGTTTGCGGTCCTTCACAGCGACGAAAACACAGTTAAACAGCACCGGGTTTTCCATCCATATAGGCAGCCGTTCACGTACCGGATTAAATAAACGACTTGGTTAATAAATATCTGTTATCTGCGACAGAAATTGCGTTTATTTTGGATGGGAAAATCCTACCAAGTGATGGATTTCGGTAGTACTGTATCGCCAGAGCCCTTGAGCAAAGTGCCGTGAGAACCCGCCCATGACAATGTGGCAGCCAATCGGAGACGTCGTCTGGTGACATCGAGGTTTTCTATTGGCCTGACTCACCTTGATAGACGCGAGATTAAGATTGGTAGAGGAGACAAATTGCCGCCAAGAATGTTTTGGTTCTGGGAAGAGAGAGAACGCGGGGAAGATTAACACATATCGCGAGCTCCGTTTAGTTACTTATTTATTGTAAATGATCATTTCAAATAAAAACAGTAATGAAAATATGCACCGAAATAATATTTGTGTGGTCTACATTTCAAACGAATGATAGAGTGAAAACTGTTGAAAACCGTTGGCCCTCGCCACTCCACAAAGTTTCGCAATTCAGGAAAACGTGTCTAATTATTAATGCTTTAAATTATGATATTTCGCTAAAACAAAGAGGTTTTAGACTATGGCAATAAATACCGAGGATCCATCAATCGAGTGCAGAATTCCGTCGGAGATTTTTTTCTGATGAGCAACCGGATGTAGAGCACATGATAACTTCCTGTCCCCACGTGTGTAGGGATGCGGAGCAAGTAAGGTTTTGTTATTCTACTAAACCTCTGAATATCTCACCCATTTATCTGAAGATTTACCTCACAACCCTTAGAAATGGCTGACATTGTGCAACAACGATTAGAGGACAGAATACCATCACTTGAACAGTTGGAAAGAGTCGGTTTGTTCCCCAATAAAGAAGTAAAGTGAGTATCACAGTGCACACACAAACACAACAAATAGAAACAAGTGGTTCTATCCTGAAACAAACAGATTCCTCAATTAAGACTTTTGTTTCAGGTTTATGTTGAAAAGATCGACTGCTCTTGAATACAAGCTGCACCGAACAGTTCAGAGTAAAGACGATTTTATTACATACAGGTCTGTATTGACAAAAAGCTGTTTAATATATTTTTCATCAGTACCTGGAACATGATAGGTTGAGTTTTGCAAGTGACCTTCCTAATCAGCTGCAAGGTTCAAATAACATGATATGTGACATTTAATTGGTTGTTTTTGTTTCTGTTCTTCAATTTTAGTTGTAGTTGGTTTATCTAAAAGATTTATTGTTTTATGTAGCATTCATATTTATTTACTTTAGAGGTGTATGAAATTTCATAGCAGATGGTCAGAAGTAAAATAATTTCATAATGCTTGCAGCTTTGTGGATAATGGCTGCTAAGTGTGAAATGGAGGACAGGAACTCTTCAGAGAGCGCCCGGCATCTCTTCCTCCGTGCCTTGCGCTTTCATCCTGAGAATAAGAAAGTCTGTCTGGAGGTGAGAAGACACTGGCGTCTCTTTGAATTGGCCTGAAACAACTAATAAAACATTATATTAAAAACAGTCCACACTGATGTTCATGTAATAAAACTGTGTTAATTCGTGTGCATGCACAGTATTTCCGAATGGAGCTCATGCATGCTGAGAAACTGAGGAAACAGCAGCAGGAGTTGGAACAAGCTAAAATAGATGTGGTAGGGTTATAGGTGTAGATCTGAGTGCTTTCCAATTTTTGTTAATTAAAAAGCAAGTAACAAAATATGTTTTCTCAGTTTAGGGGGAATACACTTTTTCTTCGGACATCTTGAGTGGAAAACTTGCTGAGGTGGTGTACAGAGGTGCTGCACAAAAAAATTAAAGGTCAGCTAAATTTCCACAGAACTATTCAACTCAACAGGTTGCATTAGCTGAGTGCTGTACATTTATCTGGCATCTTATCAGGGGTTGAATTCATCTTGTCACTGCTACAGATTGCTGCCATCTTTGACTTCACAAATGCCTTAATGCAGGTATCATGATTTAACACACTGACTTCAGACATATGTTCAATATTTGCATCTAAGAATACTAAGCTTGAATTCAGTGGTGGAATATGAGTGGATTCTCATGGCCTCATTTGCCTACTGATGTGTAATTTATTTTTGTAGAGGCCATGTGGACATGTTATGTCACATTCTGTCTTGAGAGATATGAGGAAGACAAACGTCACTGAACTCAAGGAAAAGGTGATAAACCTTTATTTATTTATTTATTTTTAATTGGGGTGTTGCAGCGTTTGTGATAATCTTGATCAGAATAACATGAACTTGTATTTGGGAAGCTGGCGACTTTTATAACTTGAATAATAGGCATAATCCCCTTACAAATTAAAGGCATATGGAACATTAGTTATTTTTAACAACTGGTTATGTCATCAGGCTAAACAATAGCCAATGCTAAAAGATTTCACCCATTACCCTTGAAATCTGTCTCATCTTAAGTTAGTTTTATTTTTTTTATATATTTTAAATAGTTTATTAATACCAAGTGCTGTTCAAATTATAGGTTATCAATTAAACAACTGTTGTTATTTGTTTTTTTTTATCCTCAGTACTTTTATTATCTGTCTGCGGATACTAATACTAACCTTTTTGCTTTCTTATACAAAAGTGTTTTTGGTATTTGTTGATTTATCGGTTTCTGGGTGATTTTAATCTAAGTCACATTGACATACTGTATATTGTTTGACTGTTCACTTTTTCAGAGAAAGGAACGATTACTCCAAGTCTTACAGAGTGCTCATGATGCCAAGCTTTTGCAAGAGACATTCTACAAGAACTGGGTAATGTTCACTGTTAACATTGGAATCTCATTCCAAAACCTCCTCCTTACACACCTTATGCAGCACTTGTTTTAAATGGTGCTGCTGTAGTAATATAGGCCACTTTCTATCGCCTCAAAAAACAGCTACAGGTTCTGTTGTTGTCAGGGGATACAGTATCTGCTACCCAGATCGCCATCACAGCCACCCAGCACTTCAGCCAATCAGTTGAGATGTGGAGCTTCAGCCTCCAGACATTGGTCCATCTGGAGAGCACAGAGGCGGGACATCTATTCCAGGAAGCCCTGAAACACGTGAATCCCAAGGTAGCAGTTGTGCCACAGCTGCCTCTAAGTGGGACAGCAGATTTGCCCTAATTTGTCCACTTGAACAAACGAACATCTTCTGAATGCTTTTCTTTAAAAAATTTTTTAATAACAATTGGATAACAGTACTATAGTTGCATTTATGCACTTACATTAATGACTTGCATTGCTTTTAAGACATACAGTTTTATCAGTTAATGCATTCCCTGGGAATTGAACTCCTGACCTTGGTGTTGCTAGCACCATGCTCTACTGCTTGAGCTACAAGAATTCCTACATATAACTGTAGATAAGCCTCTGCTCATTTCTGTCGTCAGCGCTCTTTGTAAACCAGCTAGCGAGAAATAGCCATGTGTGCGGGATTATGAAGCCTGTAGTTACATAACCTAGCAAAGAGGCCGTTATCCAACCACATGGGAACATGATGCTATAGAGTGATATCCGCATGCATAATTGTCCTGTTTCATTTCTCAATCCTTCATACCTTTGTGTTTGTTTTGTCCAAACAATTTGGTTCTGTCAGTTTCTTGTAGAATTAGAGATATTAAGGGAGAAAAGTGGAACCCATTACTGTAATGAAATGTAATATAATACAATTAGGTGCAAATCCTTGTAGTAGTAGTAGTGCAAATGCTCTTATTTTCATGAATTATATTATTAGCATGAAAATTGTACATGAATTTCAGAATTTCTTTGACACAGTGTAAAGCATAAATGTTTGTGCAAAACCTGATTGATCCAATTTGAGAATGTTCCAAAGAACATCTTTTGTACTTCACTGAAAGGAAATTGACTTGAATTGTACAAATGAGCTCCAAGAGTCAAATGTCACAAATTTGCTTATATATATATATATATGAAGTTTATTTGCAAAAACAGATTACTTCCTTTTTTTTTTTCTTTTTTTTTTTTTTAATTTTCAAAAACCATGTTTTGTTATCATGTTTTTATTGCGTTAATTAGCTAGTATTTTTTTTAGTAATTTTTTTTCCTAATCAAAATAACCCAACTGCAGTTTGATTGAGATTAATTGGAATGCACAATGAAAAAACATGATTTTGGAAAATATGTTTTTGTTTTTGCATATGAACTCTTAATATGTTAATATAATTTTTTTTTTTTTTCAATTTTCATTTAAACCTTAATATATTTTCATTGTGGTATGAGGAGTTTGAGCCCAAATATATATTTAATAATCAGTCTATAATATGTTCAACAGGAAAGTCTGCCATTATGGCAGCTGCAGGCAGATTGGAGCATGACCTCACAGATACCAGAGGACAGAGACCTTTTTTCAGGTGAAACATGACTTAAAAATATGTTTGCACTAAAACTCATCCAAGACCAATTGATTATGGTTGATATAAAGGCAATCAGATCTTTCTGACTTTTTTTATAGTCGTGACTACATAATGTTTAATTTGAATTCTAATGTAGTTAATGAATAATGTATTTAAATTGCTCCTGAACCTGTACTTGCAGAAAGGGCTTCTGTCTCCAGTACCTACAGTGTCATCTGCCATGAAGGAAAAATACCTTGAATGGTCATATAAAACTGGTGGTTACAAAAGGGCTAGAAAAACATTCATAAGGTACACATCAAATACAGCTGTGCTCTATGGTGGAGCCTGAAAGGCTGAAGCCACGAGTAAAAATATTTATTATTTTACATTGTTCTTATTTAAAATAATTGTTTTACAAATGAAAATAACATTTTACAAAATGTTATTTTCAGTTTATTTTTAAATCCTAGATTTTCAGTTTGTTTTTTAACTTTTGATACCACTGTATAAGGCACAAATAAGGCACAAGCAATTTAAAAACAACCTCTTCTCTTGGGTTTCAGGTTACATGAACACAGACCCTTCACTAAGGCATTCTTCATGAAGATGATTGAGATTGAAAAAGAGCAGGTAAAAGTGATTTAGCACCTGGTGACAGGTGTCTAAAATATTTAGTAACGTATATGAAGACATACAGTGTATCACTGATTTGTATTATTCTCTCAGGAGACGCCAAAGATGAGTAACCTGAGGGACTACTATGAGCGAGCGCTTCATGAATTCGGTTCCTCTGATGAAGGTGAGTGTGATTCAGTGCATTTAGCCTTTAAAGAGGCAACTCTCTGTCATACTTTGAGTAGTCTAGTCAAGTCAAGTCCTCTTTATTTATATAGCGCTTTTAACAATACAGATTGTGTCAAAACACTTAACAGTATCAAATTGGAGGATAGAGTGTCAGTAATGTATAATGATAAGATTAAACACTCAATTTTCAGTTAAAGGCATTTCATTATTGAATTCAGAGATGTCATTGTCTAGCTCAGTTTAGTTTAAATAGTATCTGTGCAGTCAAATCAACGATAATCACTAGAAATTAAGTGTCCCCAACTGAGCAAGCCAGAGGCGACAGCGGCAAGGAACCAAAACTCCCTCTGTGACAGAATGGAGAAAAAAAACCTTGGGAGAAACCAGGCTCAGTCGGGGGGCCAGTTCTCCTCTGGCCAGACAAAACCAGCAGTTCAATTCCAACCGCAGCCATGTCAGATTGTGTAAAGGGCTTATCTGATTCCTGTGGTCTTGTCCCGATGGGGCATTTTAATTTATAATTTAATGTATTTGTTATATTTTTGTTTAATTCATTATTTGATGTTTTTAATTTATTTGATTTATTCATTTGCTATAATTGTAATGTATAGTTTAATGCATTTATTGTTTCTCGGTCTATTTTTAAAATATATATTTGTTTATTCTAATTTAAATTTATAGTTTAATTCATTTAATATATTTCTGTTGTATACATATATACATATATAAACACATACATTCATGCATACATATATATATATATATATATATATATATATATATATATATATATATATATATATATATATATATATATTTTTTTTTTTTTTATATTATACTATTTATTATTTTAGACTGTATTTATTAATTTTTCATATTTGGATATTATGTTTTAATTAAAATTTTTAATTTGTATAAATGTATTCTATTTTTATATTGTTGCAATTTCTAACAATAATAGCATTATGTAGCTAGGTATTTTATTATATTTTTAGTTATTTCATATTATTTTTGTTATATTTATATATAGTTTAGTATATTTCACTGATCAACCAAAATAATTTGATGTCTTAGATCTCTGGATGGAATACATCAAGGAAGAGCTGGGAAAGCAGAGAACTGCGAGAAGCTCCACTGGAGGGCTGTTAAGACCCTGGAGTGCAAAAGTGTTGAGCGCTTTACCACGAAGTACACACTTCTGCAGGCCAGGCACATGTAAAACCAGCATGAATCTTCAATGTGTTTTCTGTATTGTTCATATTTGGACCACAAACTGCCTTCAGCGATTTCTCTTTGAAAAGCTCAATTTCCTGATCCTTCTGAAATGTTTTAAACATGCTGGTGCGTAGACATTTGTGCTTTTCTGTTGTTCCAGTAATAAACATTTTATGACATTGTGTTTGTTAAAGAAATGCTTTATGTTGAATTTTAACAGATCCTCACATAGACCAGCACACCAAATAAAACAAAAGTTCAATTCAAACGTAGTATAGAGAAATGCTTTAGTAGGTAGCATCAATTCAGTCAAAATACTCTGACTTTTCTTTTGCATTATAAAGCTAGACATTCATGTTGCTATGACAGAACAGATGTAACATTTTTAGTTTTTTTTTTTTTTTTTTTTGCCTCAGGAAAAAAGTTTCTGAGGAAATATGGCAAAGTAAAAATTATAACCTATAAAACACAATGGTGCGTTAACCGTTGAGCTTTAACATGAAAACATAAAAACCCACCTTAAAAGTTTGACACTTACATATAGTAGTAGTTAATACACTGATAACATTATCAAGTTGACTACATCAGATACCTTTAGTGATTAAGGACACTTCAAGTTCTCTATCAAGTTGTAAAATCAAGAATTTAATCAAAGTCACTGATGCCTTTCATTAACCATAATGTAAAGAAATAAGCTCAGATGTCATAGGTTAGCATAATAAATAAATTACATTATGCTTAGTCATTGGCAAGTTGAATGTTTTGTTAAAAGTAACCAAGACACACAAGCTGACTCCACTGACGATAGCAGCAAACAGGCTGAAAAGCCTGCTGATCCAGTAGTTGTTTTGTGTTTGTTCAGCTGTCACCAAGCTTTGTGTAAAGAACCGTGGACAGGTAGCATCTCTGAATCTTTCCTCTGTGCTAGCCATCAATGAGCTTAAAGGTCCATTATAAGACATGGTGGAAAACTACTTTTAATTTAGAGATATTTTGGTTTACCAGATTACACTTAAACACATCAACCCAGATAATACAGTAGTGAAATTTTAACAGAATTAGAAACTAATAAAGTTTAGTAAATAATCATTTGGGTAAAATTCAGATATGTTAAAATCCCTTTAAAATGAACTGAACAAAGCTTGGCATCAACATGGTTCCAGAATTCCCCCTGATGTCACCGATGTAGTCTTGCATACAAAAAAAATGTCTGAAATCCTGGGTCAGTGCTTTCTTAGCAGAATGTAGGTGAAGAGGGCCACAAGTCCAGCAGAGAGCAGGCCAATGACACACTGGTGGATGGTTATAGCACTCTCCAGTGAGTGAATGCGTTCTTCCATGGCACTGGTGTGGATGTAGTCATAGATTGAGGCCCCGATGCTCCACACCGCCCAGACTGCATCCACCAACGCCTTCATTGTGGGAGACACCATTCAGTGTGTGGCTGCCCCACAGTGTAGGATCCTCACAGCAGCCCTCACTCACCCCACCCCCACTATAGGACAGAGAATAGAGAGTAGAATTGGTACAGCATTCTGAAAGCCTGAGGAGCAAGTAGTATTGACAGAAGACAGTATAAGCTTGACCAGCATGACCTTTTTTAAAAAAGATTTTAGAAAAAATACCTGTGGGCGTAGTAAAATTATACCCTCAAACTAAAGTAGTAACACTGTCCGGGAATAATGTACATACTTATACATACATATACAATGTACATACATATGTGACCCTGGACCACATGGATAAAATCGTCTGCTAAATGAATAAATATAAATATAGTAATATGCATTGCTAAGAACTTCATTTGGACAACTTTTCTCAATATTTGGAGTTTGTTGTTTTGTTTTGTTTTTTGCACCCTCAGATTCCAGATTTTCAAATAGTTATATCTCAGCCAAATATTGTCCTAAACCTAAAAAAAAAACATACATCAATGGAAAGCTTATTTATTCAGACTATGTATAAATTTCAATTTAAAAAAAATTGATCCTTATGACTGATTTTGTGGTTCAGTGTCACATATACTTTTAATGTTCTATGCATCATCTATTGGAATATTTCTTATTGTAATATCTTGTTTGGTTCTACAACAAATTCTTCAGCATGTTAAAGGGATAGTTCTCCAAAAATGAAATTTCTATTATCATTTAATCACATCAACTTTTTCTGAACCATTTTCTTTCTTCTGCAGAATATAGAAGACATAGAAAGATATAGAAGACAGAAACGTCTCAGTATTTATGTATGTATTCATTCATGTTGTTGTTCATTCAAGTCAATGGCCACCAAACTTTTTGGTTACCAACATTCTTTAAAATATCTTCTTTCGTGCTCCACTAAAGAAAACAAGTTATACAGGTGTGGAACAATGACAAATTTGCACAATTACGCAATATGTAATTTCTATTATGGAACACGTAACACGCAGAATCTTCACTATCCCGTGATGCCTAAAGTAATACCTTTATTATTCAAAATAGAAAATAATCAAAACAATGCATGCGTTTGTATGAAGAATTACTCACAGGAAGCTCTAGGGCTTTCATACAAACTAAAATAGATGTGCCGTTTTATATTATAACGTATTTGCTTGTAATAGTTACGTTTATTGTTACTGCACTGACCAGTAAAGTCTGGCCAGCTGACTGAACGAGCCCAGATACAACTCACAGAGCTCAAGTCCGGCATGACACAACAACAGCAACAATTCAGTTCAAAAGCTTGTTCCACTTCCGACTCAAACATCAATTTAAAAGGCCATGAGGATCTATACAACAACTTTGCACTGATTTACAGGCCATTACTGCTCAGTTCACTAGGCCCATCTCCCTATGGCTAAAAGCATCATCTGTGCTGATTAAAATGCACTATGTGTGGGTTAATATCAGACAGTTTCCGAAAAAAAGATAACAGCATTTGGAGAATGATGAGAGAAAAGCGTCAGAGAGATGAAAACAATCAGCTGACATCCCTGCTGATGAACAATGATGGAGACTCACCAGAGGATCGCCGATGATAGCTGAATAACGAATGCAATGTTGATGGTCATTCGTACAGTTGAATATTTTGTGAAAATATTCCGGGCCGTATGTCAGAAATCCTCTACCCTCCGCCGCGAGCCCGAACCGGCTGCCGTGATGACGACATTGTAAAGGGCGTGTCTTCCATTGAGAAGCAGTTTCAATGAATTAAATCAACTTGTAAACAAAACGACAAATCTCTTTAAATATAATCTGGGGGGGAAAAGTCAACAACAGAGAACTCAAAAAAAATAAATCTTTACAAACACAATATTGGTATTTAAATTTGCATTCAAAATGTTTTTGTATATATGATTTTATGTTCTTTTTATAATACTTGTTCTATATAGACTCGTAATGTTTAGCTATACATCTACAGTCGTGGGAAGAGTAGAATAATACCAGTGTTTACGAATGGTTTATATTAATGTGTCACCACAGGGGGCCGCTCCACACTGCAATGAGAGCCTTTAGAATAGGAATCCCAAAAAAAAGCATACAGTCTGTTGCCTAATGATAGAATAATTTCAGTTTTCAAAAAAGGCCTATAAAGACCAGAAATAAATTTAACACAGTTTTTAAATGGTGTTACGCGGACATTAAATTTAAACACTTAACAGATTTTAGAGGCGACATAAATGTAATAATAATGGATTCTTCTAATTATATATTAAGTAAAAGCACTAAACAAACCGTGTTTATATATATATATATATATATATATATATATATATATATATATATATATATATATATATATATATATATATATATATCATTAATTTCTTTATTTTTATAAAACGCCACTAAATCAGTAAGTGTTTTGATTGCACGTAAAGGACGTGATTTATTATGTATTGCACGTAAAGGACGTGATTTATTATGACATTGGTTCTACAGAGGATCTTGAAATAACCAGGCTATGCAGTCACATCAACGATCCAATTTTGGGAGGTCCCGGGCGCGGATATACACATCCTACTACGATGAAATATTGGCTTATGAATATTAATTAGTTTGAGTGACGTCTACCCAGTAGGTCAAACCAGCAAGCGGTTTAACCAAAGAGTAACCAAAGATTAAAAATTAATTAGGGTACGTGAATGGACAGTAATGGGTTACTAAGCAGCGTCAGCCTGGCTTAATTAATATTCATAAGCCAAGCTTTCACCATAGTAGGATTTTCTGATTCTGGTCCCAGACACAGTTTATTCCGCATGTGGTCGAAGGAACCAGTCGGTGGCGCTTGAGCGCAACATGTACAAATATGATCTGTCTACAGCAGCCAGATGGATAATTCATTAATAACGAGCACATGGGGTCGCTCTGGCTAAAACAGCATACATGGAGAATTTCAAAAGGCTTGCGCATTAACGAGGCTCACTGTTCCACTGCGTATTATTGACTTTTTCCCTTCGTCCACTTTTGCGCAAAGGGAGAGTGTTGTAAGCGGTCCCTGTGGATATACTGTGTCTTCATGAGGAGTTGAGCGCAAATAAGGGGGCGGGTGATGATAATGTGTGAAGAGTGGCAGCAACTTCTCACTACACGGCAACATTTTCCGTTCTTCTTCAGGCGATATGCCCATTCTTTCTAAAGAAGCTCCGAGGAGGAAGGCTGGTGGTGGACATGGTGAAAATGACAGGTAAAAAGTGGGACCCTGGCGGCTGGATAGGCTCGCGCGCTCTTCGCTGGACGCGTCGTGTCGTTATTTCTCATGCTGGGATGAACGCGTTTCCGAGATATGCCGATGGTCTATTGCAAATGTCATAGATTAACGCAGACTAACACACTTTTAACGCACGATCACGCAACCTGAGGCAAAATTCAGCAACAATTGAGAGTGTGTCAGAGGCTGGGTCTTTGCGGGCAAGGTGAGTTTTCCTTTTATTCAACTGGCCTACAAAGTCCCAGTTTTCGGCCCATGTGACCATCTCTGTCAATTGACCGTGCTGAATATGTGTGTGTTTGTGTGTGCGTATAGTGGAGTTTACCTCTATTGATAATAATAAAGTACTGAAATAGAACACAACAGATTAAAATAGTTAAAGATTCTGTTCTATTCGTTGATAATAGGATCATTGATAACATAAAAAATGTTTAATTTCCGTTCTTCACACTTTTTTTTTTATACTTTCTTAAACTTTTGATTTTTAGTTATGATTTAAATGCAGAATTATTTATGTACTTAAAATATTTGATATGAAAAATGTAATGTATGTATTCTTAAATACTACATATTACTACATATAAATAAACTAATATAATTAAATACATTTATATATATATATATATATATATATATGTAGTAGTGTATGCTTATAAATCTGAAATTATCTTTAGTCATAAGTAGTTTTACAGTAGCTGTTAACTTTAACAAAAGTTCTATGTGCACTTCAAAGAAAGAAAATAATGAGAAAAATTATTGATACAAAAGATTATTTGATACAAATGATTATTAGCCTACTGGTTTAGGCTTGCATCAGCCAATTATTTTGTGAACTTGCGTTATGTTATGAATGTTCAAATTAAATATATAATACACTTTTGTTAATAATTTAGTTATGAGTATTTTTCAGTAGGCCAATAAAACGTAGATAGGTGTCATATTATTTAATATTTTTTACTTTTGTTATTTTTATTTTATTTTATTTTTTTTAAGTAGAACTATTTGTAAATATGAAGTGGTATGTCAGACATATACTTACAATCAAAACGTAGAAAATATAAAAATACAAACAAATTGGAATTTAGGAATTTAGGCCTTTTTGTTTACTAAAAAATTACTAACATCACCTTTTTTACTTATTTTTGCAGATTTTGAAATGAATAGACTCGAACACAAAATAAAAGTCTGGTTTTTGAGTGCCCAAAAGTAAGATTCTGAGTTCAAGGACAAGAAGATATCAAAAAAAAAGTCAAAAAGGAAAAAGATCAACTTCATTAGTTTCTGTGAAATTAAAAGTATATCAGTTCTCATTAAAAATTTTACTGTATAGGGAGTGGCAGAGGCAGGCTACAGACAGCTTTGTTAGTGTGTGTATGAATTCTGGGATAGCTACCAAGCATGTTTGATACAGTTTGTCATATTAAGCAGTTCTCAAAGCTGCCTGCCAATAGTTTCCCAAAGGATTTGTATATTGTTCTGGCTCAGTCACACATCTTGACAGTTGCAAAAGCCTGTAATCATTGTAAACTAACCTCTTCCAATGCAGCACATGCAAAGCATGAAATTATAATGAATTGTATATTTAAAAGTTATTTCATTAGATGTCACAAGACTAGTTCCTATTCAGATACCATAAAATATATCATTTCCTATATTTTACCTTAGCACCTAATATAGGAATTAAAAGCGTGCATTTAAAAATACCCATAATATGATCATAATATACAGGTTAAAACATTGGTTTTACCAATTATTCCACAAAAACTTAATCTTTCTGTTTCATATTTACTTATTTTCACATTTACCATTAGCAAGTTGTTTTATCGTTTTACCAGACCCTTTCTCAGGAGTTTGCATTAAGCACCTGCTTTGACTTCTATTAATATTATAATATTTTATTTGCATAATTTGATTATAACAAGCAAGGGCACACATAGTCATGTACTGTGAAAAATCTGCCTGAATGATCAAGAGGTGTTGTAATTTGTAAATGACAGTTGCTGTAAACCGCTTTGTGTTCAGTTAAAAAACATAGTTTGTCATTTGAAATAGTTTAGCCATTTAATGCATTCTAATAATAAGGGTCTGACATTATGGTTGGCCCTTGTTCAGGGAGAGGAGGGATATTATAGTCCAGACTGACCTTTACTTTGGGCTTAAGCTTTAGAGCCATGGTATAAACCTTAAACATTTCTTGAACAGCAGGCAGATGTCGGACAAAGAATCTGTGAATAAGTCAGCAAGAAAAGTGAGGGACTTTTAGGGGCAGCTGTGTTATACTGACCCAGTCATAATGCCCCTAAAAATCCTTATTGCTCTTGCAATGCTCAGCGATTAATGGCTTTTAAATCAGTCCTAACATAACCGCTCCCACAGGATCTGTAATATAGTGATTAGCCCCAAAATGTGCTTTCCTTATGGACATCATCCTTTAAAGAAGAGTGTTTATAGAATCTGAGCTTTGTTACTACATTTGGTTACGTTTCAGGTACTAAAAATGTTCTTAGGCAGTAAAATCCAGTTCCCAGTGCTTGAGATCTGTTGCGCATTCAAATCAGTAACTCTTAGGTCAAATATATCTGCTTCTCTCATTCATGGCGCATTTTGACATCTTGGCATAGGGCCATCCGTTGTCTCCCAGGCAAGCAGTGAGGGGAATTTTTGATGTGAATGGGGGAATACCAATGCTGTTGCTCAGAATGTACGTTCATTTCTAACCAATTGTTCTCCTGCTGTTAGTTTCACACAGGCTGAGAGAGAACGTGAATGACAGGTAGAAAGTGGTGGCACCGTAACTGAAACAGAAATAGTGAAAGAAGTAAAGGGTGGGTAAGAAAGAGACAAGGCAGCATGGTTGGAGCAAGAGAAAGAAAGCTAGCTGATGACTCAGGCTCATACGCTTCATATGTAGGGAGGGAGGGAGTGGGGGATGAGGAAGGGAGGGAGGGAGAAATGACTCATCAGAGCATGTGGAATCTCATATGGCTATCACAGGATCGAGGTTCTCTCTTCCTCCTCGCTGCTGCCTGCCTGTTCATGACTCTGTCTGAGGTAAGTGAAGACTGCCCACTCTGTCTGTCTCCAGCAACAACCTGCGTCCACAGGGATAGCAAACTGCAGTGCACAATGATCTTCGAGATCTGTTGGGAAAAAAAAAACAACAACTTTTGAACATCTTCGGATAAGACCATATTGGATAAGCTTATGTAGAACTGCATATGTTTACCATCTATGAACTTCAGAGCAAGGCCCCCTAAACACACATACAGTGGTCCCAAAAATTATTTGGCCATAGAATGTATAAGTGAATTTATGACAAAATTACTTGACCTTTTCTTTGAACCATTTTCACTGTTTTTGCAATGACTATTAAGCAACTGGTGTCAGAGTTATTATTGGCTACATCCAGAATCTTGACTTGTTGCCTCTCTGCTCTATCAGGCAATGACTTTGTAGGCAGTGTTTGTGTGCAAAGGTGCGTAATGAAACTGATTTTGGACAGGCTTCTGATGCAGCATAATGGTCCAATGATCTACAACAAAACAGAGAGAGCTTTGGTGAGAAGTAAGCCAATACTTGATTACCACAATACTAATTTCTTGCTACATATGAAATCAAAAGTTGAAAAAGTCGTTCAGAAACATTTACAAATTTACATTTACATTTACAAATACAGCAACTTTCAGACTCCATTTATTTTATTTTTTTAGCCCAACTGTCACAAATGTGCCCAGGATAGTGGAATATTACAGACAGCGAAGGATGTGATACGATTTCTGGATTTGAACAGTTGTTTCCTCCATATTCTGCATGCAAAAAAGTATGGTTGATCTGTATTTTGTAATTCCACTTGGTTTGATATTGTGATGATAAAATGCAAAGACATTTATACATGTTTAGGGGCTACTGTGTGTATACACTTCCAGTCAAAAGTTTGGAATAAGTCTTTAGTTTTCATGTTTTTGAAAGAAGTCTCTTATGCTCAGCAAGGCTGCATTTATTTGACCGAAAATACTGAATAAACAGTAAAACTGTAAAATATTATTACAATTTACAAAAAAATGTTTTCTATTTTAAAATTTAATTTATATGATGTAAAAGCTGAATTTTCAGAAACCATTTCTCCAGTATTCAGTGTCACATTGTCATTCAGAAACCACAATATTACATATATACAATAATATTTGATCACATAAATGCAGTCTTGTTGAGCATAAGAGACTTCCTTTAAAAACATTTAAAAACTTAATGATTACTGGTTGTGTATGTTTATAATATGCAGTCATCTGCCAAGGAAAATGCAAGTAGCCCTGATTAAAAAATGTGTTTCTGTTCTCACGTTTGTAAAGGTAAAACCATACATTCAGTACACAGGTGAATCTCAGGGAGGTTGATGAGTCACCACTGGAATAGGACACACCCTATTAAACAAGTGTCAACTCCAAACATCTCCTTGGGTTCCGCAGTCATGTGGGTGTGGGATCCAAAAAAAGCTGGTCCACATACAACAACTGAGAGGCAATGTGCAAACAAAATGTAGAAAGGCAGCAGCAACCACCCCCACCCCCAACACTCCTTGGTCCCCTCCAGGCTAAACTTACCCGACCTGATTTCTGCAGCCACCTTCCAATATAAAAGTTGGAAAACGCATAGTTGAACAACCTCCAGAGCAAATAAGAGGTCAATGCTAGTTATATCCTTGGAAAGGGTGGGAAGGTATTGTATATATAAATAATATGTGCATTCTCTTTCAATTTTAAACATGATTTAGTGTCATTGGTATTTATGCAACAGTAAACTCTATGTAAACAGCATGAAACAATTTAGGACATTAAGAACTAATATGGATGTGTGCTACCAACAGGTCTTTGCATTTCTCACTATCACTGAATGAAAGGGAGGAGAAAATGTTAAATAAAAAACTCACTGAAATCCCAGTCTTGGCTCTTGGCAAATAAAACTTTTTGAATTGGCATGATTATATATCTATGATTCGTGTTCAGCATGAGGGTTATTGTATAGAGTATATGCATTAAAAAAAACTCAAAATGGGATCTCAAATGTTTAAGCCTTTAAATCAACAAAGTCAGGTTCTGTTTTCTTCCTTCTTGAGTGTTTGATGGTACTGAAAATCTGGTAGTAGGTTTTTGGCTGTTTATGCACAGTGATTCGTGGTTAATTGCCACAGCTTTCGGCATGATGAAATCAGGCTTAACCTGTATCCTGAAAAGCTTATTCCACAGGAGAGCAATTCACTTATGTTTAATATCGCTGATATGTGGATGGATTACTTGATGAAGGCAGGGGTTTCATCAGGAAGCTTGCAGTGGTACCCTGGAGAGGCTGCTAGAATTAATGTTCCTAATGGACAGCTGGATCCAGACAATTCATACATTTTTGTTTTTTAAAAAGAATTTAAAATTATCATGTAATATGTATAATAAACATATAACAAATGAGTATAATATAATGTACAAATATAATATAGTAATGGTTCTGTGTATTGTATAAGAACGTGATTTTTCTTTTCTGATTTTCTTTTCTTATTCAGAGAAAAAGTGCCTCAAATTGCATTGCTGGAATTAAAAGGTTTAAAAAACTTACCAGGCTACCCATAGAGGAAATAAACACACTGAAGCACTCCTCAAATAGCGTTATTAAATATATTTATTCTACTTTTGGATTTTGTGATGTATTTTTGATAAGTAGTTATTTAATAGTTATCTAAGAGTGTTTATTGAAAACTGAGACCATGTGACTGACTGTTGCCACATGGCATCTCTGTAACACAATAACTGCAGTAATTTATTACCTCGTTGAAGTTTTTTTTTTTTTTTTTGCGATCAATCATATTATAACGTATTTAATTATTTATGGAAATGGAAATGTTTGTACTAATTATACATGATAATTCTATCTTTGCATAAGCCGTATGTTCTGTAAGAGAAAGAGGCAACAATGAGTCAGCAGTGAGGATGGCAGGCTTTTATAAAATATTGAAAGATAAATTACTTATTTAAATTTGAATAAATTGTTTGAATAAATTACTTTTAATTCTTAAAATACCATGAATTCAATTAGGAGACATTTATACTTAAAACAGTAGTCTATTTAAGAAACACTATTCCACTGTAGTACCTAATTTCCAAACATTTACCAAAAAAGGCTCTAAAATTTCTGATATTTCTGATGTTACAAAAATATTAATATTCCATAATTAGACATATTGCATGCCAAAGAATCTTGCCTATCTGCATACATATGGTTTTATATAAAAACCGTAATATCTTATCACATAAGCACACAATTTAAATTTCATATAAAATGAGAGCACTCATGGAAGAACTAATTCAATTTCTGGAGGGACCTCTCTGACATTGTATTATCTGTGTTCTGTAACTGTTATATTTTGATATGCTGTCTGTGTGCAGAACAGATGGGGCCCCCATCTAAGGTGTGAGTGTTCTGTGCCAGAATCACCAACTTGAGAAGCAAAGAGTGAGTTTACCATGGCAGGCGCAGTGAACCTACAAAAAGTCAACAGTAATGAATTATGGCCACCGTCGCAGAGCTGCGTGAGGTGAACCTCCACTAAACTATATTGCGATTTCATGGGGAAACCAATGTAAATTAACCAGACAAACAAGACAATTTGCAATACAAACTGTTATTCAAACCTGCAGACATTAAGTTTTTATGCAAAATTAAAAAATTTTGCTATTCGAATATGCAGATCTTTAGTAGGCCTGTTAGGATTTGTTTTAAATTCACAGTCAAGACCATAAAGGTTTGTTGAGTTTTGTGTGGGTGAGGATTGATTGTTCCTGTGAGGTAAGTGGAAGTTTTCCTGAAAGCTAAGAATCCTTGACCCATAACCCCTTCACCCACTCGTTTAGACCAGTCACATGCATATTCACACACAGGCACACATTACTTTAAAGGAATTTTTTTTTTTTAAAATAGATGTAATGCCTCTCCCACTCTCTCCTCCAGCACACCCATGTGCACCAAAGACTAAGACACCCAAAGGAGTAACTTAAAAAAAAAAAAAAAACAGTAATGAACAAACTAAAGCCTGGTTTGAAGAGTAGTCTATGAACTTAAGCATTAAACCAGATGTTACAATATATTCTTTGTATACTGTGATGCGAGTTGATCAAAAGGAAGCTATTTTTCATCTTTAACATTTTCTTGTGTGATGGCAGCTGCATATGAATTCTAATTTGTTTACTCGGTTACCATTGCTTTCAAGTAGCTAACATTCTCACACACTGTGTACTCGTGTGTCTGTGTGTGTCTGTGTCTGTGTCTGTGTCTGTGTCTGTGTGTGTGTGTGTGTGTGTGTGTGTGTGTTTCTACACACATCTACTGTCCCAAAGAGGGCATGCACATGACATGAAGCCTGAGGCTAAATCTCTTATCAGATAGCAGTGAAACTAAGATGAACGGACTGTTCATTCAGAGTAATATTAACAATATTCAAGTGGTTCTGGCCTTTTATATAATAATGAAATACTCAATTTACACTGTATGTAAATAAAGCTGAAAAGTTAATAAAATTAAAGTAAATAAAAACAGTATCAATGTCAGATCTATTTATGATGAATAACTGTTGACTAAATTCTGTGAAACCATGTAAAATTGAATTGAAGATGTAATGATGTCACCTGATATCACAAGATCCTTAAATTCTCAGAAATTGCCTCTGGTACTTGACAAACTGCCAAACTAAGCCATTTAAAATCAAGCCTTTCTGTTGAGAATGCAGAGATAAAATAAAATGTGTTTATTGCCTTTGTACAGTTTAAAATACTTGGACATGCTAATACTTTCTTTGATGGATAGCAGCATAAATCACAGCTTTAAATATTTTCTACATTTTGTTTTCTACATTATTGAAGTTTTACTGTAAAATGCTTACTGTCTGTAGAAATTAACCATGTCATAAAACAATACAAAATATGCATATTTGATCATGTCAGAAAATAATAAAATAATGGTTGCATAAAATTCACATGAAATCATTGGCCATCATATAAAAGGGAAGTAAAAATTCCCAAAATAACTCTAAACCAGCAATACTGATATTCTAAAAGAACAGAATTTCTTAATAACAACATGTGCTTGGCCCAGTGTAGTTCTCTTTTCAGTGTGTGTAAGCATCAGTATAGAACAAGTAAACAAATCAACTCAAATGAAAACAGCTTAAACTATCCTGATTATAGCTTATACTATATCCTGATAAATATTATAGCTTATACTATATCCTGATAAATATTACTCCGGTAAAAGTACAATAAATCTTTGTAATTATCCACTTGATAATCAATTATGCAATTAGAATCAATAGTAGAATTCCTGAGTTATTCTGGTTAGTTTTTTTCATTATGCCCTATATACCTATTTAGACACAGATCAGAGCTTTTATGAGGTTAGAGCTCAGCCTGACAATATTATGAGTTATTATATTATAATATTATGACTAATCAGCGAAATAATTAATTAATTAGTTACAGTGTATTTGAGTGGATGCAGACATTAAATACACGATTTACAAATATTTTTAATTAATGAAAAGATGAAATATTATTTTGTTTGTATTTTTAAAATAAAAAAAAAAAGGAACAAAAGGAAAAATTTCTAATTTCTTAGGGTTAGGGTATGGATTAGTCTATAGTATTTTATAACTGGCTGTAAAAAAGTGGAAGTCTATGGTATGGGTAAGTATAGTAATGTCCCCACAAGTATAGTAATACCTTGTCAGGACATTTTATTTTCTCTAAAATTAAAAAAAAAAAAAAAAAAAAATTGTGTGAGAGATAGGGTTAGGGTAAGTGGATAGAAAATACAGTTTGTGCAGTGTAAAAAACATTATGCATATGGAGAGTCCTCATAAAACATGGAAACCTAATGTGTGTGTGTGTGTGTGAATATAATTATAATACAATAAGTTTAAAATTTTACAAAACAGTTTAAGTGTATTTCATATTTCCTTTGAGTATGTGTGCATCTGTTCATGTATTTCTATATACAAAGAAGTGTGAATAATTTTGTATATGAGTTTCTATTTACAAGCACCTGTGTGCATTTGTGTGTATGCGTGGTAACATCAATGTAAACGTAATATATATTCTTGATAAAAACAAGACTCCCTTGGTGCAGAGCATTAACATTTGTAACATTAAGAATACTATTTTAAGACAGATATTGTATTATTGTAGCAGCCATTCTACAATACTTTAACCATTCTACTTTAACTATTCTAAAAAAATAAATAAATTTTAAAAAAAGACAAAAAACACCATAAAAGTTGATGCATATTCCAAATCTACTGAAGGCATATGAACAGACTGAAACTTCTTGATTTGCTGAAAATATTTCCCTGGGCTAATGCTCTCAAATTTAGTTTTATTAATTACAAATATGCCATGTGAAGATGGATTGCACCAAGTTTGACGTCAGTAATTCTCAATGTCACTGGCTGTTTTATTTCATGATTGATCGAGTCTCAGCATGTTTGAATATTCAGAAGTGCGAATGAGATTTCAAAGCACAACAATAAAGCCGTGCAGGAACTCGGTGGATTTAAATGTTAATTCAACCACAAAGAAAGTTATGACATGGAACATACAAATTCATCTTTACAGCTCCTGTGTTTAATCACGCAGTGCAGACTTTACTTGATCAGTGGAGACAGTGCTGAGTTCTCAGAGCTTAAAAATTTAGTTTTTTTCTCCCCACAGCAGACAAAGATGATGATGAATGCTAATGACTGTGAAAACGCCATAGTTCTGTCTGAGTATGTGTGTGTGTTCAGGGCTCTCATATTAATCTGTAAAGAATGGAGTTAATATATTTTTAGAAGGCGGAGGGCCACCCAAGCTCAGTCTGCTTCAGTAACACAGGGGAAGTGTAGAAGACTGCCAGATCCTCTCTGTCAAGGCTGGCAGCAGCAGACGCACATGATTATGTGTATGTATGCTTCACCGAGTACAGTGAGACAATACAGACAGCACTAACTGTGCTTGCTGTTTATTTGAGAGAACAGATAGAAACACTGTAAGCAAAAACATACATATAAAATGTTCATTTAGTTTTCTAAAAATACAGTGATCAAATTCACTACTAATATCCAAACTTGGGTTGTCAGCCAATAAAAAACTAATAGAAATAATTACATGATTAATTATTAATACAATTCAATATATGAACATTTGCTAAGACAAGCCCACAGTGAAGAGTCTGAAAAGACATTTAAAAATCAACTGAGTTTAGACGTTAGTGGTAATTTAAGTATGAATTGTTTCTGTTATAGGAAAATATTTTAAATATGGAATTCATGTACAAAATAATTTTTTGAATGTGCTATTTTTATGTATATTTAATTGTAGTTAATGTATTTATGTATATTTAATTGTATTTTATAGTTGTATGTTTAATTGTAGTTAGTTAAACTGAGCTCTAATGCAAATATTAATACAATATGTACATTAAAGGCACTTTCTGTCCAACAGTGGTTCGTTGTTCTTCTATGGCTAATTTTTGTCTTCTTATTTGACATTCATGAAAACATATTTCAGGACTACCGAAATGCTGCCAGAATGCACACGCACGCACGCACGCACACACACACACACCTAACGCATTTTGAGAGTCATCTCTGGCTTAAAGCAAGAATGAATCATAACACTTCACTATTATTTTGTCTGTGGATCAGATTGTTTTGATTCAGATTGGATCAGGCTGTTTTTAGATGTGTAATGGTATACTTGAGGTTTTTTTTTTTGCAACAAAATTAAATGATAAATGTTTTTCGTTATAAAAAGAATGAAAATGTTTACTCTAATATATTAGAAGGAAGGGAGCTTGTCAAACAACCGAGCATGGAGCAGCCGTTTTTGCCAGTCTCTAATAATAGTGCACAACAGTCAGATGGTTTTGAAATACATGACAAATGCCTGGGGGCCAACACATTAACACTCATCAGACAATCAACATTCAGGAGAGAAGGTTGAGGAAGACTACTTGGAGAGAGAGACTGTGAGAGAGAGAGAACGAGGCAGCCAAAGAAGAAAGCAGGGGTTGTGTGCGCGGTCATGTATTATTAGTGAAAGGGAAAGAGTGCTTGACAGAGAAGTGCTTGACTATTCAAACATCGGAAAACACCTGTGCCTTACTCTTAGATGAGACAAAGAGCTCTTAAGATCTAATAATATAACAAGCTCTCATGAGGAGTCACATTTGGATAAGAGAAGTCATAGAGTCTGCTGACTCTACAAATGACAATGTTGAATGCATACTTGGGTAACCTACTGAACCAAAATAACTGGGGCAGGTTTAATAGTGTGCAGATTCCTAATGATTTAACCACATCAGCTCCCCCATGAGTCATCAAAGAACAAAAGCTCTTATTCAAATAAATAACTGATCTAGGATCAGTTCTTTCAACAGTGACACAAAGCAGATCAATTTAACTCTCACGAGAAACTAATCACGCTTACCAGCATTGAACCAAATCTGAGTCAATGCTTGGGTCTCTTGCCATTCTGGCTGGGGTTTGAAAACCACAAACAACCAGAAGACTGCCTATTAAGACCAGACCTCCACCACATCACAGAGCCGTCAGTGGGTCAACGAATCACAGGCTTGTCAGGAAAACATACCAAAACTATTACAGATCAAGAGTTGGTCGATTGGATTCTCTCCCCCACGCAGGCCTCCCACATCTAGAACTCCCGGTGGAGTTACAGTAAGCCAACTGTCCACCTATAACAACAAACACATCATTCAAACATCTCACTGCATTCACAAATGTACTAGACTGTTACAATATAGAAGAAATGTTTTCACTTTAGCACCTATTCTTTGTGCAATCTATGCTGTGCTCAAGATAATTAGCTTTTTCCAGTTTATGAAATGGTTTTCAAGTTTCCCATCTGCAAAGCAGATTTCCAAAAATATATCTGACACATTAATTTAAGAAAATCTATGTATATTATGTGTGTAGAAAATTTGTTAATTGATCGGAGGCAATTGAATGAGATAATGTAGAAATCTGCACAATGTAGATGCAGATCCAAACTATAACATATGTAACATAACCTTTCATTTTTGGCAGCTGTTATTTATTTATTTATTGTTTGTTTGTTTGTATACCATTTTTAACACTAAACATTCTTTTAAAGCAGCTTTACATAACATAATATCTGTCTAACATTTTTTGAAATCCTCATTGAGCGGTTGAATTCTGAAGCTTCAATGAAAAACATAGGTCTTAATATATTTGTCAGTAATTTGTGGTATTATTTGAGTTGACAAGATGGTGCAGGTATTTGCATTAAATCACACAGGACTACGTGAACAGGTAACTGCATATTCTATGAGTCACAACAATCTGAAGCATACATGCTCTATACCTGACAAAGATCAACGTGGGGGGAATTTTTTTTTTTTTTTTTTTAGCTGAATTTGAAGTTTTTAGTGAATACTCTTTATTTTAAGGTGTCCTTGTTACAGTGTAATTATACATTTAAGTACTGGGTAATATTAATTAACTACATGTGCTTACTATATGGTTCGGGTTAGGATTAGGGTTTGGCTTAGGGTTACTTGCATGTAATTATGCATAATTTATTGTTATTATAATAGTAATTACATGTAATGTGTAACAAGGACACCTTAAAATAAAGCGTTACCGAATTGAGAATAAGTTATCTGCAATAGTTGTTTAGCATTCAACAAATGATAAAACTACACCAATGCACGCTCTGATTCAAGCAGTAATATAAACCTGTGAAGAGGAGTCTGCATACAAATAGATATCAGCAAAGACAAGCTTTGATGACTCATCATCTTCCAACAAGACTTCAACATCAAACACAGGCGGCGGTTCAAACTTGTCATAGTGGCGGGATCCTACAGGCAAGGATGGGATCTACCTCAACAAACCTATAAACTTGGCAATGATATGGAGAAGCAGCCAATATTTTGGCAGTTTTCTAAAAAGTCCTCATTTACTAGTCTAAATTTTAAGACCTGACCAAACTTATGGATGAATCTGAGACCGAAGAACTGTCTAAAATTGACAAACACATTATCTATTCATTATTCAATGGTGGCCAAAACTTTGAAATACACTCAAAACTTTGGCAAATTTATTGGAAACATTGTGGCAGTGGTTGGCAGAGGTTTATGCTTTCCCTGCTATTTTCTGTTGCCGATGTCTTGTTTTCCAATGCTCTATTACAAACAGTTAAACACACATTGATCTGTTAATATTATTTAATTATTAAAAAAAAAAAAAAAAAAAAAACTTTTAATCTAAATAATACACTTTTGCTATAGGGGAAACTTTTACAAATGAACATTTGAGACAAGAGAAAGTTCTCTTGGTTTCAGGAATCACTCTACCTGGCATTGAAATGCAACCTATGTTTACATCAACATACATACCCAGATCCTTAACCATTAAACTACCAGCACCCATGAGAGAGAGAGGCCATGTAATGCAAATGTAGTTACAACTTAATCATTTTAACATATCACTCTGTATTGGTTAAATGGTACACATTACTATGTTGTTGTGACTTGATGCAATACTGCCATCAGCAGTACAAACACTGAGAATTCTGTTTGTTTAAACTTTTAATAATCTTCTGTTTATTACACATTCAAGTTATTACATTGCTTTCGACTGATTTTCTGTACAACCAAGTTTCGTCTCTCCAGTATTATTCTGAGTTTCTCAAATAGTTATTAAATTTAGTACTCAAACATTGTCCATTTATTTACTGATTTTTCACAAATTGCTTGTGGTGTTCCTCATTTCTAAATCACTTTGGATAAAAACATAAAATGCAAACTTCAAACAACACAGCAACAACTGTACATTGATACAGTACCTCACTTTTCAGAAAGTGGAGAAGGAAATACCTACCAGTCACTGCACAGTACTTCATGAAGTTTTTGTTCAAAATAAAGACAGCGAAAAGGTTTTTTTTTATTCAGCCTAATTAATCTTAGATGTGAAATAACAAGCAGAAATAAATGTGAATATGTCACCCTTACCATGCCATTAACTACATTAATTTTGTATTAAACATAACAGCCATAATTTAGTTTTAAGTATGTCAAATTATATGTTATACTCAGTTAAACTTTAGTATTTAAATATATTACAAATATTTATATTATAAATTCACAAGGACAAATTATAAATGTATAGTAATTGGCATTAGATTCATAGTTGTTTTCAGAAGTATATTATATATCATTATAATTGAAACCTCTAATCTGTGAGACTCAAGTGTTGTCTTCATTTGATAGTGTTTCAGGGCATCCAAATAAACAACTTTTGTCAAGCAAAGTGAACTTTAGGGAGCTCACAGCTTTGGAAGCAGTGAAAAATAGCGACCCTGTGAATTTAATGTAATGTAAATATCTACATGTTTAAGTCTTGATTATCTTATCAGGGTATATTTTGCAGTAATGACCTGCTGACTGTACATTATCCCTTGGTTAGTGTATTTACATGATTATGGGGTAGAAATTACGGTAACTGTAAATTCGGTACAGCAATTTTACTTTTGGGACCGATTCTCACTATTATTAGTTGCTTATTAGCATGCATATTAGTAGAATATTGCCAGTTTTTTAGTACTTATAAAGCACGTATTAATGCCTTATTCTACTTGACCAATATTTTATATCCCTAAATCCTAGCTCATAACTCATTGGTCCCCAAACTTAAGTGTGACCGAATTTGCATTAAGAATATATATATTAAATTAATATCAAGGTAATTTCAACTTCTCATTTTAATATCCTAAAATCACCTAAAATTTGTCTTTTATTGTATTGTATTAGGTTATTGCAGCTGGTACCAATGTCAGCTGGTTTATAGATTCATCCAGGCAAAGGTTCATTAGACAGTGTCATTTCCAGCACAATGCAACAGACTGTCTTGTGAATGATGTCTAAGAAATGTAGGTGAAAGAGGAAGCGCATATCTGTCGTTCCACACTCAAGTCTCAAGTGGCCACTATACTTTAAAGCCCTGTCAAAACGTTCTTGCCCAAGACCCTTTTAGTTAAACCAGGAGACAAACTGGTGAAATTTTCAGGGGTCAGGAGAAGGTAAGAGACATCTGTTTACCCATAATCCTTCTTAAGCAAAAGCTTGGTATGACTGGACTTTTAACAATGTTTCACATGAACACATGATTCCTTCTTTAGCAATATGTTTGCCACTCAACCATCAAGATGGGTGGGTAGAATGAGAAGTTACTAACTACAAGTGACTATGCAGTTAGGCATCTCTCAGTACACATCACATGTCTTGAATCTAGTTTTGTGGCATAGTTATGGAATATCAGTTTGTATACATGTTAGGTCTTTAAGTCCTCTCTTTCCTCTTGTTTGTTGCTGCCTCCCTGTCTCTCTTTATCTGTTTTTCGCTCTCTCTCTCTCTCATGGCTCTGAGCCAGAGGTGACAGATTTAGAGGAGGCACAGGTTCTATTTTCTCCACCTGGACAAATGATACAGAAACTCAAGCCTGGACCACTCCGCTGCTTCAGCAATGGAAAGACAGACTCATGACTTGGCCCTAGTGCTCGCTTACAGCCAGGAACCTGAAAACTGAACAGTGACTTCAACCAAACAGTGTTTCTCAGCCAATTTTGTGTATTCTTGTTAAGGAATGTTTATAGACATTCAGATTTAATGAAGCCCCAAATGATTTCTCTAGGGCAAAAAAACACCTGTCATCAAAAGTAAGCGGGTATAGTAAGTGGGTTAGGTCATCTCTACCAAATGGGCAACACGCTCATGTTGCAATGTTTGCTCATTTGGATATATAGAGCGGTAGAGATATGAACTGAGAGCGTTCTTTGTATTTGTGTTGATTTCAGTTTAAAAAAAAAAACATTTCAAAGTTTAAATTTTGACATTAGCATGCTGTACATGTCAAGTGGTGTAAAAAGTAATAACATACTTTCCTTAAACCTTCTTAATCATTATAAAAATTCTTTAAAAAATTAAGAATTATTATCATTATTACATTTTTCAAGGCAAAATATATATTTTTATTTATGTATTGTTTTTTTCTTTAAATTTTACAATCTAAACTAACCTAAAAAGTCACTAAAAAGCCTGATATTTTTCCTGTTTTATGGGTTATTTGTCCCTGTACGTTTGTTGGAACACATGCCACATAGTTTACTTTTCAAGAATTGCATTTTTCTCTTTAATGAGGTTTTTCTTCATCTACAGGACAGTTGCATTACCACAACTGTTTCTTTATACCCCTAAAAATATCAAAATTAATTTTAGGTATGTTAAAACATACTCTTAGAAGAGGTGTATATTCAAGTAATTGGATGTATTACTTAAATTTTAATGTATTTTGGAATAAATTATTAGAACACAGTGAGTGTGGCCCATGAATCACCCTCTCTTAGCATTATTATACGTTTTGAATGATAATTAGCTTAATATGTACATCATTCTTAAACTTTTCATTGATGTTTGCCTTTGAAAAACCACCAAAGGACATCACTTAATCCAAAGAAAATACCCTTACACAGCACATTTAACTTGCCTGGACTTATCTGTTTCGACATAATGACAGACATTGTCCTCCAATCAGAAATGCCTTTTTATAAAGAGAGAGAGCGAGAGAGAGAGAGAGAGAGAGAGAGAGAGAGAGAGAGAGAGAGAGAGAGAGAGAGGTAAGGAAGGAAAATGTAAGCAAAGGTTTCTAATAAATTCTAATATATGTTGAAATGACAGGAATAAATTGAGGGGAAAAAAATTAATTTCTTTTTTTTTGAACACTAGTATGTAGTAAGCTGAAAGAGTGATCTGATGTTGTTCTCTATATTTCTTTCTCACAGGTGTGCACACCCACCTCCCCTTGCACTTTTCTTCTTCTTCTTCTTTTTTTTTTTTTTTTTCTTTAATAAATTTCATTCTAATACATGTACACACCCAAAGAACTCTTTTGTCTTTTATGAATGTAGGAGGTTGCCCGCACCTTTCAGCACTGCATCGGGAGGAGTGACCTTGCGATGGGTTGTCCTGGATTCTGGGTCGAAGTCTGCTGTGCAGAGCAGGCCAAAAAGTGTGCCAGAGACAGACCATGGACATTTACTGTCGAAATCAGGAAGACAGAATGCAGAGAGTGGACAATGTCATGCGGTTACAGAACTGAACCCTGCTTGGAATCATAAAAAGACATAGGGACTGATGACGCCAGTAAAAGAGAACTAGAACCTGACTACCTGCTAGCACTCTGTCACTAAGGTAATATTCCCAGAGAAATTCAATGACATAGGCACTGAAAAAAAAAAAAAAGAATGTATTAGCCCCAGGACTGACACAAGATTTATGATTTAAGTAAATTCTTAAAGAAGAAAGCATACCTAAATACATTCTTCCTGTCCTTAAAGGAATAGTTCGCCCAAAATTTAAAACAGATTTGAAGAAATTTAGCATTATAATTTAGCATTACAACAGGGTAAGAAACAAATTCATCATTAAAGGGATAGTTCATCCAAAAAATGAAAATTCTGTCATTAATTACTCACCCTCATTTCAAACCCGTAAGACCTTTGTTTATCTTCAGAACACAAATTAAGATATTTTTGATTAAATCTGAGAGTTTCTGACCCTGCATAGACAGCAATGCAACTGAAACGTTGCCAGGCCCAAAAAGGTAGTAAGGACATCGGTAAAATAGTCCATGTGACATCAGCAGTTCAACCGTAATTTTATCAAGCTACGAGAATACTTTTGTGCTCAAAAGAAAACAAAAATAACGACTTTATCCAACAATTTCTTCTCTTGATCAGTCAGTCTCCACTGCCATTCACAAGAGTACCACGACACATTCGTGTGGTGCTGCTGACTCAGGAACCGGCATTCTGACGTAGAGCACCTGCGCCTTGTTTACAAGCAGAGGAATGCATTGTGGTACTCTCGTGAACGCACGTAGAAGACTGATATGGAAGAGAAGAAATCATTGAATAAAGTCCTTTTTTGTGCACAAAAAGTATTCTCGTAGCTTCATAAAATTACGGTTGAACCACTTATGTCACACGGACTATTTTAGCGATGTCCTTACTACCTTTTTGGTTTGGAAACGTTTCAGTTGCATTGCTGTCTATGCAGGGTCAGAAAGCTCTCACATTTCATCATAAATATCTTAATTTGTGTTGCGAAGATGAACAAAGGTCTGACGGGTTTGGAACAACATGAGGGTAAGTAATTAATGACAGAATTTTTGGGTGAACTATCCCTTTAAGGCTCTAAACCGCCACTTCTGGTCAAAATACAAGATAAGCTTCTGAGTCTCTATAATAATGCTTCCTTCAGTGAAAAAATCCACACCCTGTTGTCCTCTCACATCAATATCCACCTATTATTAAGAACTGATTTGTGCATACTTCTGTGCTGATCCAGATGAGATGACTTCTTTACTGGAGAAAGGACTTTTGGCCAGAAGCTACTTTCAAGTTTCAAGTTAAAAATGGCTTAATGATAGATTTTTTTTTTTTTTTTTTTAAAGCAGTTTTTAGTTTTCACAGTTTTCACAAGACTTTAATTGATGGACTGGAGTCGTGTCAGTTACTTGTGGAGATGCTTTTATCAGCTGTTTGAATTGCAGAGGTAATGTAATGTTACATTTCTCCAGATCTGTTTCAATGAAGAAACAAACTCATCTTGAATGGCCTGAGGGTTTCATTTTTGGGTGAACTATTTCTTAAAGTGTCTGTGGGAGGAAATGCCCTTATCAGAGGTCTAAGTAATCCTGGAAATAAGGATGTGGGTTCATGCCTGGTGATCAAAGCCAGCCTTCTGCAGCCTTCTTTTGGCCTTCCAGATCATTAGATGCTCAGAACATCTACATTAAGTGCCCTGGACAGCAGTCATGGATTTACTGGAAGACACAGTTAAGGATGTGCCATTACTGAAGCTGGCATGAAGCACAAATTGCAATCATATTTTCTTTCATTCTGTGACATTTCTGAGTGAAACTGCTTCTCGAATGAGAAAACAGTAGGGTGGAACTTGATTTTGTTTACTGAGAATCGACTGGTTCACTGGATTGTTGTCGCTTGTTAACTGCTGCGATATCATGTGAGTGACAGTTTGCTGGAGGTGAGGGATTATTATTGTCCAGCCCTGGTGCCAGTCCACACGTCATTAAAAAAGAGATGTTGTTACAAGGGGGAGGGGAAGTTAATTTTTTAATTATAGATTAAAAGGCCACATGAAAATGAAAAATATATGTATATATGTTTACAGCTAAATCATTTAGAATAAACACTGTTAAATCCATAAAAATTAAGAATTGCTCATTTTGATTCCAAGACGATAATTATTTACAATAAACCGCTTTATTAAAGCGTCTAAAATTAAATAAAAAATTTAACACTAAAGACTTAAATTATTTCTTTTAAATGCCACAAATGAATTTAGGCATCACAACATTATAAAGAACAATATAAAAAATTGATGTTATTACATTGTTTTATTTCCTCTTCAGCATCTTTTTCACACGAGTCTTACAGTCACGAGTATCAGTAGTCTATAGCTTGACCCAGACAGCTGCCTGGTGCTGGTCTAGACAGTGATGGAGACAAGCGTCACAGCTCCCTGCGCACAGGCCTGCAGACAAACTCTGCATCTCAACATCTCAGGACCACAGACCTGTAGAACACCACCCTCTGTTGGGTCTGCATGTGAACTACAGTTAACCTGACAACAACTAGGATTCTGATTCAAGGGTGTTAAATTAGGTATCTAAGTCACACAAGACTCTTGCAAAAGCCCATAAGGAGAAGTACTTCAAACAACCCATCTATAATAGATTGAAACTGCATTTACTTTGAAACTTGCACCATCATGACTATGCAAAAAAAAGGCTGGCCTACTTGGAAGGCCTGCACAGTTCACAAAACAACAGCATTGCACCATTTTATGGTCCATTTGAGTTAGGAAATAAACTGTTGTACCAATGAACTAGATTTTACACTTGCCAGGTATTTCTAAACATGACGCCCTTAATGTTTTAAACATTAAGTCTTTGTTGCACTGTACAAAATCAAAATGTATAACTGACTGACTGTGTGCAACACATTTTCAGCCCAGAATAATGTAGTCGTAATTAATAAAGAGTTTGACTAGCTTGTTACTTACTACTGTCTGGTCTTCAGTTATAATGGATCAAAAAAATGAGATAATATAGAGGCTGTCTCAGATAATGGTTAAATGTCAGAAAGGTTTGCTGTCTTTGGGCAGGATGTGGTGAGAGGGTCAATAAATCATTCAAATAAATCGTCCTCCCAATGTATATATAATGCCCAAACACTGAAGCCTGCCAGATTAATATTCATCTCAGATGTCTCTTGTAAGGTCAGTTTAGTCAATGGTGTTCAAAATCAGTTCATAAAAATACTTTGAAAAATATTTACAAATCTTTGTATTTTTCGAGTTTGCCTTTTTCATTTGCCTAATTCTAATTTCTAATTCTTAATAAGTTTATTTTACATGCCATTCAAAAGTTTTTTTTTTTTTAATGTCTTTGAAAGAAGCAGTTTTGCTGCTTAATATTCTGCTTAATATTTTTTGTGGAAACTATGCCACATTTTTTTCAGTGTTCTTTGAATAGAAAGTTCAATAGAACATAATATGTATGAATTAGAAATATTTTGTAACAAAATGTTGTTACTGTCACATTTGATCAATTGAAAAATTAAGAAAAAAAATCCTATTTTTTTTTTCTAAAAAAATCTTACCGAACTCAAATTTCTGAACAGTAGCTTATATAATAATCAGTATTATAATTTGAGTGAGTTGTAAAAAATAATTTAAGATTTTTCTTCTTCCTTTTATTTTTTGACAGCAGCACTGGAAATACTTATGTTAAAGCTGATGATTCTTGTTATCCCAGAATGATCTTTAGATACAGACATTTCAGAGCTGTATGTAAAAGCAAGGAACAACAGAGCTGTATGAGTCTATCATGATATCAGCGCCAATGCTCAATTCAAAGACAAAGCTTTCCTGAAGACTAAGCCTATACTGCCACCTAGTGGAAACACTTGTGAAGTGACACACGTTGCACAAATGAATGCTCATTTTCGGTTCAATTCCAATAATTCTTTAATGTACCTTAAGTCTACACAAGAACACAATTCCTTCCTGTCACTTTGTTTTAATTCAGATTAACATTGTAATGCAGTATTTAATAGATAAACAGTAATCAAATTCAAAATTGTGCTTAGAGATGAAAACAAACTGGCTTCAACTGGCAAAAATGAATGAATGATATAAACTTGCAAATATGAATGCTCAGCAATGATTTGTTCAACATAACTATAAATTAATATCAAATACTGAGAGGTCACTAAAAACAACAAAAGTACTTAAAACATTAGCCTGGGCTCAGCAGATTATAAACATTTTTTTTTATTTTTTATAAACAATTATTTTTATTTATTTTTTTCCTGAAAGGAAGCACATATACAAGGAACTAACAGCCTTATTCTTCAGCATCAGCAAACTGGTCATCCACTACAGCATAAATAAAGCGGACCCATTTCACAGGTTTAATGTGGTGAATTGCTGGGCTGTAGTGTTCCTGGCTTGAGCTTGGGCCATTCTGGACGTTACAGTGAAACCCCTCCCTTACTTCAGCACTCAAATCATCTCCAGGATCTGTGGTAAAAATACAGCGATTAATGTCAAGCCACAGAAACAGCTGATTACAAAGTTATTTTTATGTAATAGAGATTCAATAAAACTTTATTTGGAAATGAAATTACCATAAGGAGGTTGTTTCTGCTTCTCAATGTGTTGTGAAATCTCCTCTAACTCCTTTTCCCAGTCCTCTTCCTGACTAGGGGGCTGTGGCTTGATGTTGTCTTTACCCATCTTAGGGAATCTTCTATATACTTTTTTTGGTCTCCACTTGTATGGGCGCATTTCTTCTTTTTGACCCCTTTAAAGTTAAGGTCTTCAAAGGAAACTGAGATACGTTGTTCCTCCAGATGCTAGGCCTATGTTAAATATGGTGAAATGTTAAAAATGTGTAAACAACACATGAGCATTCTATTCTGGTAGAGTTGGATACATTACTGGGCTTTTTTTTTTTTTTTTTACAAAAAGTAACCCTTTTTTTTTTTGGTTACAACATTAAATTCAAATTTCATTGACTACTATCCCAAATGTACTTGAGTTAGGCCTAATTCGTTTATTTATTTATTTATTTTTTGTTTTTTTTGTACAATTCGGATGTTTGTTTGTTTTTTGTTTTGATTTTTGTTTTTTGTACAGGGGTTTTGTTGACGTTTTCTGTATCAAGTAATTCATTAGTTAGTTGTCATCAACTTACCGGGTTTAGATCGTTTAACGTCTTGTTAAAATCACGAATGTGGATGAAAAGGTTACATTTTTGTGACCCAAAACAAAAATGATCCCTGTGCCAAACAACCCGGTCTCCCTTGTACTGACAGTGTATCAGACTGTCATTGTCTAATTCACGTTTTGTCATCATTAACAGACTTATGAAGTGTACAGATTTGTGAACTCACGGCGGCGCCCTCGTTCCCGTCAGAACTATTGCTCGTAATAATCAGTGATATGATGATGCTCTTGAGACGGGCGTTCACTCTGGTCCAGTTTTCTCTCTCTAGTAAACTTCCGCGAGCACCGAGTGAAACTATTAAGCTAACACGAGTTGAAACTGCCAAAGCAAGCAGCGCCCTCGAATGGCCAATGCAAACACCACGCCATAAAGCGGCAATCTGTAGTTTTTAAACGCGCTTCTTGCCATTATTTTACTTTGCAAGGTGTTGTGAAGGCTCATTGAGAACAGTGACGCCTTGAGGCCTGGGTACTTCTGAACGCATACATTTTAATTTTCTTTAATGAGTAGCATGAAGTGGAGCATTATAACTTTTAACCAGAGTCACGAAAGACGCCAACGGAAGTAACGTGACTTGCAGATGTTTAACAGATATAAATGCAATTTTTGTTTTAATATATTATGCTGGGTTATGTCAGCTGTTAAACTACGACTGTAAACGTTTAATCAGCATCGTCTTGGTGTTAAATAAAACAATCGATAACACAGACAAAATATAGACTATGCAACCCAATAGAACAATGAACGAAAGTTAGGCCTACCTCAGAAATATCAGCTCAAGAGCAATAGTGTTTTACCGTTTCATTTAATCTTCTTTGCTATGATGAAACAAGGAACAGTAACAATATAAATTATTAAGAGTGTTATTGTTATTCAAGGTATTAAGTAAAAATATGCCTTGTAGGCATCTGTGCAGCCTTTGTTCCAGCAGAAGTTTTTTAAACACATTAACAGTTCCAACTATTCTAGTGAACGCAACTTGACCATGTATCTTTCCACCTTTCTGAAAAAAATTAATATAAATATTATATATTATATAAAATATATATATATATATATATAAATTGTTGCAGGCTATAGCATGACATGATAATAGCAGGTGTTCAGCTCCTATGTTGTTTGTGATATCCTTTGCTTTGTTTTTCCTTATGTTTTTTTTTTCTTCCATTATTGGAATACTATATCCATTGCATCATGACCTATATGGCTATTGCTCTTTGCTTGACACATGTATATCACAAGATTCATAAAATTGTCATATTATATAAACCTATCTGCTGATTCTCTTTGCATCAGTCTTGAATACAGGGTCATGTACTGTATATACCAAACCCTTTAAGCCACATATAGATTTTTGTATTGTTTTATTTTAAAAGATAAGTTTGTTAATATTCTCATGTTCAAGTTCAGTAAATTCAGTAACACCTGACATGCAAAAGTAAATGCCTATATGCACATCTTGATCTAATTTAGATCTGAAACAGAAATAAGCCCACAGTCATAAGTATTGCTAAGGCATTTCAGATTAATCTTATGCAGAAAATGAAATGCAGTTGGTATACATTTTGTGCAAGTCTACAGATACCTTTTTTTTGGATTAAAGTGTCACCATTCAGCATGTTGTGACGACATGAGACACTGAGTTAGTTTGCTCTCTCATAAACAAGCAAAACTAATACTGCCGCCTTCTCCAGCACCTCCTTTGTTAATATAGAGAATAATAAATAATCAGTATTATATAATCAGATAAATGTATTCACAAAATAATCTGAGAAACAATGAAAAAGCAATGAGTGGCGGAAGTAAAAAGGTAATTAATTTACATCATTTACATGTTTTCAAAAATCCCACACACGTATAAAGTGTAATATAGCTCAGCAATTATTTAATTTGTGACTGAAAAAAGGGTTTACTTGAGGTTTTAACTAATAAGTGAAAAACACAAATACTACAAGGAAATAGGAGGCATTTATGTGAGAAAATATTAAATTTACAGAATCACATATACTGAATGTAGGCCTATATCAGCACAGAATAAATCAGATGCTTTATATTGTCATCATAATCAATCTATTGACTGAATAAGAGAAATGTGTAACTGTGGGGGACACTTTTAGGATACTCTTTAAAAAAAAATTACCATTTTAAAAAAAATGTCTGACATTCAAAATATGAAACCTTCCTGCGATAGAAACACAAATGTCATAGTTTTTTGTGTTTTAGACCTGTATTATCTGATGTACGTTTATTTGTATTTAAATCACATTATAGAAAATTGTGAGAATCGTGCATTTGAAATTAATAACAATATTATTTTTGTTCGGAAGAACAAGTGCAAGTCCCTTTAAGGCTATTAAGAGCAAAATTCAGCTGATGAACAGACAGGTCTTAAAGGGGTACTCCACCCCAAAATGAAAATTTTGTAATTAATCACTTACCCCCATGTCGTTCCAAACCCATAAAAGCTTCGTTCGTCCTCGGAACACAATTTAAAATATTTTAGATAAAAACTGGGAGGCTTGTGACTGTCCCATTGACTGCCAAGTAAATTACACTGTCAAGGCACAGAAAAGTATAAAAAACATCGTCAAAATAGTCCATCTGCCATCAGTGGCTCAATCTGAATTTTATGAAGGGACAAGAATACTTTTTGTATGCAAAGATAATAAAAATAACGACATTTATTCAACAATTCGTCTCCTCTCTGTCTCAGCGTAGCGCCATTTTGGAGAGCATCCGATGGACGCAAAGTGCGTATGCTATTCTCTGTCATCAGTAACGCATGGATACGTATTGTTCGTTTATTTACGCTTTGATTTGAACGGAAACCGCGTATCCATGCATTACTGATGACAGAGAATAGCGTACGCACTTTGCGTCCATCGGATGCTCTCCAAAATGGCGCTACGCTGAGACAGAGAGGAGACGAATTGTTGAATAAATGTCGTTATTTTTATTATCTTTGCATACAAAAAGTATTCTTGTCCCTTCATAAAATTCAGATTGAGCCACTGATGGCAGATGGACTATTTTGACGATGTTTTTTATACTTTTCTGTGCCTTGACAGTGTAATTTACTTGGCAGTCAATGGGACAGTCACAAGCCTCCCGGTTTTCATCCAAAATATCTTAAATTGTGTTCTGAAGACAAACAAAGCTTTTACGGGTTTGGAACGACATGGGGGTAAGTGATTAATGACAAAATTTTCATTTTGGGGTGGAGTATCCCTTTAAACTATTATGCTAAAGCCCATAAATAACCTGAAATACTACTTGTTTGTTACATTCACAATGACATTTTACATTCAGCATCTTGAATTTTCACTTCCTTTTGAAGCACACATACTGCATGTTATGTCAGAATAAACATCTCACCGTTACATTGCAAACACAGACTAGAGCATTGCCCTGCACTAAAATGGATTTCTTTTACAACAGGCAGGCAGTGTTATCAAGTTCCAGTTCGAGTTTCAATTACCTCTCCTCTATTCTTCTAATTTGTCTCTCCTTACATTGTTCCCTCACTTATCATTTATAATAGGAAGACAGTCAAAAACTCGCTCACCAAAATCATTACAAGTATACCCACAAAAGTCTCTTTCTTCTGATCATACTCAGCAACTTTGAATGGGACAGGCTTCGATGGCCATCAAATAGGTAATTATTCCTCTTTTTTTTATCATTTAGCCTCTCTCATCACATCCCCAGTGCAAACTCAGCAAACATACACCATCCATATAACACAAATACACTGTGTGAACATCCAGTGTCATATATTCACATATTAGTTGGTGCAATTCAGTAACCACAATGACATTCCAGTGAAAACACCCTTGTGTTGTACACAGCAGCAAAAATGCCCTATAAAAGTGCATGAAAAATTTCACCAGTATATTTTAAATTTTTGTATCATGAGAAAGGTGCACGAAACACCAGCACATTGTAGTTATTGTGCATTCAGAGGCACAAGTCATTTGAGGTTCAGTGCTACCTCAGGGGGAGCTCTAGATCCACTGTTAAGATTCTAAACAGCTTATGACAGGCTTTTAGTTTTTGATTTCCAGAATAGACGGGTTGTGGTCCAGAATAGATAAAATTATCTTGTCCATGTATTGCCTGAGTCGGAAGTTTATCTCCTCTTGCTCCTTGAGGGCTTCCATCAACTGTGGGAATCAAAACAAGTTTAGAATGGTATAGGACTGGTTAATTGGACAGGTCTCCAAAATCTGTCAGTGCATTGTAAGCTTTCAAAAAAATAAAAAATAAATAAATAAATAAAATAATTAAGAAACGGAAAGTTCGCCAAAAAATTTACATTTTGAATGAGATTTGAGAACTGCTGAGGAGGTCAAGATTAACACACACACAAAACTTTAATTTTGGCCTGTTCCTCACACAAAGCTATTGGTGGTTTCAGAAAACTTTTGTCCCAGTTATGCTAATGAATATTTCACAACACATTGTATTTTATTTCTCCATTCTTCAGAACATTCGGTTTTTATCTGTTTTTTTCTCCTCCACTGGAATGGTATTAAGGTGAGTAAATCACGCAGTTTTCATTTTTGGGTGAGCTATTCCTTTAAGTTCCTTTAAATACCTCATAAAATTAATTTATTTTGTTTATATTGTATATGGCACCAGAGGCCCTTTTCAGAGAACGTTCCAGAAAAAAAAAAAACATGCTTCATACTGTTCTGTTGCTTACTGGTACACATTAAAAGGTGTTTTTATTTACAGACTTCCACTAGTATTATCTAGTTTTATCAGTACATCATAGTCATGTACTCTTTGTTTAAAATATTCAAAACAAAGTCCTCTACATCTCTTACCTGATCACGGGAGGCATGATCAATCTCCATGGCCAGAGACTGAGCTTTTGTCTGTGTGGCAAACAGGTTTTTGGCCTCATGGAGGCTCAGACTGAGAAGCTGACCATTGAGATCTTCATTCTGTTCCCTCAGTTTCTGGTTCTCCTGTGATAGGAAAGAGGGAGGAGTTACAATTTACCCCCAAAAGATGACCCAGAAGTTATCCTGCTTTTCCTTTTCTTTATTGTTGCCTTGTTAGCTGAAACAAGAGAGTTGGTTAGCCAGCTTCTGTTGGCAAAAGAAAGCAGTAAATGATGGTAATCTGGTTTGAGATGATTATGCAATGACTAGATTAGAAAAAAATTATTAGATCTTCTTATAACAGACATACACAAGACGAAACGCTATATTACTTTATACCACAATTAGTTCCAGCCCTCTAATTTGATTGTTCAAGCTGTGTCCAAGTGCGCTCATATTTAGTATAATAGCACCTGGTGATTTCACTTTTTGTATCACTCCAAAGTGTGTGAATGGAGTTTTGCATGGGTGAGAGTGTTTAAGGCTGAAGCATCAATGGAGTGCAGGAAATGGAAAATTAGAGTGGTATGAAAACAGAAAGCTTTGAGAAACATGGCTCTAACTCCGCTGTGGGCAAGAGGTGATACTGATGATATTTAGTGTAATAGCACTTCTATGGTATTCTATAGTTATCCCCTTCTTTTGACAGGAACATGGAACTACAAAATCTACAATCTACAAAAAAGTGTGGCTATATTAGATGTTAAGTGAGAAGGCATGTTGGCCTGGCAGATAATCTGAAAATAGACTCCTTGTGAATGAACACATTAGTGGTTAATTAAATGATATTAAGTCTGCACAGGATTTACAGTTTACCATCAGACTCGGACAGAGTCGTGCCCGAGCAGACACAAGCTGCTGGAGGTCAAAGGGCATGTCCTTGGAAATGCTCCTCTGCATATACACAGAGTAAACAAGATTAAATAAGAGACAGATGATTTAAAAAAAAAAATGGATCACTGTTTTATGGTGCTTTCTTTGCTTTTTAAGACAAAAAGTGGAGACTGTCTGAGTTACGTTTACAGCCTTTCCTGGAGGAACCACTGTTCCAGTTATATCAAATCCATTTCAAGAGGTTGAAAAGTAACATTTATAAAGAAAGAATTTTTTTTTTTTTTTTAAATATATGCATAGTTTTGTGTGAACATGGAAAATAATTAGCACTCATTCTGTTTCTCAAAGATCTGACTACACAGAACTACCGTAGACTACGCCACAGGAAATACACCTGCTAAAGGATCAAGTTACCAGCTTTCCATCTCTCTCACCTGTTTTAGTCTCTTGACCTCCTGTTCCAACTCACTCTCACGTGTTCGAGTGCTATATTCTGATAGGCTAATGGAAGATCTGCGCCCACACCCCATTCTTTCTGCCTCCAGCTTGTATATTTGGAGGTGCTCCAGTTCTCGCCGAAGGTCCTCAATTAGCTGAACAAAAATAAAACAGAAAAATCACTAAGCTACTGAACTGATAACATTACTATTTTAAATCTGACAGTCAAGTACACGAATGCTGTATAGAATACATTTAAATTTACATTTATGCATTTAGCAGACGCTTTTATCCAAAGCGACTTACATTGCATTCAAGTTACAGTTTTTTACATTTTTAGAATAAAACATAAAGGTATCTCTGGACGAAATTAATTAAATTAATTTCAATATACTAGTGAATAGAATATGCTTCTTAGTCTTCTCTATGCTTGAGTAACTTCCTCTCAGTGTTTGACTTGTATATGGTTTTTAAGTACACAATCCATTTAAACCTGCGGTCAACTAAACCTGCCCAAGGCTCTGCTACTCTTTTGTATCTCTAAATATTTTTGGGTGACTTCATCTTAAAACAACTGACACACAAGTAGACAACCTTAGCTTTTGACAGTTTGCTGAATAATTTTACTGTTTCACTGCCCTTTCTGAAATTTACTGTACATTTTTGCCCACTGGAAACTTTAGCACACAGTCTTACCTCCTGCATGGTATCTCTTTCCCTCTGAAACTCATTTCTGTTCTGTCGTAGCTTGTCCATCATCTTCTTGTACAGATCCATCTCATCCTTCAACCGCAAGCTTGTATCCTCCAGCTTATCTGTCATCCGCTGTCTCTCCTTTACACACACAAACAAAAAAAAAATGTATGCGTACAGTCAATTAGGTCAATTACAGGTCATTTATTTATCTGTACAATCACTACTGGGTCCTTTTATGTGACCCAATATTTAAAAATAAGTTTGATGTAATAATATTTTATTAAAACAGATACCATCAAAGCTTTGGTTTGTTTGTTTGTTTTGTTAATTTATTTATTTAATAATTACCTATGAGCACTTCTGGTTCTATGGACATTTAGAAAACACTTTTCACATACTTTGTGTGAAATTTATAATCATATGTTCATGTTGTTCTTTTTTTCAGTTTCAAACCCTTTCTGCAATAATCTCAGACTGGTCAAACTCAAACCAACATGCATATTTTTTTAGAATAAAAAAAAAAAATGTTTTATAGAATTGTACAGAATATTTTTTTTAATATTCCTCCTCTGAAAATAAGATACATGTAGCTTTTGAAAGTGTGAGAACTCCCAGAGATAGCTTTGCAATACTAACAGGCGTGAGGAATTAATTTTGTTCTAAACATTTAAACAAAAAGTGCCATTACAAGCATTCGCACATCCTCGTTTGCATCTCCTTCACCTTAAATCACAATGGTCAATTTCCTCCATTTTCTCCTTAAAAAAAAAAATAAAAAAAAATAAAAAAAATAAATAAATATCTGTATAATAAAAATATCTTACCTCATCCAGTTTCTCTGTCTGGGATTTCAGTCTGTTCATGCTTATTGCCATATCTCCATTTTCCTCCTCTAGCTGGTTTACTCTGCCAGTGGGAAAAATAAAATAAAAACAAGGCATCCATCATAATCTTGCAATAAGCCTCCACTGCTCTAGCACCCTGAGAATCAAAAATTCTAGATGAAGATTTCTGGATGAAATATCAGGGTCCCTTCAGTGGCTCAACCGTCACTCTTCTGTCTAACACTCTGAGACTGCTTTATAAATAAAGTGCATTAGTACAGGAAGAGGGGGAAAAACTGTGGGACAATGGACAGTGTAAAACCTCAAAATAAAATTAAAAGCATTATACTGCATGACAAAAATAATAGCATTATTAATATTTTTGCCCTGTTTTCCAATTTAAAAAAATAAATAAATAAATAAATAAATAAATTATATATATATATATATATATATATATATATATATATATATATATATATATATATATATATATATATATAAACATTGAAAATATACCAAGATAAACAAATTTAATTCTATATCAAATTTGTTTTCAAAACACAGAATTAAATTTATTTTTCTTAACCCACAGGCAAAGCATTTTTCTTGTTTTAACCGTGTTTAGTAAGATTTATGAAAAATGATCTTGTTTTAAAAATGTTTAGATTATTTTACTGGAAAACGAGAGAAAAAAAATTGCAGTTCTGGTCTTGAGATGAGCCAACCTATTTTTTAGCAGCTCTATCTGTGTGTTTTTGTCTTTCTCCAGTCGGCTGTAGGCCTCTCTGTGTCTCCTGAGCTCCTCTTCCATCATGTTCTCCGCTCTGGTCTCCTGGTCTTTTAGCTGCTCCTCCAATTCGTGAATCCTGTTGAAGCACAGTCCTCATCATCATCATGAATATTCTGTCAGTCCTGCTGAGGCCCACTTTGACCTTTTACCATTTAGCAAATGCAAAACTTTTGTTAGGACTATTTTCATGGAAGGTTTTGCTAGTGGAAAGAATCTGCTGTTTAAAGAGACAAGTATGCAAATACATATGCATATAACATAGTTCCAATGAAATGAACTTTGTCTGAAGAGTGGGTGGGTGGACTTTGAGTATCAATTTACCTGTGAACCAACTGTATGTTTTCCTGTTTCAGCTTCGACTTCACATCCCCGTTCATCAGAATCTCATTTTCTAGCTCTATCACTTTCTTGTCCAAGTAACTCACCTGTAACAAAATTAGAATATATGCAAATATTACTATCACTCGCAGAACAGCTCTGAATTAGTATGTTGTTTCTGAACCAGTTTAGTCTGAATGGCTGTCAGCACTGAAACATAACCCCTGATCTGCACATTCAAAAGAAAAAAAAAGAAAAAGAAAAGTTTTGCAACAACAGTGCAGGTTAAGAGTTTGAAAAGTGTTTGTGTGCAAACCTATAGTGATCCTGTTTTCAAAAAAAAACAAAAAAAAAACAATCCCGATTGTTGTTTTTTAACTATAAGCACTTTTGCCCCTGTGGACATTTAGACACTAACTAGTTTACTTAATGTGTATGCTAACAAGGTCCAACAGTGGACATGTATCGCAGCTGAATTCTGTCATTTTTATGAAACATCATAATCCATGATTTCCACCACTCAAATATCTTGAATTATGTATTGTATTGTATTGTATTTTGTGGTGAAAATTACATTGTAATGTAATATTTGTGGTGTTAGTTGACTTTTTAAGGCAAAATTATATATAGTGTGTGTGTATCATATTTTAAGATTGAAAGTCTGTGTCTGGAAAACACTAAAATCTATACATAAAGGCAATGAAGAGGTAGAAAAGTTTTCAAGACAGTTTGATGAAAAATTCTGAAATCTGTTAGTTTAATTAAAATCAACCCTTGGGACATAACAGTGCACACCCAGACACAGACAAAATACAATTTAAGTCAGCAGCATCATCTGGACCCATTTGACCCCCTGCATTAAGAAGCTTACATCTTACGGATGTGATTTCCTGAGCGCAGGTCAGGACTAAGTGTGTGTTTAATAAGACACTCCAAAGATAGTCTGCATTGGTAATGCAGTCTTCACAGTGCTGTGTTCAAGAAGGAAGTGAGTGTACTGTGAGGGGATTTTACCTTCTCAGTAATGTCTATTTCACAGGAGTCAGTGCTGTCATGGAACAAATCCTCTGTGCTGCCGTTACTACTGCTGAGGTTACTGTTGTGGAGCAGCTGCCTGTTGGACCCGAAATACACACAGTTAATCATAAAATACTATAATGCATCACAATAACATTACAATTACATTATATTTTGTTTCATCCCATGCCACACCAGTTCATTTTGTGCATCCTCAGCATTCAGATCCCATGCTGACAGCTATATTTTTCAAGAGTAACGTCCCACTTACCTCTCTGCTCAGACCTATGGATGGTTTGGACTACACTGCAGCATCAATACTTGCAAACTACATTACCCATGCTGCATTACTGCAGCAGACCACTCATCCATTCTATGAATCTATATTCCATGCCTGAGCATCTTTAGGAGCACTGCAGTGACGAGGGAGAGAAGGGACTGACCAGTACAGGCATTGTGAGAGCTGGTGCAGTGTCCGATCCAGTCGACACACCCACACAGAACCAAACACCACTCGTCTAAAAGACACAAGCGCATGCGCAGGCACGCACACTATTCTCTTGTCCCACTTGCATTAGCCTCTGAGAGCCGTAATCTTGCGTGTACACAAATACACATTCACATAACTCTTCTGCAGAGTCAGGTCTTGGTTGTCGCTTTGTTTTATTGCTGTGTGTCATTCTCAATAAAGCAATGACTTTGCACATGAGAATCCATTATATAAATTACACACATCGGTCTCTCTCTGTGGTTCTACTTTCTCCCTCTCTCTTACACTCAGGTCAGCTGTGGCAGGCCACTTTCATCTTGTCACTGTGATTTAGAGTAGGAGACTGGTTGCCAAAGGGACAAGAAAAACTGCCATTCACCCACACAATTTTTGCCACCCAGCGTTTACACTCCCACGCAACATTTGATCAGATTCTTACAATTAAACACAAAGGGAACTGTCTAGAGCAGTGATTCCCAATCAGGGGCATCCATACCCTAGGGGTTTCTTGAAAAGATTTTAAACAAAGTGTGTAAGTTTTGTATTTGTATGTGGATGAAACATATAGCACAGTGTACATTATAAATATATGACACACTCTCTTCTTCACAACAATGCTAAGCTCTCTCTATCGAAAATCATACAACAGATACAACTGATGTAGTAAATTCAGTAAAATAAACACAGATTGCTTATTTCTCAAATTGTATCAGCATGGGGTGCAGTCACTTAAGTCAACGCAAATCTTCAATAATAAAACATAACTTTACACAACCCCAACTATGCCACAAACCATAATATTCTAAGTCTGGAACCTCAATGAAAATCTAAATTTAATATCTATAATATTAATAATGAATCATTTTCAAGCAGATTTAGACTCATGAAAGACATATGGTTACATATTTCATTTTACAACCATAAAAAGGAAATGGTGTTCTCATTATCGCAATTGACAGATTTCACACCATATTTAAATGTATGCTGATATGAAGAACAGATTTCTGATTTGACGTGACCTTATGAGGGGCTATTGGGGTACATAAGCAAATACTGGTCTAGAGCACATATTTAGCAAATTTCCATTCTATGTGCTTCTATTCCATTATAAATATTCAGCTGACTTATCACTGGAGTATAACCTTTCACTAAAACCATCTCAATTAGAATAGAGCTGACTTTCCTTTCCCAAGCTGTCTTCACATTTTGGTTAATATTGCTGGCTTAATATTGATATCACAACTTCATGTAACATTTATTTAACCACAGGAGGGGCTCACAGTCAAAGCAGTGAGGGAGTTGGAAACAAACACAGTAATGATTAACAGCACCATAGACTACACAAACAAACACAGAGTATAGCGATATTGAGTGGCCTACCTTCCAAATGCAGTGCTGGAGATCTTTCTGTTTGGGCTGGAAAACAAACAAAGGAGAGCTAATTAGACCTTCAACATATTAGCAGGTGTAAATCCTTCTTTTTCAACAACGTTCAGTAAAACATATACTGTATATATGAGGGGTTGGTTTGCATGGTTTGTAGGGCTGTCTCGATTCGTCGATTTTAGTCGACTAGTCGATTTTTAAAAATCGTCGACTTCCATTTTGCTCGCCGGAAGTGGCGCATTTCATGGACGAGAATCCATAAACACATTATTAGACTATTTTCCAAGGCTGCATGATATATTAAACCCATTTAAAAATCACAATTAAGCATAATTGTGAATTCACAAATGCTATGATTCAATTAAATAATTATATGCGATGCAGTTCTAACACAGTATATGCGCTTTAATTATTTACATGCGCGTAGGTTAAGTAGGTGCGTCACAGTAGTTCCACAGAAACTGTTATCATTTACATAACAGTTTCTGTTGAGAACTTCTATCATGTTGTTGAGTTTGGGTTTATTATAACGTTCACCTGGGAACGCAACATGCGCCATTTCATCAGATTTGTAAGGTAAATCATTTATAAATCTACACATACAGAAACAAAGAAGAACACATCGCGATTTCAAAATAAAAACTCAAACCCTCACTCTGAGTTTACACGTTTTGATATCCACAAATTCATTTAATTACAGCGGATATAGCATTTCTGTCCTACAGAAATGGACAAATATTAAAGATTAAGTGGACATTTGAATTAAATGGTGCTTGGTCAATATTAAACAAGGATTAGATCGCACAGTAATGTGTAAAAACAATCATCAAGCCGTCGGCGCCCCCTGCAGGCTTTTGTTGTAATGCGTAATCTACATTAGCTCTATTGTTTATAATACATTATGTATTTTAACGGTTTTGTTCAATAAAACCATATGATTACTTGCTTTTGATACTTTATTTGAACTAATTATTATTGCATTATATATGTATTTTAAGTCATTTTAAAAGCTATTGTTCACGTACATCTGTTTTTATTATATTATAATTATAGGGTCCTATGAAATCCGTTTTATTTCCAAATTTAGTTTTTTTTTTTCCATTTTCATTTTTCTATACTCTGTTTTAATGGTTAAATTAAATTTTATTAATCAAAAAGCCTGTTAATTGAGTTTTACAGTTTTATCTGTACCAAATTCTGTTTTCCATTATTTTCTGGATTCCATTTTAATGGTTACATTAAATTTTTAATAATCAAAAGCATCTCCAATTAATTGATTTTATATTAAAAAAAATTTTTTTTTTTTTTTTTTTTTTAGAAATACTGCACATTTACATTTTTCACCTAAATAAATTCTGGTAAATAATATTTCTGGTAAATACTCCTTTAAAAAGTGTTTTTTGATTATAATTTTATTATTATTAGACTAGAACACGTGGATATGTATTCTTGCACTATAATACTGAACTTTGATTTCAGTGATTTGGACTACGAGACGGACACTTTCTTCTTGCACTCTATGTTGTACTTTTGCTTTAAAAAAGGATTTCACAGAAATTCGGATTTCATTTGGTTTAATAAAATATTCTTAAGTAAAATTGTAGATTTTTTGGTGGGAAATTAATCGTTTAGATTAATCGACTAATCGATAAATTAGTCATTAGATTAATCGAAATAAAAATAGTCGTTAATGGCAGCCCTAATGGTTTGTAGTTATTGTTGAACTTATATTTCCCATGTTGTTGTATAACTTGTATAACAGAACTGCATGGTTGACTTTGATAAATGCATCGGATGCTACACTTGTATAAAAATTAAGAAAACTGGGATACACTTTATTTTAAAGTGTCCTTGTTACAGTGTAATTATACATTTAAGTACTGAGTAATATTAAGTAACTACATGTACTTACTATATGGTTAGGATTAGGGTTTGGCTTATGGTTACTTGCATGTAATCATGCATAATTAAGTGTTATTATAATAGTAAGTACATGTAACGTGTAACAAAGACACCTTAAAATAGTGTTACCGAAAATTTGGTAATACTTTATTTTAAGGTGTCCATAATACAGAGTAATTACCTAATTAAGTACTTAGTAGTAGCCATTGTACTTGCATGAAACAAAATGTACTTACCATGTAACTAAGTTATGGAAAAGCCTATACTTACAGTTTGTAATTATGTACATGTAATAGGCAGCTATTGTTACACATATGTAACAGACCGAGTCTGTTACACAGCTACTTATGTAACCAAAAGATTGTTACATATGTGTTGCAGACTTTATACAACGTAATTATAAATGTAAGTACTCAGACATAAGCTACTTAAAATAAAGTGTATCAAGATTGTACTTCAGTGTACTTCATGTGTATCTATACTGTACACCTTATCCAGCTGCACCTTAGTTTGATTTAACCCACCAGTGCACAGCTTAAATACAAGTAATACCTTTCTAATTACATTAAAATTACAGAATATTACACAGGCATAAGCTACTTAAAATAAAGTGTATCAAGATTGTACTTAAGTGTAGCTGTGTAACAGACTCGGCCTGTTATATATGTGTAACAATAGCTGCCTATTACATCTACATAAACTGTAATTACAGGCTGTTCCATAACTTAGTTACATGGTAAGTACATTTTATTTCATGTAAGTACAACGGCTACTACTAAGTACTTAATTAGGTAATTACTCTGTATTATGACACCTTAAAATAAAGTGTTAGCGAAAATTGTTTATTGACTGTTAAAAATTACATTCTTGCTGAAAATTTGTTAAGAAAAATAATAATAAAAAAAACAATAGATTTGTACAACAATTGATTGAATAGCAGTTCAAAATATTATATGATATTAGTCAAGATGTTCAAATGCTCTGATGTGGAGCAGATCAAAATCACCCAATCATAGGGGTGATATAGACATGCTAGTTAATCATATGTTAGATAATTATCTAAACAAAAACATGAGATTTGTGTGTCTGATGCTTTTAAAATAGTAATGGGACACCAATTTGTACCTATTTTAGTGGAAAGTTCCAGAGGCTTCATTCTATTTTTGGGCATTGCACTTAACCCAGACTCACTCACAATATATTTGCATATAGCGTTGGCCCTGACACGAACATCAGTTCACATACCTCCAACCTTAACAAAGCTCACAAAAGGTCTTTGAATGGAGTTTGTTACATAGCTCAAATATACAACTGCTACATGAGTAAAAGTTGCAGTGGAGAAGAGATCGACACAACAAGAGCAGAAAGCATGTGAATGTTAATGGTTTCCTTTCTATAAGACTGTTCAAGTCTTCACTATCCACTCAGAATTCAAATATTAATAATTTCTATGGGAAAGCACATACTAAAGTTTCATACACAAAACTCTCTCACTCTTCTCTCTCTATCTCTCTTTCTCTCTCTCTCTCTCTCTCACACACACAGAGTTATTGCCGACATAGCTTTTCTAGCAGTGACAGAATGAGGTGTGAACTAATGCATTTCTTGAAGCAGCCTGCTGACAGGGCATTTAGCTGTCATTCCCCCTCTCTATCCCATAGCCCATCCTGTCATTTTTTCTCTTTCCCTTCTATAGTATGACACTCTCTTCACCAAAATCCCTCGGTCTATCTGATCCAATTTCTATTTCATCCTCTGTTTTGAGAGGCTAAGATATGAGAATCTAATTACAAGCCCTCTCAAAAGAAAAAAAAAAAGTTAAAGCAAACTCACTGGAAATCTTTGAAATTGGCAAGGGTGAAGAAAAGACAAGAACAGTATCCAAAGCCTCAGAAGGGTTTGCCTGTTGTTCATGTGTTGTTTCATGTGGATGTGCGTGAGAATGATACAGAGACAAAGAGAGACCGCAAAATACAATGCGCAGAGTCAGATATGTGGATGTGTGTGTAGCTCACTTCCCGATGCCTAATAAAGCTCTAATGGGCTCTAAAGTGGTGGGCTGAATGATGTATGGAAAAGGAAGTGAATCATTATTGGTGCAGAGAGACTGCTGCAAGATATCAAAGCTCCTCCACCTCAGTGGTGTTCTCATATACTCACATTAACACCTTGAGGAACACTCTGGCTCTATTACACTGTTGTTTAATTATGTCTATTGTAGCCCACAGGAAGACAATGTAGAACTGATAAACACTAATCCTCTCAAAGCGCCTCTAATGTGGTTTCCAAGCCACTAAAAGCTTATTTCCCAGATGTGAGGGGTCACTACTTTTACATTACTGAAGAAAAACTAGACAAGTCAGTATTCGCTTAACTCTTATTTCAAAGGTTTAACTCTAACAAGTCTTCCTGAAGATGAGCTTACACCCAGTGTATGACAAACCCATCTGAGTGAAAAAGCATTTTATAACTTTATCTTTCAGATAACAGATGTAAACTGTAGTTTATGCAGTACCTGTTGGTTTTGAGGTTTTTCAGCCTGTTCTCCAGGTCATTGAGCAGACTGACCCTCTTACAACACTGAGAGCAAAACACATCCTTCTGGTCACCAGCATGGCGCATCTTCCGAGGAGTCTGACCAGCACTGGAGGAAACAGAGAGACAAGGAGAGACAAGGTCAAACACATTTATGGCACACCAAATGTGCTGTGCATTCTGAAAATTCATTAAACAATCTAAGCAGAATGTAGAAAAAAAAAAAAAAAAAAAAACTATACAATAGTTTAAACAAAAGAAGCCAAAAATAAAAAGTGAGAATCTCTAGTAAGCCAAGTCTGATAAAAATCTCCCCAACAGAAGCGTCTTATCTATTCAAACATGTCTCAACAGTTATTTGAGCCAAGTAGATTATTTACGTATATATGCAACTTCCAAAAAAAAGAAGATTGGGGGGTGATTTGTAACACCATCAGTTTGAGCACTTAGAAATTAGGTACAAGGATGCAATCATTATGATACATGACCACCATCCTTTGAGGCGGTAGTAGATTGTGTACAAATATAAAGCATTAATATGTCTAAAAAAAAGCTTTTGGGCCACAAAAAACAACAACATTTTACTTCTGGAATATGATTTGCAACCAGATATGCATATTAGATGACAGAACACGTATCATATGAAGCAGATGACCTTGTTTAATTTGATATATACTACAAATCAACATCTACCTGACATATAATGGCTAAGATGATTCTTTTTTTTTTTTACTATATTAAATTAAGATATAGAAGAAGGTAGTGGTTTTGGGGGACAGGTAAACATGTTTAGAACAAGTAAAATTGATTTTTAAAAAAAATAAATGCACAAAAATTGTTTTCTACTCTGTGCTTAAAAAAAAATTTAATTAAAAATATTTTTGACATTGCAAATCCATAGCCACTGGATAGTATTTTGGATAGTATGTCAGCACTAAAAAGCACCATAATGCTGTATCCCTTGTGAGTGAAAAAGTTTCCCACAGTCAGACAGTTCCATCCACTAATACAGTCACTAATATATACATGCTGAAAGAAATCTTGTGTAATGAAGGCAGATATCTGGATTTTTAAACTAATCATCCTTTCATTTTAAGGTAAATCCCTTTGAAAACAGGCTTTGGGGCAGTCAGAGGGAGAGACAATACTGTTGTGGTTAGATGTAAAAAAAAAAAATAATAATAATAATAAAAATAATAATAATAATTAAATAAATGATAATAATAAATACCTAAGGAATACACACACAGACACAGACAAACACACACCTGGAGGAAACAGAAGATCCCAGATCTGAACATCCATTAATACGGATCTCATCATCTGGACAGGGGCTGCTAGGATTGTAGTCTCCATCCTCTCCTTCTCCATAGTCCTCAAACTGCTCCTCATTTAATGAGGCAGATGAACGTGTAGAATGATCAGAAGTCTCAGAGCGATTATACATCTGACCACACCTTGAGGAATGACAGAGGAAATGGAAATTAAAAAAGCATTTATTTTGACTTAGTTTTTTCACTTAATATTAATGAAAGCAATAATTATTCAATTAATTTACAAATCCATAAATTCAGCCTTATGTGCACAAGAAAACATGATAAAAGCACTCACTTTTCTCCTGGGAGGCAAAGCCCAATCCCTTCCTCTTTTTCTTCAGTTCTCCCTCCATCCGATATCTCTGACGACAGAGCGCTGTCTACTGCACTGTCTCTGTCCGACTCTCTCTCCACCCCTCTGCCTTCCTCACCCTCCTCATCCTCAAGTATTGGACTCTCTGGGCACTCCTGGATGGACATGATAACTAGTAGCCCAACCTGTCTTCACTGTACTGTCAAAAGCAAAAGACATTAAACTTTTAGAACAGTCACAACACCTAACCTGTGTTACATAAGAACAGAAACAATTATGAAAATATGAACGCATGGATGTCTGACAGGGATAAAATCTCTGGGAGTGACAACTGCATTTATCTATGATAACCACAGCCATGTGTTGGTGCCTCAAAAGCTGTGAATATGAATATCAACAGTTCACCTATGTTAATAATATTAGTGACTGAACACAATTTAGGGACACAACAAAGAAAAGAAAAATCTTTTAAAAATAGTGTTAAATATGTAAACATTCTTTGTATTCATATAGGTAATTTTGAAAAATGTTTACACCATAAATGTAACTAAAACTGCATGAGGTATAACCATCAAGTAAAAATCATAATCATTATATTCCAAAAAAGTTTTAAATGTATTATTCAAGGTTATCACAAATTATGTATTTACAAATATCATTATGTTTCAGAAACATACTGGCCTTGATACAGTCATGTGGTTAATAAGTCAGGGGTCTCATCTAAATCAGTTTTATGTTGTTGTAACATTTTTTGTAGCATTTTTATAATAAATAAAAATAAAAGAATATGCCATACTTTATATGGTTTTTTTTTTCAACAATGTCATTCTTTTAATGAGGCTTTTTTTGTGTTATCAGAAAAGTTGTATTACCCTGAAACTGAATAACGAATAAAGAAAATAGAAGAAAGAAACAGAAGGAAGTAAACTGCTTGTAATATGTCTTGGCATGGAAAACACAGAAGGAAATGATGAAGGAATCTTTAACATGACAGACCTAAAACAAAAACAAAAGCTACATGGCAAAAATGGGGCAGGCACCAATGTTCCTCCTTTGCAGAAGAATGGACAGAACTGCAAAATTGTAATCTCTTCCCAATTTTTAATCAGTAACGCACTGCTTCTGTGGTTTACCAAACTGGCTCTACAACTAACAGTCACTTTTGTAAGTTGAGCACACAGCAGGTGGGTGTGTGTGTGAGAAAGAAAAAAGAGCTCTTTAGTATTCTGTTGTGCTGAACATGAGGGGGCAGGGATACAAAATGCCAGTGTGTGGTCAGGCTGCTTGAACAGTGAGTGGTCTTACATACACAGAAGCAGTAAGCATGCACACACACACACACACACAACACAAAAAGCGTTTTTTCTTCCACCTTCTTTCTCACACACAACAAACACACACTTTTCTCAAATTTTGTCTCATAGGACAAAATCAAAACAGGTCACAAAATGTAGGTAATTATGTGCCCTTGTATTTGTAAATAGATCTCTTCCTCCACAATATGATCCTTGACTGTCTCATAACAGCAGGGTACCTACTGTATGTTTGAGCACCCGATTATAAATGCACACAACTCGCCGCAACTTGAAACATGACATTCAAAGCCCTGCAGGAAGCTCTTACATAAACGATGCCAACTTTCATTGTAAATGCTAGAAAGTGATCTGTACATGCACACACTGAATGCTTTATTATGCATGTGTGAAAGGCACAAAAGGCAATAGCATTTCAATGCCGTGCCCCTTTAGAATAATATTACATAATGGTCTCCAAAATAATTTTAACATTCAGAAAAAAAAGTGTATTTTCAGATGTTGAGAACACTTGTCAGTTGCAGGCATTATGTAATCCCTTGCTCAGACAATATGCCATACGTGAAACTGAAAAGGCATGCTGTCTGAAAACATGTTCTTTGTGAACCTCAGAAACCTGACATGACTGTACACAATTAACAATTGTGTTTGTTATGACATAGATTTACAATGTGTGCTCTAACATGAGGAAAATATACTTTTTATGGTTAGACATCTTTTGTTCTCATCTCATGATTTTCCCAGCTGTCAACTGAGTACAATATCTAAAACTATTTTCAGCACAAACACAATGTTAAGTATTGAGAAACTGTGAAGTAGCAATGACTTATTGTCTAGTCAAAGACGTGTGAGTCTTCCACCAGTCCACTTAGACAGATGCATTAATAAGTCACAAACATACCACCCACCAGCCACTATATAATACTTTAATGGGTTTCAGCAAACAGCTTCAAGGCCACTGTGGGCAGCTGTTTCATGAATACAGTAAGCAAAACTAAAAGGGGCCTAACTAACAATTTGAACACGTACAGTTAGCAAGCATGATCTAATTTAGACAGAAAGCAAGAGGTGCACCAATTATTAAATGACTTGAAACCAGCTGAAGTGAAAAGGAAAAAAAAAAATATATAAAAAAAAAAAAAACTTGTTACTGGATTCAAACAGAATACTAGGATTAAGTAAGACAAGGAAGAGCAAGCTTAGCAATGACAAACCTCTCCACCTCTAACATCATTCTTAGAGAAGTCTCGGTTTCATGCAGGGTGAAACACTGCTCCCAAAACAACAAACTGGTTTAGTCAGGTAATTACATGAACTGCAACAACAGAATCTAGAAAGGTAAACTCATGCAATATCACTAAGAAGAAATTATAAAAACAAAATCCTTCCCCAGGGCAGAATGGGTGCAGCTAAAGACTACAGAACTAGAATCAATAGTGTACATTAGACCCTTACTAGATACACAGACCCTTTTTGAAATGTGACGTCTCATGTCCGCCCTTGAACCAAAGAGCCCACAGGCCCTGTTCTCATTTCCATCTTATTAACAGCTTATCATCATAAGCTCCATTTAACTGCTCACTGCCTAGAGAATTCAAAGCAATCCTCATCAGGCCTCTTTACTAACTTGAATCAAAAGGAAATTAAACCCCAGTACATACACTCTTCAAACTCTTGGTTAAGTTCATTAGTTTACACAGTCAGTGGATGATTTTACCTTGGATTTATATCACTTTTCTTAATCTTTTAGTCTGTAAAGATACACACGCAAAAGTGTGTATAGGAGCCTGGGTCTACTTGGAGATGTTGTCACAGATTAACCACCAGACTATTTCAAGATGTTACTATATCTCAAGAACTATGAGGTTTTCAAATAAGAGTTAAATAACACAAATAATTGTTAAAAAAATGCTCTTAAAATTTACCATTATAATTACTTCCCTGTTTTTATTGGACATGAGATAATTCAATTATCGAAGGTGTTAGTTAATACACCTTTACATTTCAAGTTGACTAAACTTTTTTGTGAATTGTATGTTTCAAAGTAAAATACTAATATGACAATTTGTTTGCATTACTGTAGCTGGAAGTAAATTTTAAGTTAACTCAATAAAGCCACACTAGCTTTTATCTAAGCAAGGGTCTACTATATAATGAAGCTTTTCCATGAAGATTTTGACCTGATAGATAGAATGGTTCTAAATAAAAGGTGATTTCTCATAAATTTCAGGTTGGGGACAGGTTGCCACAGGCATTGTAAATGTTCCAATGGTTTGATTTTTTCATATATATAGATTTTAAATTTCTGCTGTTTCATGAATTGGTTTATAATTGCTTTAGTGCAATAAATTATAATATAAAATAAATAATAATACGCTTTATAATGGATTGTTTAATGGCAGGTTCCACTGTAACTTAATCCATGTCTTTTTCCTGAACAGAAACGGTGAAAATATTCAATAGCTTTCTTGTACACAAAGAATTAAGGTATGTCCCAATACAGAAATTCAAAATTTCAAAATTTACCTACAAATATTCACTGGAGTAAAATGTAATCCCGGTAGCAAAAACTGAATGCATTACTTTTTGATCCTGCCAAACCAAACTGATAATAACCATACTTTTTTCATAAATTTTTGTTTCTTTTTGTTTTGTTTTGTTCTTTTTTAAATAAATAAAAGGATAAAAGAAGCCTTTTTCAGAATCACAACAGAATCTGCACTCTGTACAAAACCTGACTGTTCTATTAGGCCAAAAGCAGGCTCAGGTGTTTTTGTCACATGAGGAGCGGTTACTATGCTGAGGGATTTCTATGGAATGCTCTTATTTGTCAGCTGTAAGCCCAGAAACTCTTTGGACAATACTAAGCGACCTATGGGAGGTAGCATGATGTCACAGCTAAACTAGCTGCACTACATCTTAAAGATAATTCTTATATAAGTCATTTCTTATCTATGATTAAAATATCTATTACACTGGGGAAAGTCAAAGTCTTTTTTATATAAACAGTATACAAGGATTTTCTAGACAAGTAAAAATTATTGTCTTGTTTTCAGAAAAACAAGTCAAAATTAAGTAGAACAAGCAAAATAATCTGCCAGTGGAGTAAGCAAAATAATCTTGTTTTCTGTTTGAAATAAGATTATTTTGCTTACCCCACTGGCAGATTATTTTGCTTGTTCTAAGCAAAAACTCACTTAAATTTGACTTGTTTTTTTTTTTTTTCTTAAAACAAGACAATAATTTTTACTTGTCTAGAAAATCCTTCTTGATTTAAGAATTTTTTAGATATTTTGGTGGAAACAAGACAAAAAATCTAAGTAAGAAAATAATTTTTTGCAGTGTTTAAGTGAAACTGATCAGAGATTGTGATTAGAAAAAGGGGAAAACAGTGAGACACATTATGGTCTAATGAGAATATTCAGACCACTGATTCAGGGCCTGTTCAGCTAAATCTGAAATCATTAAGGAAACAGGGAGAGGATTCCCAAGAGGGATTTGCACATTGGCAATTGGCACAACTGGGTGTGTTAACAGGCAGTCTGAGATCATGTGTTAGAATTTACTGCCATGTAAAATCTAGTGTCTATTGCCGCATATACATCTTGACCCATCTCATGGTATTTTCTTATATACTCAAAATCTGGAATCAGCACAGTTTTAGAACAGAAGTGACAGTATAATGTATCATACTGATTCATATTTCTCACTCAGCTGAGACGACGGTTTCACTCCCACACACACCCAGGAAAAAACAAAAAGATCCGTCAGGGCCGAGCTGATGCACAGGAACCAATGACTCACCATCCTGAGATGCACTGCAATTTTTGCAATCCAAAAAAAAAAAATGTCAAAAAAAAAAACACCGTTCCCACACTATGGTTTTGTCAATAGCAAAAACTCCCTGCCAAGACCAGGTTTACTTCCCAAATGAATAATTCTCAGATTTAAACAGTGCAACATTTAATGCATCAGCAAAAAAATGTATATTTATAAACGTACTATTTCTGTGGACTGCTATATGTGTCTGTATATATGTACAGTGTAGATTGTGCCTGGTTGCTATGCCGATTATTTATTTATTTATTATTTTCAAACATACAGCTGGTCTTTGTTTAGACTCTGCTGTGCAGCTTGTAAAGTGCATCGAAACCTGGACTGTGCTAAAGTGGTAACTCAAGTCGAGGGGTTTTGTGTGAGAGATATCTTGATACAGAGATACAGAAAACACTTAAGTGTATTTCAAGAGTACTTCTAACAAAGCTGTCAAAGCCAAAAAAAGCTACAATTTCTCGAAGCACATCTGATGCTGAATGTCATACCTATTGAATAAATGTTGTAGGAGTCCTGTAATAAAAAAATGTCACAATTGCTTAGTGGTCAATATATCAATTCTGACAGATTTTCAGAGATTTTTATGCAGGTTGGTGTTTGAATATTTTACACAATACATTAAGTGTGTGGAAAGTCAAGTGGGCAATTAAATTCAAGTATGCCCTGGTCCTGTTGTGTCTATATTTAGCAGACTCAAACTAACTGAGACAGCGGAAAGAAAGAAAAAGAAAGACTGTTTGCAAGGGTGAGGGACAGGTGATACAACAAATGTCAGCAAAATGATAGATAGGGACAGCAGGGCTGCCACACTGTCTCAAACACATATACATACTTCCATTAACAATTTAACTTTAAAATATGAAGTTACGTATTTAAAAAATCCAATATTAAAGTTAACCAAAATCTGTGTAATGGTGATCTTTCTCCAAAGTCTACTATCAGCAGCAGTTTTAACAGCGTATTTAATTTGTGACAAACTAGACAATTACAATTCTAAGGAAATTCTGTATTTGAAGGTTTCAGTTACGGACCAGATATTTAAGCAACTGACATCCATATTCAGTGACACTCAAATCAAATCTAAAACACTCACCTAGAATACATTTTAAATGACCTATCATGACTCAGGCTGGTCTAGTTACCTGATGAGGTGCGTTCTGCGTGTTCCAGGAACACGATTATTGTCAGTTATATCAAGACCTACATTTGTTAGACCAGATTGTGAGATTACAGTCAGTATATTCTAACAAAACTTTATAAGAGTCTAGCTTCTACCAGGTTTTAATGGCATTCTAATGTCAATCACTCTCATGACACCTTCCACATACATCAAGTATATGCAATAATTCCATTTTAAAGGAAATTTTTGTTTTGCAAAAAAGACAAAGTGTCAAGCTCAGAAACAACTGCGATACATACTTTGACCTACATATTGATTATGTCTGCTGCTACTACAAATTACTTTTAGGTTTATGCACACACAAGTTGCCAGCTGCCCTCAATTAACAATTAATCTCATTATCAATTGACTGCAGGGCAATCAGAAAGTTTAACAATGAGAGAAAGAGACAGTCAAACAAAAAGACAGTCTAGGCATGTTAGTGGTAGTAAAGAATGTCAGACTTGGGGGAAAATAAATGAAACAGAGTGTGAGAAGTAACAAAAATGAGAAGGGAACAAGTAAATGTAATCCACAAATGAGCAACACAAACATGAAACCCTTGACATCAATTCCTTATATTCCTTAAATCCTTTCCTCCTTCTGTCAAACACAATATAAAGTGCTCCTCTTACCCTGTCTCTCACAGCCGAGTGACCATGATCTCTTCCACTCCTCACAGTCCACTTCTACTATCCACTGTTGTCATCCAACTCAAATCCAAACAGGTGAGGCCTCATCCACTGGTAAGCTTCTGTTCAAAAGTCCTTAAATACTGTAATCCACAGCCAAGGAAAAGAGAGAGAATCCTTATGCTAACTATTTTCATATGCTTACTTCTTGAATTAATCTAACAGTTTCTGAAACTTGTGCAAACACTGCACGATTCAGGCTTGCTGAACCACACACCCTCCCTCTACACACTCACAGAAGCTCTGACAGCAGTTGCTGGTTTCCAGCCACTCCTACTCTCCCCTTCTCAATCTCTATGGCTGTTGTCAGGCAACCGGCTTCAGGGGAGGTCCTGTGGGTGGAGCTGAAAAAGCTGCACGTTGGCTCCTGTATAAAGTATTTGCATATGCAGGTACACTTAGTCGCTGTGGCAACAACAAGTGCGTTAGTTTGAAAGCTGAGAGGCTTAGGGACTTGAAACATTACAAAAATTCAATTCAAGTGAAACATTTTCAAATTCAGTTGAAAAAAAAAAAAAAAAAAATCTAAAAAGGATTTGTATCACCAGAAATGTCACAAAAGGGGAAGTTGGAGGAGATGATATTAATTGCAACACATCACACACAAAAGTACCAGACCTCACAATCTCACTTCCTTCCTTACAAGACCAGTTTGTATTGCGTGTTTGCGCATATGATTCATTGTGAAACTGGATTTGTGGTTGTATTGCACTATTGCAGACTTGGAAACATGTCTTCTCTCAAAAAGCCCTCTTACATCTGCAACTATCTCTCAGAGTGAAACTTACTCTTATTACAGTTACATCTGCTCTGAAATCTAATTGTGAAAAACAAATTAGATGGACAAGAGCATTAAATGCTCATTTATTTCAGTGAACTGTCCTGTTAGCCTACCTCCCACCCTGATCATTCTAACAAATGACCCGTGACTTCTAAAGCCCTGTGACTATGAGCCCAGCAGCATAATCCCTGAAGACATTTATTCACAAGCAAAGCCCAGCTTAATGAAATAACATACACCTGCTGCTCCATACTAGACCAACTGAGTACTGTACCAACTGAGCATGACTCAGTACTTGCCCCAGTTCTTCTTTTTCTGAAACATGTATTGTTGATTTTTGTCTTCTGACCTGTTTTATTTTCACACTCCCTGTATGTCTCCTCATATCAAGTTTTCTCACTGTCTGTTTTGCATTAGCTCGGGTAAATGTTCTTCATCCACACCTGTCTCCAGTTTCTCACTTCACATCACATTAATACAAGTGACCCCAAACGACACAAAACCACATCCAGCTCTTTTAGCTAAACCTCTTGAGGGAAGTTGAAAACAAAATCACTTGTGCGTTTATGGCTCTTATTCTTCCTGATATCTCATTTGGACAGCGGTATCTTGTTTCTCCTGGTATTTGAAGGAACAAAAAACGGATGGTGTAAATTTTCTCTCCCTCTGACCTCTGATTTTATCTACCATATTTTAGCTTCTTGACAGGAAAAAAGATGTAGAGACACTGGAGAATGATTGAGAAAAAAAGTGAGACAGGGAGAGATTGGACTCTTTGGGGGGGGTGAATGAAAGCTAATTATCTGGAAAGGAATGTTTTCTCATGGGCTCTCTCAGAAAGAGTTTGGCCACAGGTCAACCAATGGCTGCAGGCTATTTGTTTAAATGCAATTTGTTAAAGGTTTGTGCCCCTTTCCTTGTAAAGGCTATCAGTGATTCTATTCAGACTCTGCAGTCCAGAGTATAATTCACATGGACAGACTGAATAAAAGCCTTCAAATGACTTTAGAATACATTTCCCATTTTTAATCAAAGTGTGGAGTTTGAGTTAATGTGTGAGCTCGAGATATATTACAGCCCACTGTGAAATAAAAGTTCAAATAAGTAGACTGCCTAGGCAGAGTGTGTGTAAGGCTGGATAAGGCTTAGCTTTCCCCTGGCAAAGACAAAGGGTGTAGCTTGACGTCCAGCTCACCCTCTCTAGATGTAAATGGTGGAGCTTGTAGGCCCAACCACACCCAACCATAATCCTATCCCAAAATATAGCTAGGCCAAGCTCCACCCATCAGGTCCACAGAGGTGGACCTGGACTAGGTCATTTGGCTCTGCAGTGAGTACCACTTAAAAATTAATAGGGGCTTGGGGGAAAAAAATGGCACGTGCTGTACAATTAAATTAAATCTATTACAGTTGAATAAAGCGAAAATAAAATGAAAAATGTGGATTGCATCAAATTCAGATCCGCTCATGTTGCATCATATTTCTTTTCACACATTTTTACAGCGTTGCGCATTATAATTAATCGCACACAATAGAGTGGTGTATGACGCCAGAACACAGAAGACTAATTTGCCACTGGTTCCTTCAAGATTTTCTGTGGGGTTTTATAATGGCATTTTCAGTTTCTGAGTAAAATAAAGCCTGTGGTGAATATAACTTGATGATACTTTGACCTTTTTCTACAATGTAAACTGGACACCCAAACTGAAAATGTGAAGAAGTTATGTTTATTTTGAAAATGTATGTTTCTTACAAGTAAATTGCTAAGAAAGTTTGAGATGTCAGTTGTCACATGGATTTGTCGTGTTGACAAACAGACAGCTTCTCTGTAAGAGACTTCTCTATGCTTCATACAACGCTACAGTATTTAAAATACTGTCTCTGTATTCTAAAAAGATTCAGACTCTAAAAAAGAGATAAAAAGGGAACTCTCTAAAAAACATAGATGAAAGAAAAGAATAGAGACAGAACATGTGATGGAATAACCTGCTAAACAAATTGTATTTAGCCAGAGTGGCAACAGTTTTTAACTGCAGATAGGCCTATAGAACTGTAGGTGTTTGGCCAGTGGATTTGCATGCATACTAATGAACATGACTGGGGACAGAATATATAAACAAAATCCTTCCCCCAGCATAGGTAATGATTGTCAGAGGAGGTCATTCATATAACTTAATAATACTTATGCTAAAAAAGACGTGCAAACATGCGCACAGAGAAAGTATGAATATAGAGTTTATTTAAGACCAAGCATGTTCACACAAACCTTGGTAAAATGTCAGTCAAACCAAAGATATAAGTTTATAACCTCAATTCATTTGCCATGCTTGAAATCTATTGATGAAGAAACATTTAATAACCATTTAAAATGCTCTTCAGGGCTGTGCCAATAACACAGCTTCACTCCAGCATATTCCAGCCAGAAAACTGTCATCACTGGCAAATTGCTGAGGTCATCAGATTGGTCTACGCCTTTTGATTTTGAAGACTCCCTCCTGCCTACACATGCAGACCCCCTGCAGTTTGCAAGCGCAAGTCAATTTGAATTCCAGCGGATTTACCCCCATGAACTAATATTCTTCACATGGGATCTACACAAAAGAAAAGATAAAGCCTCAGCTGTTCCTTGTACCTCCGCATTCTCAGCATTCTTAAACCAAAACTAAGTAATATTAAATTTAATTACAATTAATGAGTTCTATAAATATAGTTCAATACAAGTTGCTTTGTTCAAAAAGAATTTTATCCTCACCTTGACCATCATGGTGTGTGTGGTAGATGATTGATAAGTCTTCCACTCCAGTTTTTATAACACAGAAGACTTAAGAACTATGGAAAAGCTTGCAGAAATCAGTTGCTTGTAGAAAAATCCCCTCAGCACAAAAGCAGCTACATGCTGACTGCATAGTCACAGGAAAGAAAAAAGGAATCAGATATGCAGAAAGTCAGGTCAGGCAAAAAGCGGAAAGCACAAATGTGGAACACTTCCTAAACATGTCTCTTAAACTTTTTGATGGCTGAATTTGTAAAAACTTCAATGTTTATCTCTTTCTAGGTCACAGTAATGATTAGGAGATCAGGTTAGTATGTACTAAAGCAGGGAACTAGGTTAGTATGCTTTGAAAAAAAATGTTAAGGAAAGAAAAGATGGTTCTGTTGGCTCATAGATATTTCATATTTATCAAGCTTTGATGAGAAGTAACTTCTAGAATGAAATGATTTGATAAAAGTCACACTAAGTTATTATTCAACTGTCAACAGATGCAATAGACAAACAAACTCAGTCTTTAAAAAAAAAAAAAAAAAAAAAAAAATATATATATATATATATATATATATATATATATATATATATATATATAATATATATATATATATATATATATATATATATATATATATATATTTACCAAACACCAATGACTTGTACATACTCTATATGGACAAACGTATTGGGACACCCTCTTCTTTAGAACAGGAAAAGGCACTTACAAAACTGTGGCAACAAAGATGGAAGCATAATGCATGTATTTAAAAATTGTATTTCCATCTCTGTTGCAACAGTTTTGGAAGTGTCTAAAATGACTGTAGCCATATGTACAAGTCATTGGTGTTTGGTGATGAGTTTTTGGCTCAAGATCTGCATTTAAAGTCACACCAGAGGTGTTCAGCTTGGATTAGGACTTGGCTTTCTGCAGACCAGTCAAGTTCTTCCACACTGACTGAATCAATCATTTCTTTTTGAACCTTGCCTTATACACAGAGGCACTGTCATGTTAGAATAGAAAAGGGTCCTGTCTGAACTGTTGCTTTAAAATTAGAAGCACGCAATTCCCTAGAATATCATTATATGCTTAAACATTAAGATTTGTACTCATGGAAATTACTAAAGTAGTCAAACCTGTTCATTAGAAGGGGGTGACCCAATACTTTTGGCAATATAGTGTATATATATATATATATATATATATATACAGGTGCATCTCATTAAATTAGAATGTCGTGGAAAAGTTCATTTATTTCAGTAATTCAACTCAAATTGTGAAATTCGTGTATTAAATAAATTCAGTGCACACAGACTGAAGTAGTTTAAGTCTTTGGTTCTTTTAATTGTGATGGTTTTAGCTCACGTTTAACAAAAACCCACCAATTCACTATCTCAACAAATTAGAATATGGTGACATGCCAATCAGCTAATCAACTCAAAACACCTGCAAAGGTTTCCTGAGCCTTCAAAATGGTCTCTCAGTTTGGTTCACTAGGCTACACAATCATGGGGAAGACTGCTGATCTGACAGTTGTCCAGAAGTCAATCAGTGACACCCTTCACAAGGAGGGTAAGCTACAAATATTCATTGCCAGAGAAGCTGGCTGTTCACAGAGTGCTGTATCCAAGCATGTTAACAGAAAGTTGAGTGGAAGGAAAAAGTGTGGAAGAAAAAGATGCACAACCAACCGAGAGAACCGCAGCCTTATGAGGATTGTCAAGCAAAATCGATTCAAGAATTTGGGTGAACTTCACAAGGAATGGACTGAGGCTGGGGTCAAGGCATCAAGAGCCACCACACACAGACGTGTCAAGGAATTTGGCTACAGTTGTCATATTCCTCTTGTTAAGCCACTCCTGAACCACAGACAACATCAGAGGCATCTTACCTGGGCTAAGGAGAAGAAGAACTGGACTGTTGCCCAGTGGTCCAAAGTCCTCTTTTCAGATGAGAGCAAGTTTTGTATTTCATTTGGAAGCCAAGGTCCTAGAGTCTGGAGGAAGGGTGGAGAAGCTCATAGCCCAAGTTGCTTGAAGTCCAGTGTTAAGTTTCCACAGTTTGTGATGATTTGGGGTGCAATGTCATCTGCTGGTGTTGGTCCATTGTATTTTTGAAAACCAAAGTCACTGCGCCCGTTTACCAAGAAATTTTGGAGCACTTCATGCTTCCTTCTGCTGACCAGCTTTTTAAAGATGCTGATTTCATTTTCCAGCAGGATTTGGCACCTACCCACACTGCCAAAAGCACCAAAAGTTGGTTAAATGACCATGGTGTTGGTGTGCTTGACTGGCCAGCAAACTCACTAGACCTGAACCCCATAGAGAATCTATGGGGTATTGTCAAGAGGAAAATGAGAAACAAGAGACCAAAAAATGCAGATGAGCTGAAGGCCACTGTCAAAGAAACCTGGGCTTCCATACCACCTCAGCAGTGCCACAAACTGATCACCTCCATGCCACGCCGAATTGAGGCAGTAATTAAAGCAAAAGGAGCCCCTACCAAGTATTGAGTACATATACAGTAAATGAACATACTTTCCAGAAGGCCAACAATTCACTAAAAATGTGTTTTTTTTTTTATTGGTCTTATGAAGTATTCTAATTTGTTGAGATAGTGAATTGGTGGGTTTTTGTTAAATGTGAACCAAAATCATCACAATTAAAAGAATCAAAGACTTAAACTACTTCAGTCTGTGTGCACTGAATTTATTTAATACACGAGTTTCACAATTTGAGTTGAATTACTGAAATAAATGAACTTTTCCACGACATTCTATTTTACTGAGATGCACCTGTGTGTGTATATATATATATATATATCTGTGTCTTATGGCTGTGAATTTGTAAAAAAAAAAAAAAAAAAAAAAAAAAAACTAATGTTTATATAGTGCTGTTAAAATTTGACCACAGTAAGGTTTCCTATAGGGCACAGCCTGTGCTTGTGATGCCTTAAAATGCTTCCTAGGTCGACAGTTCTCTAGGTTTTTGGAACATATAGAAGTGGTAGAGAAGAAGTCTCACTTTGAGAGTCAATAAATGCAGAGAACATATCACAGCTATACGGAACATTCAAACATACATTCTCTAAAGTAAATCTCACCTGTGCAACACGTTGTAATTGTTGAGAAAACACAATCATTGTCAAAAGCATAAAAATTCCTCCTTCCTGATTGTAAAATGTAACATTTAAGGTATTGTTGTTCACCCAAAAATGAAAATTCTGTCATTATTTACTCGCTCTCAAGTTGATACAAACAATGAGTTTCTGTCTTCTGTTGAACAGGTCTCTGCTCATACTAAATACAAGCACAGAAAATAATTGTAGAGGGAATACTGACTTGTGCACTACACACACATACACACACAAGGTAATAAAAAAGAGCCTGCTGGCTGTCCCAGTACAATCAATTACTGTGCTGAGTTCAATGGAAATGTTTGTGCATGTGCGTATGCAGTAGTACAGAACTGAGTCTATGTGACAGCACATTCATTCAACCATAACACCACAGAGCACTCTGCAACCTAATTAAAGAAAGTCTGTGTGTCTGCAAGTGGGGAGGGGAAAAAGGTAAAGAGGAAAACAACACAGTAAATGTAAGAAGTTTGTATGAAGAAAGGGTGGTATAAAACCCTGAAGAAATTCTGAGAATGGCACTGTCACACACTTAGTCAGATAAATAAATAACACTCAAATACACACAGGCAAATGACAAATCTAACATAGTGTCTCCTGCCCATCAGTTGACATGAAAAACAAAGCAATGAGCCCAAGATTCACAGCAAAGCAAAGTGCAGGTTTATTGAACAGTAAACCCAGGCCCAGGGCATGATGAAAACAAACACTCTGCTGGCAAATCAGAGAGAACACTGATAACATGAAATGCGTGTGTGTGCGTGTGTGTGCGTGCGTGTGTGTGTGCGCGTGCATGCGTGCGTGCGTGTGGATGTATTAATGCTTATAAAGAGCTTGGCTATCAAACCCATTTTCTTCACTTTGCAATAGCATGATGCAAATGAGATAAAGTGGTTAATAATGAAGGTATGACTTTGAACAAACCAAAAAATAGCTTTCTCTTGGTTCCACTAAATCCTGGTCATGTAAAAATATGTGTGAATACATTATTATTATTTTTCAGGCATTGAAATGTGATTTGCATGTGTTAGTTAATAAACAACATTTCAAACCATTTATAATCATATACAAAGAAATTGCCAAAATGTGTTTTGTTTTGCCTATAAGCAGGAAAGGATGAATATAGTGATATGTATGCAGCCATATAGAGAATATTGCAGTTGTCATGTTGTATTATTTAAGTATTTATTTGTTTGTTTATTCATAATTAAAGTGTCTACTTAAAAAAAAAAAAAAACTATTTACCTAACAGTAAGTATAAAGTGTATAAAATGTAAAGTTAAGCTACAAGGCAATTATTAGATTTGTAAAGTCTGTTACACTAACCTTTTTACAATATCTTTATAATAATGTATGCAGGGTTAAGACCACTGAGGGTTCTTCTGTTCCCTATATTTTGTCTGTCACAGTCTGGGTAACGCTACAGGAGTCTAAACGGAGAAATGGAATCTGTTTACCAATGTCATTGTAAGGTGTTCATGAAGGCTCATGTGTGTCAATGTGAGTGTTTCTGTGTGAAACCAAATGGCCACAGTCTGCAGGAGGTGCAGGTTATCCCTGCTGTGAGCATCTGGACACTCAACACATCACAAATGTCAAACACACCCACCCCTCACACAACTCAGTGACATTTAAGAGTCATCCTGAACCCAAACATCAACTTTGTGTTCAAGCATGAAGTAGAATTTTTATTCTTCCTCTCTTTGTCTCTAGTTCCTATAATGCAGTTCCTCTGTGGACAGAAATGACATTATAAACTTCTTCACTCTAAAAGGCTGGTGTGCTGCTGCTGCTGCTGGGTGAAGGACTAAACAAAGCTGAAACAGGAAGTCCAGAGAAATGTGATGCATTGTTTAACATCATTATATGGACTTTTTATTTTTTATTTTTTTGTCCTAGAGCCTTAAACGGTGAAAATTAATTTTACACATTTTAATTTCACAATTACCATGACTGCCAAATCTTTGTGACTGTTCATCCATGATCCATGGCCTTATCTAGCTTAAGTAAAAATCATGTGTGGATGTTACATACAATACTTTAAATTAAACAGGAGAACCTATTGATTCAGATGATACCATTACTGTCATGTAACATCTATTACCAAATTGTTCTTCACTTCATGTCTGGCAGACCAACCTAAAATATGAAGCCTTCTAAATCATAAAATTATGGTCCTCTGTTCTTCAAATAATTTATGCTAAATGTACTGCTAAAATTACAAGTGGCCCTTAATAACCTTTAGCAGTTTCCTGAAGTATTTCCTGCTGGAAGAAAGGTCATTGATTCCATGTGTAATTAGATTAGCATTTAACACTGGATTAATTATTGCTGAGACGTATCGGCTGCCAACATAAGATAAAGCTAAGCATGGCGCCAAACATGTCATACAGCATGCCAGAAGATGTCAAAGTCAGGGATCACACTTATAGGATTAATTGTCAGATCTCAGTGTGATGCATGGAGGCAAACTCACAGTATGGATTTTTGATGCTCTTCCAGGTGGCCTGCTGTATGTGATCTTAATTCTCATCAAACAACAAAATAATGTGTCATAGATTAAAGGACAAGTAATTAACTAAAAAAAAATAAATAAATAAAATAAATTCATGTGATATGCATAAATATGCACAAAAACATGCAGAAAGAAAGTGTGTCAGACTGAGAGTCAGTAAACATGTGACCACACACAAGAACCTTTATTTAGACCTCTGTGGATAATTTAGAATAAGGGCAGTGAAGTCACAAAGCAAGTTAGTTAACCTATACATCAAAAGGCAATTAGACTCCATGAACATTCCAAATCTAACTGTACTTAAATTATAATTTAATTAAAATGTTAATAGTTCTCTACTTTTTACTTTTATATTTATCATTTAGTAGCCACTTTTATCTAAAGCAACTTACAATAGAAGGACAAGAAGCAATCAAAGCAACACAAGTGCAACAATATGTAAGTGTTGTGAAAAGTCTTGGGCAGTCTAGCACAGTATATGCAAATAATATATACGGTATATATATATATATATTAATTATATTATGTATATATTATATATAAGTAAAATGAATAAAAAGTAGATATAATAGAAATAGGGGAAGTCGTGGCCTAATGGTTAGAGAGTTGGACTCGTAACCTAAAAGGTTGCGGGTTCGAGTCTCGGGCCGGCAGGAATTGTAGGTGGGGGGAGTTGAGTGTACAGCGCTCTCTCCACCCTCAATACCACGACTGAGGTGCCCTTGAGCAAGGCACCGAACCCCCAACTGCTCCCCGGGCGCCGCAGCATAAATGGCTGCCCACTGCTCCGGGTGTGTGTTCACGGTGTGTGTGTGTGCACTTTGGATGGGTTAATTGCAGAGCACAAATTCCGAGTATGGGTTGCCATACTTGGCCACATGTCACTTCACTTCACTTCACTTCACTTAGAATAGAGAGTACTAGTGTTAGAGGGTCAAAATTTTTAAATCAATAAAAAAGAAAAGTATAGAAATAGAATAGAAAGTGCTAATGTAAGTGGGTCAAGTTTTTTATAATAAATAAAAATAAAACCAGTATACAACAGAAATAGAATAGTGTTGGAGGGTCAAGGTTTTTTACTGAATAAAAAGAAAACAAGTAGATAGAATAGAAATAGAAAAGACAGTGCTAGTGTAGATCAAGTGTAGATGGAATTTTTATTCTCCTAAGTTTCACACTCTAAGTTTAATACTCTATAATGTGTATTCAGAATGTGTGTGGAATCAGGGGACAAGAGAGGAATGGAGGCATGAGGGGATTGGTCAGCAAATGAGTCAAATAATACGTTAGCTAGTAGTATTATAAGTATTATAATAGTATAAAGTGTTCAAAGGTTCTGAAAGTGTCCCCCTAAAAACTGTGCTTGTACAAAACCTCTCTGTTCAAAGTTGGACCATAATTAATTCAAATAGACTAATGAATGAATGAAGGAATGAATGAATGAAATAGGCCTATATCTGTAAATATATATTGTGAATATCTATCTGTAACCAGAAGAGAAATTCATAAATACTGTATAAAATAAATTGTCAAATACTAAATACAGACTGTAGAATTAATAAATAATTCTACAGTATAAAATAACTGTATAAAATAAATTGTCAAATACTAAATACAGATTGTAGAATTAAAAAAAAAAACTGTGCATTGTTTATCCGTTTAATTTAGATAAACTTCAGATTAAAGTATAATTCACCACGACCCACAAGTCTTCTGGTCTGTATGAAATCACAGATTCACAGAAGTGGTCTTTTTCTATGAATGCTATTTGCTGAAGGGACTTACTAGTGAAACTGAATGGAAACTGTGATAAACACCTTGACGTCTATAGTTAAATAAAATAATGATAATGCTAAAATGATTCTTCAAAAAATTCTTCAGAATCTTCCAAACTCTACACAGATTTTCAGTCTTGCTTTTACCAACCAAATATTCAAACAACAATTTTATAAGCAAACATTGCCCTCTTGTGTACATTTGAAGAAACTATGATATTTGTACCTTTGCGCAAAAAATAAAAATAAAATCACAACGCAACAAATTTGTTTTTTTATTTTCAGCTTTTAAAAGAAATATTACTATTACATTTATTTTATATAAACTGTATTAGAACGTAGCATGAAAGAATGTACTTATTTAAATTAAACATTTTCTACATATGGCCTAAGGATGTCAGTACATTCAAAATGAGAAACAATCGCAGTTAATGTTGTAATATTTTGTCTATTGACAATTCTTAGCTCATCAGTTGATTCATGACTCCGTGTCGCGAGGACCGTTGAAGTTTCGTTTCTCCGCCTACTTAAGTTTCGTTTTTACTAAGGGCGCAGTTGAGTTGTGTTGTCAGTGATCGCTGTTAACTTGGACGTGTCACAATGGCGGAAAATATGTCTCTGTTAGGTCTAGAAGACGAGCTGACATGCAGTATCTGTTTATGTCTGTTCGAGAACCCGGTGAGTTTAATCTGTGGACACAGTTTCTGCACCAACTGTCTCGAAGCGACATGGAAGGACAGGATAGCATATCTGTCCTGCCCTCAGTGCCGAATGGCGTTCCCCAGCAAACCTGAACTAAAGAAGAACACCGTCCTCAGCGCGGTGCTGGACGCCTATAGAATAAAAGCAGGTGTCTCTGAACCCGTCAAGGAACATTTTGAGGTGAAAAAGGAAGATCCAGATGCGATCAAATGTGATAACTGCATGGAAGCCAAAGCCGTCAAAACTTGTCTGACATGTATGGCGTCTTATTGTGAGGATCATGTCAGGCCTCACCGGGAGAATGCCATTTTTCGGGCGCATCAGCTGTCTGATCCGCTGGCAGATCTGATGGAGCGTCTCTGTTCAGATCATGGCAAACTGATGGAGTTCTACTGCAGTCAGCACCAGAGATGCATTTGCAGTACCTGTCTGCAGGACACGCATAAAGGCTGTGAGTTTATCACGGCAGACGAGCGACGCTTCAAACAAAAGGTAGGGCCTATTTGGAAACCTGAATGTAGAAACAGATGTGAACAAATATGATAGATAATCCTGTTAAGTGTTTTTTCTGTAGCATAATCTACTCAAATAATATCAAACGAGCAAGAACGCAGGTGTCGTGCCCAATTTTGACCCCCTGCCAAATTATTAAATCGCTACCTGATTCCCTAATCCTAACCCCTCCCCCACACCTACTCATAAACCTACCAATACTAGCGGGTAATAATCAAAATTGACCACAACTGTTATTTGTATAGCTCTTTAATGCAATACAGATTGTTTCAAATTAGCTTCACCAAAACAAACCGTGTCGCAAAATTAAATTCTAAAATGACTCTTGCTGAAGAGCAGCTTTACAGAAGACAGTTGTCATTATTCAGCTTAATTTAGGCAGTGTTGATTCAGTTTAGTTCAATAACATTGTCAATGGTGCAGTTTCGCCAACAAAAAAATGGTTTTAAGTCAGTTATTTCTATCTTTTGCTGTAGTGAGTCAGTAGGAAATATCAGTTTACATTTCCAAACATTTTTATTGCCATTAATTGTAATAATCCAGTGAGACTAATCCAGGAGTCTGACAACAGCCAGTGCTCCACACAGAGATCTGATCTGATCATTATCCAGTCTGTCTGGAATGACATGAAGAAACAGAACAAACTGAGACAGACTAAATCCAGAAGAACTGTGGCAACGTCTCCAAGACGCTTCAAGAGACCTGCCTGCAAAGCTACAGTACTGTTAAAAGTTTTAGGCAATTGTGTAAAAATGCTGTAAAATGAGGATGCTTTCAGAAATAATGCCATGAATAGATTTGATTTATCAATTAACTTCTATTAACTAAATCAAATCAACATTTGGTATGACCACATTTCACGTTTAAAACAGCTTTTGTCCGAGGTACACTTGTGCATAGTTTTTCAGGGAGCTTTGCAGGCAGGTCTCTTGAAGCGTCTTGGAGACGTTGCCACAGTTCTTCTGGATTTAGTCTGTCTCAGTTTGTTCTGTTTCTTCATGTCATTCCAGACAGACTGATGATGATCAGATCAGATCTGTGTGTGGAGCACTGGCTGTTGTCAGATTCCTTGTGCATACAAAAATCTCACTGGATTATTACAATTAATAGCAATAATAACGTTTGGAAATGTAAACTGATATTTCCTACTGACACACTACAGCAAAAGATAGAAATAACTGACTTGTTGGTGAAAATACTAGCTGCCCAAGACTTTTGCACAGTATTGTATATCTTAGACATACTGACTTAAACTGACCCTAAGCAAAATAACATAAGCATAGTGTCCAATAATTATAATATTTGCTTGTTTGTTTTTAAGAGTATGTATTATGTGATATGTAAACATTTAGTAGGATTGTGTGGTTTTAAACATACGGCAATGAAGGGATTCCCTAAAATTGTTGTTATTCTTAAAACTTTTTTTAGACTGACCTGACTGACAAGCTCAACATCCTTGAAGTCAAAACTGACAAGAATCAGCAGGTTATCACACAGATGAAGGAGCAACAAATCAAATTAAAGGTTCAGAAATGTTTATTTTTCTTTTGGACTCATTAGCAGAATCCGATGATGGTACTGTAAGAGATGACAAGATGTGCATATACAGTTTTAACTATCACATATGTCAGCATGTGGAGCTTTCATTTCCTTTGGTTTTGCTTTCCCAGGACCAAGCTGCAACCCGCAAACGTATTCTTGAGGCAGAATACAGGCAGATTAGAGACATGATTGACCGAGATGAGAAAGAAGCCATGCTTGCTATCGATAAGGAACAGGAGAAAGGTCAGAGCAAACTGGTCTCCTTAATAAAGAAATTTAATGAGAACGTCGAGAAGATGAATAGGACCAAATCTGAGATCAACATTCTGCTGGACCAGTCTCAGTCACTAGCGTTCTTAAAGGTGATGCAAAGATTATGTGACCAAATGTTGAAACACATTTTTCATTTTTAGTACTGTTATTTGTGCCCTAGATGTATATATGATTAAATATTGAGTGTGAAGCCCAGTGCTGGTCAAGGAAGTCAATTCAAGATACATAGATTTTATATTTGTGTTCTTGACTTTACCAATCTCTGTCACAGGCCTCTGTGGATTTGCCATCTGTGGTAAATTTTGAGCCCCATAACCCTCGTATGAATGTGGAAAGTAAAGAGGTGATAGCTTATCATTCCTCGGCAGTTGCACTGAAGGAGTGGATCACCAAAGTAATGGAGCAGCCATTAGAAAACAGAATCTCTGTGCTTAAACCAGGTGTGTAAGTGCAGAGCTTGTATAAACTGTGCAGCATGTTTTGATGTTTGTGTACAGCAACACCACACATAGTCATAGTGCATGCTAAGAGTTCTGATATACATTTGTTTTTACAGAGTTTGAGAAATCTGTTCTTGGCACAGGTGAGATTGTGTTTTGAAATAATTGGTGTGGAAATCTGGGACATACTAATCATATAAACATACAAGTGATTTTGTTGCCAGTTATATGTTGTTGAGGTTATTCTAGGGCTGGGTGATATGGCAAAAAATAAAATCTTGATTTTTTTTTTTTTTTTTTTTTTTTTTTTTCCTTCAGAAAGTTTGACCAATTCTCAATTTTAATTTTTATTTATTTATTTACATTTAAGTCACCTTAAAAAAAATGTAACATGATTCAAGTAACATTCTCTATATTAACCATCTAGTTAAAGAAAGTTCTATTCCAAGCGTACCACACATTAAGGCCCCGATCAGACAGAATGCATGTTTTGCAGTTGTTTTCTATTGGCAGTGAGCGTTTTGTGTGCTGTTTATACGCCCCGGGGGCCTCGCGTTTTAGCCACCTGCTGTGCCTTGCGTTTTGTAGGAGCGCTTTGAACACCCAATGTCATTTGCGTTTTTTTCCATTGTCCAATCGAATGAATAGAGATCGTTGAGGTAATGGAAGTTTACAGTAGCTTAGAACATCTGGAGACTGCAATGATGGAGGAGAAACTTGTGGTGACTGTCGCAGGTTACCCGGAGCTGACTTCACGAACCGCAACTACCATTATGTTTAAAGTTTCTGCTAATATGACAGTTTACTTAACAGCAAATCAAAGATTCTAGTGCGTTCGCGCTATATTCATTGTTTAGATCGACAGGACCGCTGATTCAGTGGTTGGCTAGCAACATAAAAAACCGCAGCGCTCTACTCTTTTCTAAATTAAAAATAGTCAACCAAAAAAAGGCAGTCCATTGCCCCATGCATTTTCAAACCTGAAAAACGCATTCTCTCTGATCTAAGTTGTCAACAGGATATAAATGTAAAACTTGTTAGATATATATTTTTTTATAGTAAAGATGCATGAAATATGAAAGCACTTATTGTACAAGCTTGTCTTAAACATGTATGTTAAGAATTAATACAAGAGAAATGCTAAAAAAAAATTCAAAATTCAAGGCAATTCAAAATCACTAAAAGTGTAAGACCAGTAGACTATTGTCTCGGTAGACTATTTCATGCAAACATGCATAATATCAGACATAGTTTTTTACAGGTTTTTGCATTCCACTGCTCAGTTTTTTCTATATAAACATGCGCTTGATGGACAAATTTGACCATTGCACTCGTATCTCTTGCAGCGCCTTGTGCATGAAACGGCATTCTAAAAACGCTCCCATCTCCTTGCATTTTTTTCCTATTCCACTGCCCCTGTCATATCTTTTTCAACGCAAAAGCACAATCTGTGTGAATAGCACCTAGAAATATGTTCTGCTTTCGGTCCTTCATAGAGTGTATCATGCGGTCGGATCATTGTTTTTTTTCTCTTAACTATCATTAGCATATTGTCAACATGTCTAATTCTAACATTTGGTAATATTTCTATTTACAGTTGTGAATATGTATTTACAGTTCCTTGATTTATAAAAAATAAAATTGTGGCAAAACAATTTTATCAATTAAATTCAAATTAATTCATAAAATCAGAAAAATCACCCAGCCATAGGGCCTTATTCTTAATAAAACTGCTGCCAGAAGATTTGAACTATTTCTCTAATCCTCTAGGTCTAGGAAACCAATTCTCAGTAATCCCAAGAGAGATTCCTGCCCTCCTGCCAAATCCAAGAGACATGTGTAAGTAGTAACTCCCGTGCAATTGAATGGGCTTTTGTTGCCTCTTGATTCAGTATAACCTAAACCCATCCATTCATCACTATCTTTTTAAATCATTTTTCTCCCAATGTTTCAGGGTAAACATGAAATCGGTGCCTTTTCCAGTTGGAAAAAATTAAAAATAAAATGTTTAATTAACATTTTTTAAAGATCCATGAAATGAAGACACCTTAAAATGACAGGAAATTGTTTTGTGCCATCTTAAGCTATGCAATTTATTATTTTACGACTATTTTTCTACCTCATGTTTTGGTATTTTTGTCAACCCTGTTACAGACACAATCGTTACTATATATACTATAGTTTAATTAGAACTATGTGATAGTTTTCACATATATGAGCAGCATTTTAGTCCTCCTTTTCACTGGGATTGTTTTAAATTTTGGGTTTTTAAAAAATATTTTAATATTTGTCATTCAGATGACCAAGAACATCCTAATTTTGGAGGGTGACCACGTCAATTAAGAAAAATATATATTTTTACAAGAGAGATATTAAAAAAGGACTTTGTCCAAAATAATATATAGTTACAGTTACAATAATAATTAAAAAAACCTTGAAGGCTGTATCAAATATCATCTTTACAATTTTTATGAAATTAATGACAGTAACAGGATTGACGTCACAGGCCTGACCAAATCAACAGCGATGACAGGACACACTTTCATCACACTGCACATATTTGTTTACATAATACTGCAAAGTTTTACCATTTTAAATTGCATTAAATTGTATTGCACTTACTTTGCATAGTTGTATTAGTGAAGTCAAGTCACCTTTATTTATTTAGCGCTTTATACAATACAGATTGTCAAAGCAGCTTTACAATGCTAAACAGGAAAATAGTGTCAATAATGTAGGAGGACAATAGAGTTCCTTTAAAGTCAGTTCATTGTTGATTTAGCACATTACATTTCTAAGAGCTATCCAAAGTTAAAACTAATGATTTAAGGGTATTGTAACTAGATAATGTGTTCATCTGTTTGTCTGTGTCCCCTCGCAGAACTTAAAATACACTGATTTGGTTCAATTACTAGGCAAGGAAGATGATCAGATCAGACCAGACCAAGATCTTGATGCTGAAATTTGGTTTTACTTTCTTGAACATTGCAAGACTGGGGCGAGGGTCTGCAGTCACCTTGCTGCTCTTGTTTGTAATTGAATTTACATGTATGCATTATTAACAGTGAGTTATGGGAAAAAAAGTTTTGAGACTGATCATCTTATTTATCCCAGTCAACAACAATAGTAATTGTAACAATACCAACAATACTAACTAAAAATGTAACTGATGATCATACGCCACTGAATGATATAGGCATTAGCTCAATAATAAACCCAGGGTGACCTTTAAAATATTTGAATTTTACACAGACAATCTTTAAAAACAGGGTGACACCTAATCTGTCATCCCTGTTACCTACTTCAAATCTGTTACTCTGAAAAGTAACAGGGCTGACAGTAACAGGTTTGACGATTTCAAACTAATTTGCTCATTTCTAGCTAATAGTCAAGTTCACAAAAGCACATGTTGTACACTTTGAAAGGATGTTACTTGTAGATATTAATTAAATTAAATGTAAAAAAAAAAAAAAAATAGTTTAAATTTACATTTTAAAAATGGTAACAGTATTGACATTGCATGATGTCCCCCTCAGTCAAGCCCCATAAATCATCAAAAACAGAACATTATAGAGGAGTGAGAGAAACATGCTTCTGTTTTAAGTGTTGGAATCCTGAGAGATGATGTGAGGTGATGTCACTTGAATGTACCATTATTTTACAAGGGTTTTTTGATGAGAGTAACAGGGCTGATATGAAATCAGGGGACACCAATAAAATGATTTTTAATTTTATAGAAAAATGTACACTTATGCCAAAAACATTGCTTAACAATGAAACTGTATGCCAAAAACATTGCTTAACAATGAAACTGTATTTAGAACAATATGCAAATGTGATTTTTAAATAATTTTGCTTTTATTTTGCAAATTCAAAGTCCTGCTGAAAAAGAAAAATCATAGTGTGAGACAGGCCAAAAACCTTACCTTACCCTTACCAGCATAAATGCTATTTAAATTATTTAAAATAATATTTAATTGACTTTAATTTAATGTAATATTGATGAAAGAATACATAATATTGCTGTGTTTTTAAATCACAAATTTATTTGTTGTTATATTAATTCTATGTTTGATTATTTCTTAGGGATGCAAAAGGCACCGACTGCGTGGTATGACCCTTCAGCACATTTTGGATCTCCTAGTCCAAACCTTGGTCCCAAACCCAAGGCTTCAGGAACTAAACAGAAAAATTCCAGTAAGTCAACTGCTTATATATATATATATATATATATATATATATATATATATATATATATATATATATATATATATATATATATATATATATATATATATATATATATATATATATATATTTAATTAATAATAATAATATTTATTTATTTTTTTATTTATTTTTTTTTTTAAATAATATTTTGGAGCCATAAACAACAATTAAAATGTACACCACTACCTTCCTCTCATTGTTCTTCTATTTCTTGATAGGCAAGAAAGATCAGACGGATCACAAAGAACGCAAAGACCAGAAGCCAAACAGTAAGTTTTGACTACCCCTCCATATGTTCATTATTTTACAACTGATTATTACTGTTTGTCTGATTACTGTTATGTATGTTGAACACATTCACACCTAGTGATTGGATTAAAAAAGGAGGGGCCTGTGTTAGTTTCAGTTTCAGAGATTTTCTCAAATTGTTCTGAAAAGGAATGTGGATCAAGTTAATATTTTTATTTTTTTTTTTAGAAATTATTCTAACATTATATGTATATCCTCTTTGCCAGAATCTAGGAATCCCTCTAAAGGAGCAAATCCTGTTTTCTCCAAAAGCATGGAAAACTTGCTTGACATCACAGCTAAAACTGTAGACATACCTGACATAAGTATGTGGAAAAAGTTCTTCTTCAATCATGCCCTCCTAAATTGAATCTTTACTATAAGTGGTCTGTGCTCCAAAAATATAGCATTTACTGTAATTCCAGAATAGACTGCAGATGCTACTGTAGAAACAAAAGAAATATATCACACCAGGCATTTTTAAATTATTGAAAGTCATGCAGGGGTGCAGGTCCCACACAGTGAAGTAGTATTAATTAATGCACGTGTACTCTTCAAAAACGACACTGACACTGATTGTTGACACACTAAAACTGTATTTATTTATTTATTTATTTATTTATGTGTATTTGTATGTATGTATATATGTAGAAACTATGCTTCTATCCACAGGTTGAGAGCTATAGTTCAGCCACACAAGTTTGTAACCCTGTTTGCAAATGTTTGTTGAAATTATGGTTTCATGAAACAGCAAATTGTTGAATTTTGTGGGTAGCGACAGAAGAGCCATAGTTGGCTAACAGTGCTATTAGGAAATGCACCCCTGATTGGTTGGATTTGTTATACTAACGCATTAATAAAATGAGCGATCCTTTCATTCCCTTTGGAGGCAATACATTAGTGATTTCTGAAAGTTTTTATTTCCTCTTTCTCTCATTACAGATTCACCTGCTATTTCACCAGCTGTGCTAAACTTTGTTAAACGAAGTGACCTTCTTAAATGTGAGTTTGACATGGTTTAGATTTTATCCACTTGTTCATGTTCATCACCTTTTACATCTATATGCTTGTTTCTTCTGTCTAGATGGCACTATCCTCAATTTTGATGTCAGAACAGCTCACAAGCGTATCTCCCTGTCTGAAAACAACACCAAAGCGACAGTCTCGGATGACCCAGCTCATTATCCAGATATTCCCCTTCGCTTTTCTGTCTGTTCCCAGGTGCTCTGCACCAAGGGTTTCTCTCAGGGCCGTCATTATTGGGAGATCAAAATGAGCAGTAACAACTTCTGCGGATTGGGACTTGCATACGGAAGAATTGACCGCAAGGGTCCCTCTAGCCGTCTGGGGCGTAATGCAGACTCCTGGTGTGTGGAGTGGTTTAACGTGAAGCTTTCTGCATGGCACAATAGCATCGAGACGGTGGTGCAGAATCCCAACCCAAGCCGCGTGGGCATCTTGCTGGATTGTGATCAGGGAAGTGCAACATTCTATACTGTGCAAGACCGAGCCTACCCTTTCCACACATTTGTCTTTCCTTTCACTGAGGCGGTGTATCCCGCTTTCTGGATCTTCTCAAATGGCTCTTCTGTCTCTTTGTGCAAGCTCAGCAATTGAAAGTATCTAAGTTGAACTGATACTCATTTTAATGAATTGATATTTTGTTTATCTTTGGAACACAAATTGAGATTTTTAATATTATGTCATCTTTGTGTCCATTCAGTGAGTCCACACAACCAGAATGTTCAAGCTTCATGAAATCTTTGAAGGACTTTCAATAGATGGCCAAAAATAATTACGGTATATTAAAAATATCTTAATTTTTGTTCCAAAGATGATCAAAAGTCTTTTGAAACGAGTTTGAAACGACAGGAGCATGAGTAACAGATGACAGAATATTCATTTATGGGGTTTAATTAAGCCAGGTTTGATGCAAATAATCTTTTTAACTCTAATTTAGGTGTGTTGTGACTGTACAGAATACATAAAGCAGTTTTAATCTATAAATGTCCAGTAACGTCTTTTAATGTTGACCAAAGAAAAAAAAAAAGATTTATGGATGGATGATATCTAAAGGTTAATGCAGTCCAACTGTCACTACAAAATAAACCTCAACAAAGTGAAGGGGTTTGTATTGCATTTGCAATAATGACTGTTATCCTATTATATGGCTTCTTACGAAATAAAAGTAAATTAAATATTGATTTAGTCTGAAATTATTTAAGAACAAGACTGCAGAGTGATGCAAGAGACACCAGCTCAGCTATGCTGAAAATACTTAAGTTGAAAACTTAAGCGCAAGACAAGTCAATTGAATCGTTTAGTGGTCATTATTCAAAAATATTTGATTTAATTGCTACGATTGACGTCATTGATCCAGAAAAGGGACACTTCAGTGTACATATATGGTTTGCAAATGTTGACGCACTATTAAATCTGAACTTTGTTCTGTGAATTTTATTTTTGCAGATTTTACTTGAGTTGTTTGAAGTGTTGAACTTCACCTGATCCCACTTGACATATGTTGGTTTTATCACATGGGCAAAGTCCACTGGCCTTGTGCTCCAGATGGAGTTGTATTGGTTCCTGATCAAAGTATCCTCGCTGGGTCCAGTCCGTTTTTAAGCATGTGCAATTCTTTCAAACCAACAAGTGTTAAATGTGTGTTAAAAATGTTAGTGAAAAGAAAAGTTCAGTTAAAGTTTAGTAGGCATTTATTGTTTGCTTTATGCAATATTACAATTTTGGTTGATGCATCATATAGAGTAACTGATTATTTAAAAAATGGAAATATTGTACATTGTTGGGGAGCAAAATATAAAGTTAAATATCAGAATGATACCAATAAAAGCATTACATGACCAAGTCTCATATAAGAATAAATATAACATAATCTAGATTTATTGTTCTTTCTCTCTCATCTTATGTTGTATTGATCACATTTGTGAAATTGTTATGGTATGACTTAATCCTGCTCCTGTAATGGTGATTGTTCATTTGTGCAGCTCACATTGTTTTCAGTGCTGAACAATAAAAAAATAATAATTACAATAAAAAAATAAACCAAATTTTTGACCAAGGAATTCTTTATGTTCTAACTTAATGAAATGTTTGGCTCAACCGTCTCCAACTTGTAATAATGTTATCTGGGTATACAAATAAGCCTAGTTACACATTAAACAATGCCAGGAGCAGCTACTGTCAAATAAAAACTAGGCTTCATTTGAGTTTAAAAAACAAGACATAAGCCATGGGTGTTATCCTCGTGTCTTGTTTCTAGCGTACAGAGGTCAGTGCAAAAATATTTCAACCTTCAGCATTCAATACAGAGAATCTCATTTCATCTAACACAAACGTTTAAAATGACAAACTATCAGTATTCCCAAGGAGAATAACAGTCTTGTTTAAAACCCCTTTGACACATTTAGAGCATGTGTAAAAAAAAAAAAAAGAGTGCACTTACAGTTGTAAAGAAAAAATGTTTTCATCACAACTACTGCTTCAGTATTTATACACATAAACATATACAAAAAAGTAAGTTTTAATGACACTAATCAAAAAACATCACAATTTTGATTTTATCCTTTCTCAAGGTATAGAAGCATTCTCAAGTTTTCAGACATTACTAAATTTTTTAAATAAAACTAATACAGCTGTCTACATTTTGATGTACAACTGATACAGATCATTTAACAGGAAAATATTCAGTCTTTGAGAAAAAATGATATATACTTTTGGTAACACTCTTGTAAACCTTTTAGCTTCCAAAAAAAAAAAAAATTATATATATATATATATATATATATAAAATCTCCTTCAAAATTATGAAAAATGGCTGCCATCTAGATTACAGTCCTCTTTAACAATCTGTAAGATTGTTTCAGTAAAATCACTCTGAACATGAAATTAACTAAACCAAATTACAAACTGCCCAAATACATTATATCAGCAAAACCTCATATTAATCAAAAGAGGTTTTAATGGATAATATGTCTAACTCCTGCAAAGAGAGGTGACTAGTTCAGGGAGAGTTACCATTAGGAAAGCAACAGATGTAGATATAATTATATGAAACTTGTGACATTACATACTACCGCTCCAAAAGCTGTTTTTCTTTTCTATCCTGTCTTAGTTTTTCAAGACCATTACTGTTCTTATGCTACAACTGCACTGAAAGCAGAAAGACTTGGAAGAGTGGGACTAAAGAATATACTCAGAAACCCTATTAGGGTGGTTATATTCTTGGAAAAGTAAAATTTACTCAAGCAGGATGCATAAAAACGTAACAAATCTCTATGGAAATGTGGAGAAAATGAGCAATGAATAAAACTATAAAAATGCCTGATAATCAGCATGTGTGAAAAACAAAATAAAGAATGGTATCTTAATCCAGTGCTCTGAAACATTTTACTGCCATTTCATAAACTAAATAACACACGTGGAATAGTTCCAAAATAATAAGATATCAATGGCACGCCCATTCACAATCTACTCTAGATTCAAGCAGTGCAAATGTGTTTCACAAAAGGAGTAACAAAACATAAGGACCTAAACAAAATTATTGCACAGCTTAATTTACATATACAACTCAAATACAAGATTTCTGCAGCGAGTTGTATTTTCACAGACCTATGGCACTCAAGATCAGCGCAAAACATCTGTCTCAAAATTCAGTCCAGTGGAGAATTTTGTTTGTAACATTCTCCCCTGGACTGAATTTTCGTTTTTTATGATTGCCTGAGCTCTGCTTACAGCTACATATGATTCCATTGTGGACTAAATATCTAAAACCTGAGCCACTTCTTAGAGCTTCCGGGTAACACTCCCTGGGAGAAAAAAAACAAGTACTGTATGCACACAAATCTAGAAACCTATGTTTCAACAGAGATAGACATCTTGTGGACAGTTTGAGAACTGCAGGAGCTGTGCTTGAGAGAGAAAGGGGCTTTTAAACTCTCAGAAATAACCACTGCAGGTGTTATTACTAGAGCAGCACATGCACATTATGTACATTTACATTTATGACATCTGACATTTATCACATCAGGGTGTCTTCCTTTCATGCTGTGCTCCTTTCTGGGGTGGAAACAGCACGGACAAAATGATTACAGCCTTACTAAGACACTGTCACAGTTTCCTGTGTGTTGCTAGCTGTGTCAATGTGATCGGCTGAGGGTTCTTCGGCCTCTGAGGCGCTGGAGTCATCATCATCTGTGTGTTCTGCACTGTGGTACAGCATGAGGGCCTGGGTCTTATGGGTAATGGTGATGGTGCATGGACCTTGCGCCCATGGCTCTCCATCCACCTGCATTGGCATCCGAGAACTCTTCAACACCAGCTACCACAAAAAAAAGCAAAGGATAAAGAGTCATCTTTATCCTCATTATGAAATACATATCATTTCAAAGCAGCTTTACAGTATTAAATAGGAAAATAACAGAATCAGTAATGGAAACTTCTTCAAACGTGAAAAATATCTAATTCTGCTTTAAAGTAGATATAAACATAATAGTCATTAATCAGCTCAATTCAGTTTAGTGCTGGTTCCAGTTCAATAAGAATGTTTATATTGTAAAATTGATCAAATTATGAATTGAGATCAAATCAAAAGCAGCTTTAAAGAAGGCAACAGTGTCATTATTCAGCTCAAGTCAGTTCAATGTTGATTCAATCCTGTTCAATAACAGAACATGTTGCAAAATTCATCAATCATGAAAAATTAAGGCTATAAAGCAGCTCTACAGAAGACAAATGAGTCATCATCCAGCTCAATTCAGTTCAAGATTTGTTCTCATCTAATATCGCCAACACCGATTTGTGGATTGCTATTATTCACCAGAGACGTCTGCACAGGCATTAGATTACATTACATTACATTTAGTCATTTAGCAGACACTTTTATCCAAAGTGACTTACAAATGAGGACAATGGAAACAATCAAAATCAACAAAAGAGCAATAATATGCAAGTGCTAAGACAAGTCTCAGTTAGCCTAATGCAGTACACATAGCCAGGGTTGTTGTTTTTTTATTGTATAATAAATAAAAAGAAAACAGATAGAATTGAAAAAAAATAGAGCAAGCTAGTGTTAGAGGCCTTTTTTTGCTTTTTGTTAATTGTATAATAAATAAAAAGAAAACAAATAGATAAACAAATACTAAAAGTATAGAGAAGCTAGTGTTAGTTTTGTTTTTTAAAGAAAACAAGCAGTTAGTAAATTAATAGATTGCAAGTCTAAAAGGGGGCAAGTTTTTTTTTTTTTTTTTTTTTTTTTAAAGAAAAGAATTAGAATAGAGAGTGCTAGAGTTAAAGGGTCAAATAAAGATGGAATAGATGTGTTTTTAGCCGATTCTTGAAGATGGCTAAGGACTCAGCTGCTCGGACTGAGTTGGGCAGGTCATTCCACCAGGAGGGAACATTAAACAGGCATTAAAGTTAGCATTAAATAAAAACTGTAACCGTCTTTTCCCAATTGTGATCCAAGTGAAATTGCTTCTTGAATAAGAAAAATAAAGGGAGGGACTTGAATTTGTCTTTCAGAAATCGATTGGATAGTCAGATTTCTGTTGCTTGCTAATTACTGCAGTCACTTCATGTGAGTGACAGGTTGCTGAAGGGACAGCATTGAGACTTGACTGGCTATTGGACAACATTATTGCCCAGACCTGACACTGTAGACATGTCAAAAGGGAAGAGACTTCATTGCAAGGGGATAGGCATGTTAAAGTATAGTTTAGTTTAGTTTAGTTTGTCTGGCGATTTCAATTCATTTCTATGGAAGCTCACATGTTGGCTTGTGAAAAACACTGAGCATCCAAGAGTGTACAGAACTATGCAAAGGAGCAGCATCTGTCTTGAAAATTTAAAAATACAGGTGCATATCAAATTCTCAATAAATTAGAATGCCATGGAAAAGTTCATTTATTTCAGTAATTCAACTCAAATTGTGAAAATCGTGTATTAAATAAATTCAATGCACACAGACTGAAGTAGTTTAAGTCTTTGGTTCTTTTAATTGTGATGATTTTGTCAAGAGGAAAATGAGAAACAAGAGACCAAAAAATGCAGATGGGCCACTGTCAAAGAAACCTGGGCTTCCATACCACCTCAGCAGTGCCACAAACTGATCACCTCCATGCCACGCCGAATTGAGGCAGTAATTAAAGCAAAAGGAGCCACTACCAAGTATTGAGTACATATACAGTAAATGAACATACTTTCCAGAAGGCCAACAATTCACTAAAAATGTGTTTTTATTGGTCTTAGGAAGTATTCTAATTTGTTGAGATGTGAGCCAAAATCATCATAATTAAAAGAACCAAAGACTTAAACTACTTCAGTCTGTGTGCATTGAATTTATTTAATACACGAGTTTCACAATTTGAGTTGAATTACTGAAATAAATGAACTTTTCCACGACATTCTAATTTATTGAGATGCACCTGTAATAGATTGTGCTGGAGTTTCTGCTGGATTTTGTGCGTAAATCATATTGTTTACACATTGGATGCTTTGTAGTTATTACATATATGTTAAATATTGTAGTTTTGACACTTTCACTGTGAATAGACTTCACAAGTTTATTAAATTGACATATATATGATTATATTGACTGTGTACTGAAAAACAGATTAAACAAAGTTGCTATAGACACACCCTAAAGTGGAGACATTGTAGTGTTTTTGAGCGCCATGGAGATGAACCATGACTCACACTTAAGCTCCATTTAAGCTGTATGAATAAAGAACATTTGTATGTCTTACCCGTACTGTATGTGCCTGTCCCAGCCTCACAGGATTGGCCAGTTTCACCTGGATCTGTGCACAGTGGAATGAGCCATACACTCCCACCACCTCTAATAAACCATCATCAACACTAAAGAAAGAAAAAGGACATAAAGAAAATACTAATTAAACATGCAATATTTGCAAAGGTTCTTCTACTCTGATCCAGATCTATAGGTATTAAGTTTTATTTAATTTCAACCTAATCTTGACAAGGTCAAGTCTGTATATTAGTATAGTAGAGTAGAGTGGTATTTGGATTCTCACCGTGTTGGAGGATAGGGTTCATCTCCCATTCCCTCCCACAGTCTACAGCCACCGCCCCAGTAGCCAATATTGCACACTATTATCCCCTCCAGACTGGGCAAAGTCACTTGTTCTCCATCCAGCTCCAGCTACAGAAGCACAATTATGCATTATCGAGCAATTAAAACTATAATAATGCAGCATATTCCATATGCGTGGCGAAAAAGACTAAAACTATAAACTCTATTAGAAACAGGATTTTTCTATAGTTTATGCTTAAAAATACACTTTTGGTCAGAGCTGTGATATAGCGGTTACAGCACGTTGATGCAGGTGACAATCTTCATCATTTTGTGTTAAGCTTCATAGCATTAAAATACATTCTCCTATTTCAGGTTTATGCACAAAAAATGTAAAACACTGCAGGGCTTTCAACATTGTTGGGCCTGCTGATGTCAGCTTCTGTCACATGGCATTTGGTCTAACATGGTCTAACTCTTTGTATGAGCAATGGTAGATAAGGCAATATTTGGGAAACCTGTTTAGAAAAAGTAATCATGTTTGCAATTCCATTTGGTGCTGCTAGCGGTTCAGAAATTACAGTGCAGCTTTTAAGAAAGTAAAACCTGTTCTCACAAAAGCACCAGGAATCAGTAACCAAAAGTAACAATACAGAGCTGTTGCTTGAAGATTAGAGATATGCTGTGTTCCTATTCGCCTCCTTATACTATGCCCTAAAATTATGTACTCTTTTTTTTTTTTTTTGTTAAATAAAAAGTACATACTTTTGAGTGTGTAGCAGAATAGTAGGCAAGCTTTGGGACATACTACTTCATCATAATTATGTCTTTAACGGAGTGCTCTGTTGCTTAGTTATGTGCATCCTGTCATCATTTAAACTGCCCTGTCAATCATCTTCTCATAGTTAACATCACCCACATTTCATTTCATTTAATTTCCTATGGTATTGGAGAGAAATGATCTTTCAGCTCTCCTAATGTGTTTGCATAATACTGCATTTAAAAATTAATGACAATGTATCTGTATAAAAGATCTCAGTGTTGTTGCAGATGGAATATAACGTGGATAGCATTAAATAAATATTTTTTCAACAAGTCACCTTACTCTACTTGTCCATCGGCCTCACATATCCGCCATGTCTATAGTATTTTAACACTTTTAATTCACTTTTGTAATTCTAATCTAATCCTCATCCAACACACAATGGGTTGTGGGAAGTATCAGCTGTGTGCACAGATCTGGACTTTAAATTTCCACCAGAAATAGTAAACCATCTGGGTACCTTTGGGATACTCATTTTAACAAACTACCATTTGGGACACACTAATTCTAATTTTGAATACTATTTAGGATGGATAGTATGTGAATTGGGATGCAGCAATATATTCTTAAGGCTAGAATACACTACACAATTTTTGCCCCGATTTTCCCAATTTACAGTCCAAACAAGTTGATGCTAGTTGTCGAAAGTCAGAGCCAGTCTGCAGATTTGAGTTCACAGATTTCACTGAAAATCACAGTGTATGATGATCACTGACTCCGATTGTTTAGCTTCAGACTACGATTCCTTTCATTGATCTTCAGGCGTTTAGTGTATGATGGCCAGTTTTCCTATTTTAAAAGTTTTAAAATTTGTTTTGCGATTTTAAAAGTCATGTAGTGTATTCCAGGCTTTAGTATTTCATCATTATATCATAACTGAGATACCACAGCAATGAAGCAAGAAGTTCATGTCAAGGCTAAGGCTTCCAGAGAACACGCTAATCATATGATGCCAACAGCAACAAAGGAAACAATTAGAAAACACTTTGCCCTTGAATCACTTGTCTCAGTAAGCAAAGTAAAATGTTTACCTCAATCCTCTTATCCAGATCTTTACATTCTTGCACTAAACAATCTTTGGTACCATAGAGGAAGTACACTGCCTGTGAGAAAATACAACTGTCAGCACTATCAGCTATGAATTTACAAAACACTTCTGTTTTTAATGAAAAGGGGGAACCTAGCAGTGTGTTTAAACAGGAAAAGTTGTCTAATAGTCCTACTAGTAGTAGATAGATACGTTTTTATAGGTACAGTGAAATTACTGCATTCATGTTTTATTGCAAAACTCTTTAGCTGCTACTGAGGTGAGACATAGTTAGGGGCAGGTTTAGTGGGCAGGGGTAAGGTCAACAGTGTATAGTTGTATCTAAAGAAATTAATTAAAGATGTATTTTTTTTAAATAAAAGGTGTACATTTACAGTGGGGAAAAAAATTATTTGATCCCCTGCTGATTTTGTACGTTTGCCCACTGACAAGAAATGATCAGTCTATAATTTTAATGGTAGGTTTATTTGAACAGTTAGAGACAGAATAACAACAAATAAATCCAGAATAAGCTCCCAGGTGTTGTTTATACAGGTAAGGAGCTGAGATTAGGAGCACTCTCTTAAAGGGAGTGCTCCTAATCTCAGCTTGTTACCTGCATAAAGGACACCTGTCCACAAAAGCAATCAGATTCCAAACTCTCCACCATGGCCAAGACCAAAGAGCTGTCTAAGGATGTCAGGGACAAGATTGTAGACCTACACAAGGCTGGAATGGGCTACAAGACCATCGCCAAGCAGCTTGATGAGAAGGTGCCAACAGTTGGTGCGATTATTCGCAAATGGAAGAAACACAAAATAACTGTCAATCTCCCTCGGTCTGGGGCTCCATGCAAGATCTCACCTCGTGGAGTTTCAATGATCATGAGAACGGTGAGGAATCAGCCCAGAACTACACGGGAGGATCTGGTCAGTGATCTCAAGGCAGCTGGGACCATAGTCACCAAGAAAACAATTGGTAACACACTACGCCATGAAGGACTGAAATCCTGCAGCGCCGCGAGATCCCCCTGCTCAAGAAAGCACATGTACAGGCCCGTCAGAAGTTTGCAAATGAACATCTGATTGATTCAGAGGAGAACTGGGTGAAAGGGTTGTGGTCAGATGAGACCAAAATCGAGCTCTTTGGCATCAACTCAACTCGCTGTGTTTGGAGGAGGAGGAATGCTGCCTATGACCCCAAGAACATCATCTCCACCGTCAAACATGGAGGTGGAAACATTATGCTTTGGGGGTGTTTTTCTGCTAAGGGGACAGAACAACTGCACCTCAAAAGGACGATGGACGGGGACATGTACCGTCAGGGCCAGGGCATTGAAAATGGGTCGTGGATGGGTATTCCAGCATGACAATGACCCAAAACACACGGCGAAGGCAACAAAGGAGTGGCTCAAGAAGAAGCAAATTAAGGTCCTGAAGTGGCCTAGCCAGTCTCCAGACCTTAATCCCATAGAAAATCTGTGGAGGGAGCTGAAGATTCGAGTTGCCAAATGTCAGCCTCGAAACCTTAATGACTTGGAGAGGATCTGTAAAGAGGAGTGGGACAAAATCCTTCCTGAGATGTGTGTAAACCTGGTGGCCAACTACAAGAAACGTCTGACCTCTGTGATTGCCAACAAGGGTTTTGCCACCAAGTACTAAGTCATGTTTTGCAAAGGGGTCAAATACTTATTTCACTCATTAAAATGGAAATCAATTTATAACTTTTTTGAAATGCGTTTTTCTGGATTTTTTGTTGTTGTTATTCTGTCTCTCACTGTTAAAATAAACCTACCATTAAAATTATAGACTGATCATTTCTTTGTCAGTGGGCAAACGTACAAAATCAGCAGGGGATCAAATATTTTTTTCCCCACTGTACATTTATGTACACAATAAGTGGATTGTATTAAATGATTAATTTAAAAGCTAGTACATAGTAGTTAAAGACATTTCATATTAAAAGGGTCCTTTTGGATGTATAAATCAACTTCAGAGTCATGACATTTTCTCAGTTATATACAGACTTTACACTGAAGAAATTATTTTGAAACAAGTAAACTGTAAGCAAACTTAAGTTAAATAAAGGAAATTAGATGGCTTTAAAGATATGTTTTTACATTGAAATATGCAGTTTATTCTGCAATGAACATTCTTGCGGCATAGAAACAATGTTAGATGCTTTTTCGATTTAATCCCCTGAAATAAAAAATGAAAAGATGGGCAGGAAACCCCTAAGACCTTATTGATGATTCGGCTGGAGAAAAAGGAGGGCGTTTTCTCTCTGTGCGCATGGAAGTTCAGTGCCATGAGAGCATCAGGACCCACTGAGAAATAATTATTCATGGACAACACCTGGGAAGAAAACAACTTCATGAATTAAATGTGCCATGATTGACTTAACAAATACTGTGTTTCATAGGATTTTATGCTAATGAATTGGTCATGTTAAAATTTGCTTAGCATACAAATAATTTCATTTGCATTCTGGGGCACATCTTCCTGCTGGTTAATAATATATTGTATGTACTGACCTTTGGCTTACGAAAATAGTTTCCTTTGGAGACAACTTGAACTTTCCACCTAACACATTAACAGCAGAAATACAAAATAAATCAAATGACAAAAGCCATTCCTCATAATTCAAGACTTTATAGCACAGCCAGGGTCTTACCTGTCCATTTTGACTACCTCAGCCTCTAGAACATTCCTGAGCACCTGTTCCACTGGAATCTCTCCAGCATATCCTGCTCCCAATCCTAAAGAGTTTGATAAATCATTGCCTGTGCCCAACGGCAGGATAGTCACAAGAGGGATAAACTGATCCTGACCCTTTACAGAATGAGAGAGAGAGACAAACACAGACAATATTTTAATAACCCAAGAAACAACAAATGACCTTTTTTAATGAAATAACACCACAAATGTGATTATAAGCATCACATAATGACATTACAGATCCTTCTAGCAAGGCCACATACTGTACATGTACAGTCATTATATGGCACAGCGCTGAAACACATGAGGGAAAAAAGCTTGGTTTACATCCACAACAACTGACTTTAATATAATGTATTACACTTTCAAGTCCACTCAACTATTCAGCTACAGCTCTCACCTTCAGCTTCATGCTATCAATCGCATCCAGAACCCAGCCTACTGTGCCATCTCCCCCACACACCAAAACACGCACACTGCCTGGGGGCAGAAGAGTACACAGCTGCAGGGCTTTAGAGGGAGGCAGCTCAGAGAGATCAAACACCTGGAAGAAAGAAAAAAATTAAATAACTAAATTACTTGTTTTAACCATTAGATAGGAAGAATGTGATCTATCTTTCAAACAAAATAAAAAGAGCCAAGAGTGCATGGAAACAGAGAGAGACTGGCTGATTATGTGAATGTAAGCACAGAGGCAAATGACACCTGCACGGGGTTCAGGAGGGTACGAAATTCTCCCAGCAAAACTTCCCCCATGTTGTTGCCACTTCTTGTGTTTGCCAAGATCAGAACTGGAGTCCAGCCACTCCCACAGACTGCAGCAAGCTGCATGCAAAAAAAATAAATAAATAAAAATAATATATATATAAAAAATTAACTATTAAACAATTGGTCAGGTTATTTTCATTATATTCATTTAGTCGACTGTGCAAGCGTTGATCTATTTTGCACATTTTGCAACATTTCAAAACTCTTTTGTTTGTAATTTATTCACAGCTGTTTTTTTTCAAATGTTTATGCATCTTTTAATTTATATATTTGTTTAATCTATAAATACTGCTCATTTCAAATAAAAGCCTTTGTCACTTTTTAATTTAAAAACAAATACTGCATTAAAGAATGGAAATAATGCAGTGACTCAAGATGCAAGTTGCATTTTTTCATACACAAGATGCTGAAAAAGTCAAAGATGTCAGTCTAAAACACTTTTACATATACAAAGCAATACATCTGACTGTCATTAGTTACATTGCATTTTGATTAATGGTTAATCATTTTGTATACCTATAAATGTTCTGGTTTGATTATTATGTGTTTGTGTCAACAATAAAAATGACATTTATGAATGCCAAAATTACATTTGAAAAAGAAAAACTATACAAAATTAATTATCCTTTAAAGTTCTGTCAATTATTCTCAACAGGTTACTACTGTATATCATATCCGTAAAAACAATCACAATGAACATGTACATCAGCCAGGAACTTACACAACACAGTGGTGAAGAATAGTGCAAAAGCGTGTAAAATGGGACATACTTAATGTTTCATACTAAATGTTCTCTACTAAAAATATCATAATGGTCTCATATTTTTGGCTAGCTGTACACACACTGGAAAAATGTACACTACATTTAAACTAGCAATAGAGATTATTATTAAAAATTAATATAAATAAATTAGTAGAAATAAACAGGCATTTTATTCCCTGTTTTTGTACCTCTGGTTTAAAACAGGCATATCTCCTTTAAGACAAAAAAAAAAAAAAAAAAGTAGAAAACTAGTCATTTTAGCAGCTTGGTTTCAACAAAAGCTGCTTTTGGACCAATAACCTCTGTGTCCTGCTTAAAAGAAAAAAATTATGTCTCTATTGTAAAATTTTTTACAGATGTTTGTGTTTGTGGATGGATCCTCACCTTGCTGTACTCATCGGGGTGTCTTCGGCGGAGTTTGTTGACTTGATAGAGGTAATACGGAGGTATGATAACAGAGCGGAACTCTCCAAGATCACACAAATCATCATTCAGACTAGAAAGGCAGTCATCATGCACTGTGGTCTGACACCATACACACCTATATATATTTCAAAATAAAAACAAAAAATGTGAGTGAGGGCACTTAGAACTGTAGCTTGGTAGCTGTACTGACTGCAAACCCTCTGTAGTGATTTCTTATTTTGCACATAATATATTCTTGATAATTCATTAAAAAATGGGACCTGGCACCAATTTAGCGCTAACTTTGATACTGAGGATTGAGGTGGAAGAACCTGGTCATAATAGCTGTATTACAGGGATTACTGACTCTTTAATCAAACCGTGCTTTAGAAAGATTAAACACAAGAGAAAAGGACAGGCTTCTGGTTTGCTTTGTATGTTCTGCAGTCAGTGATGTAGTTTAAAGTGCCGCAGCCTCAACAAAAATGTATTTCAACAGACGCTTTCAAGTTCTGTTCTAGGCTGTGCTCTCTGCTGCTATTGAATAGTGTCTAAAGTTGTTGCCATTCTGCCATCCTTTTTGCTTTAAGTTAAGATGTAAAAACACTTGTCTGTTCTTTAACATTTTCTTGTAAATATTGACTCTGACTTCTGTAAATATTGTTAAAACTATGGAGGTGGGCATCAGTTCTTTTCAAAATAATTTGTTGTTGTTGTTTATAGATAAAGATGGTATTTGTATTTTCTTTCTCAGCTTAAAAAGTTCAAACCCATGCTAGAAGCTTGTTTTGTTTTGTTTGCCTTGTTCTTTCCTCAATACATAAACTAATTCTTATTTATTTTCACAAAACCGTTCATTAAATTTTGAAACCTTTAAAGGTGATCATGTGAAAGCGCAGTTGTTCTTTTTTCCTAAGTTGATTAAAAAATGAAACATGAATATCAGTTTTTCTTTTATCTGTTTCCCTTTCATATTCTCACCAAATATGAGTTACTCAGTTATTCACTTTTGTCCAAAATTGTGGTACAAGTTTAGTATATCAAAATATATGACTGTTTTAGATCCTGATTTAGGCTATTTTGCATCAGGAGGATAATTTGTGTTTTTCCTGTTACATCAATTCATTCATTCATTCAGAAAGAAAGCTCGTTTATATTAAATACCTGTAGTCGCAGAGTTTAGGTTGAGTCCCGCATTGCTGCTTGCACTCGGCACAGTAGCTGGCGAGGGGCACATTTCCCCTGACCCACTGATGGTAAAACCTCCCATCTGTCTGACTCTGGGTCATGATCTCCTTACACGAGAGGATGCGATCTGCCCTCTGTATGCACTCCTCATCCGCACATATGCCGCAGCAGTCACAGAACGCCCCCTGCAGGATGGGCTGAGAGCACACGCAGCAGTAGGTGGGCTTGTTGAACAGGTCCGTGTAATGCCAGCCGTGTTTGCTCTTTCGGAACAGATCTTTCAGCTGAACTTTGCGTTTGGGACGCTGGAAGCTGCACCACACTGTGATGAGCACTGGGACCAGAACAGCAACCGTGGTCCAGAGGAGCAAGGTCCACTCTTCCCTCATCTCTTCAGTACTCTCCTCCATAGCCACAATTTTAATTTTACAGGAATTTCGTCATGCGCACAAGTCAGAGCAGATTAAAATAATCAGTGATTGCCTGCGATCGTCATTAGTCAAGGTGTGGAAGTTTTAGCGTCCCACAATGATCTTTTATTTCTAACCCCATCAGAGCAGCACTTCATTGCATCGCCAGGCAATGCACCAAACCTGAGTCACACTGATCTTACAGCACAGACATCGTAAACACCTCCTTGCTGTCAAACACTTGGTACAGCAAGACAAATTGTACTTACAGCAGATAAATGCATTCACGTATATGCGCTAGCAAGGGGAAGATCCCGTCTTCATCTTTGTTATCCACGCATTTTAAATGTGCATTGAAACCACTGGAATAACACAAAAAACGATAAAAACCTTACAAGACTTATCTAGTTCGATATACGGAAACGGAAATGATGACGTAGGCTTATGACGGAACATGTTCAGTGACCAATAGGAACACAATACGTGATACAGAATGAGAACCGTAACATTAGGCTTATTTGAGATGCGCCTCGCCTGAACTGTAGAGAGAGTAGGCGGCTGCAGTTAGGGGAGGAGTGAAATAAGCGCAGTCAACACGGACAGTTCTGACCTCTCGAAGCACAACAGATATGGCAAGCCGTTTTAGCATTTAAAACTGTGTTTTGACTATCCATAAATATAATTCAGATAGTCACAATTGTAATTTGGATAGTCATAATTATAATTCGACTAGTCACAATGACAATTAGAAATATCTGCAATTGTAATTGCACTAGTAAGAAATCGAATTAGAGATATCTCTAAATACTTTATGACTAGTCAAAACTCAATTTAAGATATCTGTAATGACTTTAGAGATATCTTCAATAGCGCGTCATACATCCGCAAATGTAATTAGAGATATCTCTAATTCAATTTCGACTAGTCACAATTATAGTTTAAGATATCTGAATTACAATTGCTCCTAGTCGAATTGTCATTGTGTGACGTCAGAATAAATTTACTCAGCTCCTCCCCGCCTACTCTGCTGACTGCTAACAACATAATAAAAGTCTGCTTTTGTTGTCACGGAGAGATAAGATACTGGATGAAGTGCTTCATGGATTATTAAATAAATCTGGATGCAGCCTTATGTGGTAAAAGGTCTCCAGTGTGCATGTATGTATAGCTGTATAGTTCGTGTCCGCCTTTTGCCGAACATTTTCTCTACCTTTTCAAATCTCATATCGTATCGGAAAGATAAAAATTAAGGAAATAATTCAAAAGTTGAAAAGAAATAGTGGGTAGGGTTATAGGTGTAAGGAGGGCTTTGTTGTCCCAAGGTGGCATCCATTTAAAAATTTGAATTCTAATTATAATTTACATTCAATACGTTATTATTGCCTACTGTTTTATAATGTACTACAATACTGAGGTGCAGATAATTGCCACTATTTGAAATAAGTAGTAGAAATAGCAGAAAATCTTGCTATTTTAACATAGTGTACATATAATCTATCTATAATCTATCTATTTGCACTTAGTGTAAATAGAATCTAATTACTATTGGTAATTACTATTGCTATTTGCACTTAGTGTAAATATAATTTAATTGCTATTTACACTTAGTGCAAATAGCCGCTGCCTAAAAGAATACATTGGCGCTGATCACTGAACACAGCAGAATATCATCATCATGGATCTCTTGCTATAATACAATACAATACTCCCACCTTGTGGGCTATTTCATATGGAAGCTCGTTTCCGCCACTAACTAACTAACTAACTAAATAAATAAATAAATAAATGAATGAATAAATAGCAACTTTTTATCTCACAATTATAAAATTTATAACTCGCATTGTTTATATCTCGAAATTCTGAGAAAAAAAGTCAGAATGAATGGTAAGATAAAAATCTGCAAATTACCTTTAGTTTTCATTCCATGGTGGAAACAAGCTGCCATATGACACAAGGGAACCTGAATTCATACACAACGTAATGTAACATACTAATAAATGTCATCAATGCCATATAAACTTTTATTAAATTGTAATCTTTTTTAAAATCAGCCTTCACGTTTTTTTGACTGCATCTGATTATGAGGGATTGTTCTTGTCCGTAATGCATTTATTTGCACTATTTTTCATGTTTTTTTTTTTTGTTTTTTTTTTTTTTTTGTATAATTCCATTATTTTTCATTATGTCTAAATAATAAATAAATTCAGACGAGCAGTTTGTGGTTTTCTGCCTTTATTGAACATTACACAGAATTTGGTCCCTTTTGCAGCGAAACAAGCTGCCATAATGACACCAGTGAACCTGAGTTCATACACAAAGTAACGTATGTCATCAATTTCAGTTAAACTTTTATTAAATCAGCCTTCACCTTTCTTGACTGCATCTGATTTACTACTACTATTTTTTTTTTTTTGTATAATTCCATTGTTTTTCATTATGTCTAAATATATAATAAATAAATGGCAGTGGCTATTTGCACTAAGTGTAAATAGCTATAGATTCTATATACACTATGTTAAAATAGCAAGATTTTCTGCTATTTCTACTACTTATTTCAAATAGTGGCAATTATCTGCACCTCAGTATTGTAGTACATTATAAAACAGTAGGCAATAATAACGTATTGAGTGTGATTTATAATTTGAATTCAAATTTTTAAATGGATGCCACCTTATTAGGACAATAAAGCCCTCCCTACACCTACCCTACCCCTACCCCTACCCAATATTTCTTTTAAACTTTTGTATTATTTCCTTAATTTTTATTGAAAAGAAATGCCTTTCCGAAACGATATGAGATTTGAAAAGGGAGAAAAAATGTTCGGCAAAAGGTGGTCGCGAACTCGGGTCGATCGCGTCAAAAAGCAAGTGCTGTAACCGCTACTCTACTAAGAACGGTATGCTGATTTATTGTCGTTTTGCAGTGTTGACAATCCCAAACACACGTTGGTGGGCGGATAGTGCAAATAGTCTCTGCCAACAAGGCGAACTATTTGCACTTAGTGTACATAGACACTCCGATTCTTTTAACATTATATCAAATGTTGCGGCGGCTGACACGAGGCTTATACATGTGTTCATTTGGAAAGGCTAACAAAATTTAATCCACAGCACACACGTCTCAACATTACCATATAAAACAGGACAAAAGCCTATTTAAGTCCTCTCTGTATAGCCTACCACTTTTACACATGCTCTAGCAACATTTTTATTTCCACACTTTTCAATTACTTCTGTATAAAACACTTTAAAATCACCCAGAGACGCAGGACCTTTATTATACAACTCTTAGACAAAACAGCAGATGACAACAGTTTCCAAGCTACCATTGGTTAAATAAAATGTTTAAGGTGGGGCTCAACAAAGGTGTATTTGCATGCACATTGTAGATATCTCTAAAGGAATTTTGACTAGTCAGATTGTTAATTGCAGATATCTGCATTGCAATTTCGCCTAGTCACAAAGCTTAATGCAGATATCTCCAAATAAGTTCTTCCTAGTCACAAATCTGATTGAGATATCCGTAATTGAATTGCAGATATCTTTAAATGGGTTTTGACTAGTCGTAATTCCAATTGAAGATATCTTTAAATATGATTTGCCTAGTCAAAATTCCAATTCAAGATATCTACAATTGTAATTTGACTAGTCATAAATGAATTGCAGATATCTTCAAATGTATTTCGGATATCTTTAAAAATTTTGAATTAGAGATATCTCTAATTGTATTTTGACTAGTCGAATCATATTTAAAGATATCTCGAATTGGGATTACGACTAGTCAAAACTCATTTGAAGATATCTGGAAATATTTTTCAATGGAAGTCAATGGAAGATTATGACTAGTCGTAATTGCATTGTAGATATCTGGAATGTGTATTATGACTAGTCATAATTGCAATATAGATATCTGGAATTACAATTGTGACTATCCAAAATTATATTTATGGATAGTCAAAAAAATGTTTTAAATGCTAAAATGGCTTGCCATACTATGGCATACAATTGTGACTATCCAAAATTATATTTATGGATAGTCAAAAAAATGTTTTAAATGCTAAAACGGCTTGCCATACAACAGATACCTACGAGATCAAAGACAGATATCGCGATATTCTCACTCATGCGCTATGCTGCTGATAAACGTGATATAATTTCAGTTCTGCAGCATTTATGAATATAAATATGATGAACGAGGCACTCGAAGTGCTTGCTATTTAATTCCATACAAAATGCGTATTTATCATCCATTTCTACTTTAATACAAACATGTATTTTACATTTTTATAGAAATAAGACAAGAATAACATTTCTCTCACTGTGATTGCACTGACATAGTGTTTGGAAATATGCATTCATAATTTAAATACATAATCGCATGAAATCAGATAAAAAAAAAAAAACATTTTAGAAGAGAAGGCAGCATCACGGTTGTCTGAACCAATGAGCATTAAGCTGTGTCGTCAGCCAGTCGTTTCCCATCATGCTTTTGGTCAGCGCAGTCGGTGGAGAGCAACAGCGCGCGACTGCTCAACCCCACACAGCCGTCTCGCCGTCGCGAGAGTTTTTTGGCACACGTTAGAATGACATCAGAGCGAGGCGGACGTAACTCGGACACTTTTCTAACCGGCATGCATCTCGCGGTGATCACCGGTGATCGGTTCTGCGCAGATTTATCTCAAACAAGCCTACTTGCTCGATTTTTATGGTTTACAGGATGACGGTTAAGCATGCAGCCTATCACAAGAAAGAAAAGATGATAAATGAGGTATAATAATGAAACAGAGGAAAGAGTTACAAAGAATAAATGTTGCATTAATAATACTATAGGTGGTAAATTAATACTGAAAACAAGGCCTGACGTTTGTGCTTTTCACTACTTTCATGATGTATGATCGACGAAATATATACAGCTTACATGTTTTTATTGATATTTTATGAGGCAACATATGTTGTGTAGGAATAAATCATATATAGGTTTTTGTTTAAAAATCTTATAAATGTATGAGTCGGCTCCATGTCTCCAAACAAGGGGTAAAATGCACAACGTAGCCTATTTACAAAAATACTTTAGTTAAAATAGTATGTTGTGAATAATATCTAAGTGAATTATTGTTCAAATTAATCACTTTAGCAGAGTTTGTGCTATTTTCTGTTTATTTTGATAAATAAAATATATATATTTCAATACTGTTGTTAAAATATTCATTTTAAAAATACAGAAAAAAAAGATTCTGAAAGCATTGAAGGAGATCCTGTAGTAGGCCTAATTTAATATAGCTTTACAGTAGTAACAATAAATATGGTATTTTGATGATGGTTCCATTATAAATATGGTGATTATCTCTAAGGTGGACACCCATGTCATGTCAACAACTGTAAAAGTCAGCCACCTATTTATCATCATGTTAACTATTGTGCCTTTAGCCCCAACAGCAGAGGTGCTTTTTACCCCAAATGCCCCAAATATTTAATAAGTTATATTTCTTATTGTTTTTGCTATAGAGGTGTTAATGTTAGCTTTTATGTTGTTGTATGCTAATGCATATTACAGTCTGTTTGTCTATTTCTTTTATTTTGCCTGGTGTTTTGTGTGAGTGCACTGTCAATTCATGTTTATAATAACAATTGAAAGACCCTTTCTGATGACATTTTATTATGTAGCCATATACTGTATGGGTGCTTGTCAGGTACAAAGCAGATTATTGTAGTCTGGATAGCCAATATTAACATTATTTCAGTTACTGAAATACACATACACCAAAATGCTATTCCATAATGCCTGAAACATTGACACTATATTTATTTGTTTGTTTCTTCAATAAATTTCTGGCAACCATAAAACCACAGCGATCAGATTTTAACCATTGTTGTTGTTTTTTTGTTTTGTTTTGTTGTTTTTTTTCAGTTGAGTTTATTATAACTGCTCCCCTCTAATCCCAGTCTGTGGTTTCTTACAATTATCATTTATCTAGCTATATGAAAAACAATGTGCACTATCATTTCTATTGCTTGTCTGATTAAGCACCTTCGTACAGTTATAATATAATGACCAAGTTTCTTTCTGCTGTCGCTGATAGTCAAGCTGTTAAATTCAAGAAATGAACCAAATATATGCATCCAGTAAATAAAGTGTGTGATTCACTTGTAGACATGAATACTAATGTTTTGCAGATAACATTAGACAGAGAGGTATTTAACAGTGATATTTAGGACCAATACTACAAACAACAAAATAACTGAACACTGGAAACCTGACAGACTCGCTGAGTTTGATATGCCAATGTGAAAGTTTCTCAATACTGTACAATCATACAATACTTTCCACTTGAGCTCTCAGATCTATGGCTACTTTTATATGAGAGCTAGATTTACAAGAACAAAAACTAGTTGAAACAGGGAACATAGTAAAATGACAGCCAACACAGCTGAAAATCCCTCGAAGAAAAACATTCTGCCTAACCAAGAGCATTTTCATCTGCAGATCCATCTTATAGTAAACAAGAACGACTGAGAGGAAAATTCAGAATCAAAGCTAATACTAGAGGAAATCAAACGCAAAGATATAATAGCAATGTTCCTCATTTCTACATCAAGAAAGGAATTTCAGAGTATATAAAAATGCCTACTACTATGAAAATACTGTTTGTTATGAGCCAAATGCAAACTGTGCCCTGAAGGTGGAAAAAACTAAACAAATAAAGCCTTTATACCAGTAAACAAGTCAGGTGCATGTAAGATGTAATAAAATGTGAATACTACAGAAAGTTGATATTGAAGCCCATGAGCTCAAACTGTGCCTGTCCACAAGTACAAAAATAAGCAAATTTTGCAGCATAAAAATTGTAAATATGGAGTTTGTTACAGAGGGAGTCCGTAGCCAATGCAAAGCTCAAAGACCCTTTTTATAATCAACTTCCCTTACAACTAAAAAGATGTAACATCAAAGTTGAGTTATTGCTCCGTTGCTACCAAAAGAAATGTTAATTAAGGAGGGACAAATGCTGTAAACTTAAAAAAAAAAAAGAAACTGTCAGGTGGAGTTAAATTTGGTAGAATTATTATAAAACAACAACAAAAACAGGTTGTGTTACTCAGATAAGTGTTTTAACCATTATGTAAGGGTTATAGGCCTAGACATGGTCTTTTAAGTTAAAGTAAAGGCGACATCTTGTGGAAAATGTCTGTAACTACAGTCTCATCCAGATGTGCAGCCAGGAGTCGTCTTCTTCTGTGGCCTATCCAGTGGCCTGTAAGCATGTAAGCAGGGGTGTTTTGGGGGTAACTTCTAAATGACGTTGTCGTGTATTTCTTCTCCTCCTCATAAGTTGGTTAAACACTCAAGTGAAGTTATTTCGACCTGGGGACGGACGGAAATGAAAATGAAGCTGTTGGTATGCCTTTTTTGCGTGGTCTTATTGACCTTCTGCACTGGTATGTTTTTCTTGCAGAAATCTTATACCATGGGTTTTATTTGCACATTACTGTGTTTTTATTATTCTTATCACTGTGGGTTGTGACGTTTGTGTGCATATTACTTGTTTTAGCGAGTCTTATTTTCATGTAAAATCAGAGCGTTTTGGAATATTTGGATAATGACTTTTGAAATAAATAGGCTATTTTTCTTTTCGGCCTTCTTGCAGTTCTAGTAAAGACAGAAATGAGTGTATATTTCTGTGATATTATTTTCATTATGTTTATGCCTAATAGCCTACTTTGTCATTGTTTTTATCCCTCTCGCTTGCTAAACGATTTCTAATGTCTATAGCAAACTCAAAATTTGCGTAGTTATTTTTTTTATTGCTTTTTGATGTTTTCATTTCATTTGTAGGCTATATTAGTTTTTTTTATATTCCTATTCCATCCCATCCTATTCAATATATTTCTATTCCTATTGTTTTAGGCTAGCTGCTGAAAATGTTACGGCTGAATGAACTAGTTTTACAAATTATGTGATAATTTCACCCACCCTGCCCACCCCCTGTAAATTAAATAATCGTATCTAATTATAGACTAACGTGAGCGAAACGTAAAAAACTGCTATGAAAAACGCTGTGCGGCTGTTTATCTGCCACGTCGGTGTTTACCGTAACGGGCTCATTTTCATACCCCTCGCGGGTCAGAGCTCCAGGTCACGCGCGCGCAGGGGCGCGCTCCCCGGGGAGACGCGCTCATGAATGGGCACTTTGTGTTCTTCCATAGAGAAACAGCGCTGGGAAAGGGAGGGAGGGGGTGAAATGGGGAGGCAGGAGAGAAAGTGAGTGAAGTGTATGTGTGTGCGTGCATGTCTGTGTGAAAGAGAGAGAGAAAAAAGGGAGCGAGATGAAGAAAGAGGGAAAGAGAAAAGCCAAAATTCATACAAATTAGACCCAAAGGACTCGAGGAAATCTGAAAGAATAAAGGTTCACAGGAAGAATGGCCGCCTGGGGAAGAATGGAAAAAATAAAATTAGCATGTAGTAAAAAGAAAGAAAGGAGGAGAAATTGGTAGGCTAATATTAAATGACACAAATTAAAGTCTTAGATAATCTCATTTGTATACTACATATAAATATACATAATTAATCAAATGTTGTGACGTTTTACATTATTCATATAGGCAACCCCTTAGTTATTTAGACAAATCAATCAGTTAAGTGTATTCACAAGAATAAATCATGTTGTCATTACCACGACAGCCTATGAAATGGTGATCTTGATACACGTATATGTCATGTTCCTAGATGCAAGCCCCATCATTAAGGAGAGTTTTGCAAAGCAGCTACTCCGCACCGAGACAGAAGCCTGGACACCCTGATGAACCTATGAGGGTTGAGTGCCAACAACAGACTCCTTTTATTTACATGCTTAATAACAAAGCTTAAGAAAACATCATGCATGGGAGCCTGGCTGGAATTCTTTGTGACAGTAAAGATCTGTTCACAATGTTGCTTTGTGCTGGTTTTAAATACCAAATTCTTCACAAATCAATAAGTGGACTCAGCTCCATGTCAATACTCTAGAATTCAGAGTTCATGTATATTTCAGGAACACATGCTGCATATGCAGAAGCTGGAGCAGAGGGCTCGAGAGACCAGCATGGAGCATTGGATGAACCCTCATTGCTTCCCTCGCTGTGACCGCAACTACGGCTACCCTGTGTAACAGGCCTGCTGTTCCACACATACCCCTCAGCTTTTATCTCACTCAAGACTGCAATGCTTGAGCTTACTATCATGATTTCACATATTATGTAAATTGTATACATTCACACTTTTCCTTATAATAAAAGAGAATTCTTTACATCATATGGGATGTTTTTTTTCTTTCTGTACTGACTTTTTGTCTTAGTTCTGCCCTGGCTTTTAAAGGCATATTAAATGTAAATGCGGTTTTATCATGGAAAACGGTTTATATTTATTAAAATCCTACTTATATGAGGGCAGATCAATTCAAGGTGATTTTTTTTTCTCAGGGCGAAGACAGGAATACCGGCGACGACAAAGCTGATCAACACCATGAAATGGATTGCAATGAGAACGAAAAGACCTAGAAATGCCGAGGAGGCCAAAGACACAAAATCCACGAAGACACACACCTAGACGCATTTTAGATTTAGATGAAAAATCTTAGAATCGTTAGAAGAATAAAAACGAATTACGAAATTGCATTTTGAATAAGAGACTCCTGAATAAAATAAAAATGTTGTGCTCTAAATTTTGATTGTGACTGTGGTTTTCATCTTTCGGGTTTTAGTAGTATTTTAGCTGTATTATGATATAAATTCGAAACTAAAAAAAAAAATAATAATAATAAAATTGTTTAAAAGACTGATGACGCGCAAATGGTCCACAAACATAGCAAAGAGTTTGACCTTTACACGGCAATATCTGAAGGCCTAACACTGATTGATCGAAAGCACAATGAATGTTGTGTAAACTTGAAAGTTTACATTTTGTTACGTGTCACAAAAGAAACCGTAAAGTCCAAATAAATAAGCAAACAAATAAAAGGCTGTAAAATGGAATCAAGTACCACCATCGTAACACTGTATAAGTTAAATGTTTGGGAACTTTAAAATGTAGCCGGTTTTTCCTTAAAAAAACGACATCTCGTTTTGGATTAAATGCTACTCTGTGCAAATAAGCATAAATTTACGTTTTACGTGTTGTTTTTTTTTTCCTTTACAGGACTATTACACACACATATATATATTGTAAAATTATGGTTTTGTAGGATTCGCGTAGCCTAGACATTAGATGTGCGCTTCTCTATTTAATATCATATTAAAGAACTTTAATTCGCACAATTAATCGATAATCACAATTACAATCGCCTTACAAAATAATTAGAAGTCTTTGGTTTATACAACTTAACATTACTGCATATTTATAAATAGGAATTTGAGCTGAAGTAAAGAGAAACAAAAGAAACGTTCATTATTCTACACTTTACTTTTGATTTTGAGATGAAAATTAGATTTTCATTTTCCACTTTTATATGTGTAAATGGTTAATGTCGCTGTACCGTGAAACAAGTGTACAAGGTAACGGGCAATATTAAATGACAAAATAAAATCAACGTAAATTACAAGAATTGAAAAGGTAATGATGTGACTAAAAATATGACGGTTAGTGTGCAAAATGTCAAGTCTTATTCTGTACATAAATGTTTTAATATTCGTCTGAGAGACAAATGATACTTTTATATATTTATAGGTAAACAATTTGTAATTAATACTTACAAAAAATGATCTGAGAACTCGTGTATGTATTTGAACCCAGTTCTGGCTTTGTTTATCTTGTCTAGTGCATGCAAATTACTTAAAAGCAGATATTTCACAATAAATACAGATTTCAGCTTGACAGGAAAGGGAGTACGATTTTTTTTTATACAATACACTGAATATTTTCGACAACAAAGGACTTCTGAAGAGATGAAAGGAGCATACTGGCTGCAGTAAATAATCATCTTTTGTCTTTAAAGAAGCCTTTATCTGTGCTACTCTCTTTGATTGTTACAGTCAGGAAGTTCGATGTCACATCCGTAACTATGACTTTCTCCACATTGCTGAAGGAGGGTCTCCAAGCATCTCCCTCCTCCGGCTCTCCAAATATGCGTGACACTGGAATTTTGGCAATAAGTGAAGGCTGTCTGCTGGAGGAATCACCATGTTCAAATGTCCTTCGTTTTGAATGGTGCTTCAGGTGTTTATGGTGAAAGAGGCTTGTCTGTGGATTAGTCCTGTGGCCCTGTAAGTCTGCACTACCTCTGCTGGAATGCAAACTCCACTCTGGAGAAATATGCTGGGTACTCCTGCTTGGAACAACTCTGTATTGTTTGTGTGAATAGGTAGCATCCATGTGCTTATGAGATATCTTAATTCTCCCACTTATTTCTGAGCATCTCTCTTCCTCTTCTCCCAAACCTAACTTTGCCATTTTGGAAGGAATGCTTGCCATGGTTTCATCTGCTGCCCTTTTTGAATGCTCTGGATGTAAGGAGCTTGTATAGCCATCTGTGAAGCGTAATTTGGGCTTCCGTCCTCTCTTTTTTGGGGTGAGGGTAAAAGCATCAGTGCTGAGTCTGGGTGAGTGTGGAGAATGATGCTCCCTTGGTTCTGGAGGTGGAATCCTTACGCTCTCCCCTCGGTTGACTGTGCTGGGAGGGAAAATTGTAGGAACCACAGCACGTAGTCCTTCTCTCGCTCTAGGGGTTACCACAGGCTCTGGACTGGGATATGCAATGGCTCTGGATGATTCATTCCTAAATTCATAAGACTTTGCCTTTTCTTTAGCTTGGGCCTGTGAAAAAAACATGTTTTTGAAAAATTAGCACAGAACTCAAAATTATGCCCTTATATAAAATTTATTCATTTACACAGACAAGAAAAAAAAAAAGAGTGCAAACCCAATAATAATATTATACACAATATTATATACAATATAGATAATTTCAGGATTATTATTATTTATTTGTTAATAAATAAATGACATTAACCTTTAGAAGAAAAGTCTTGAGCTTAGGTCCTCTTTTCTTGGGTCCAAATATTTCTCTCTCACGCTCCCTGCATGAAAATACAAGCGCAAGTGTGAAAACGTCTGTATGTTCGGCCGCCTAATAGTTTTACTTTATTTATTTATTTTATACCTCTCTTCAAAGGCAACGAATAGGCGTGAGTCTAAGATATTTTCCTCTGGTTCCCAAGTACTGTACCTGTGAGAACAAAAAAGTTTCACGTGATGACTGTCAATCTCTAGCTGCATTTAAACCGCTGCTCTACCGGCCAACTAGCAGGGCCAGCTAATGTTGCAGCATGCCATCTGCCAAAACCAGTCTGCAGTAATAACCAGCTTGTTAACCTGCTCGTGGATGTACGCCCCTCGCGATATCTAGCAGGGTTGACAGCCATCACTGTCACCAAAACACCAGTGCAAGGCACAACAGACAGAGGATGTATTACTCACTTGGGTGACCAGCCCTTCCATTTCACGAGATATTCCATTCGACCCTGCGCGTGCCATCAGACACACAAAAAAAGAATTCGTTAGCGCGAGCCAACGACATTGACACATGTATGCAAAAAATGTCGAGATATCTCTTCCACAACACATACCCGTCGTATTCGTCTCTTGATGATCGATTCGGCCGCGAACACCCTCTCTCCGACAGCCGACAGCTCCATGTTTAACGTTACCTTCGTCTACCGTTAGCTTGCAGCGTAGCTAGCTGTGAGCGCGAGTCCGGTCCGCCTGCTCTAGCTTCAGAATTCCATACAGCCCATAATACTCTCGTGCACAGCCAGACGTCATCACGTTCTTTAGCATGTTGCCTTGGCACCACGAGGCCGTTCATTGGCTCCGCTGTTGCTAAGTGGCCGGGGCTTGCTCTGTGTGACATACCTGCATTCTTGACAGAAATATGATAAGATCTGCTCAATACTACATCAGAAGGTTAAAGTTTCATCGTAAACGTTACGTCAAGACCTACAGGTAAACGTAATCAGCTAAACGTTAGCAGAACAAGGACGTGTAGACTATACGAACTGTACAAATTCAGTATTTTCTCAAACAGGCATAATTCATTAAAAAAATCGGTTAATAGCTATTTTGATATAGGCTACTGTACATCTGTTATTATAGTAAAATGTATGCCATCTTATTCTGATCGATATTCTGCTATTCACAAGAATATTTTACTAATCCCGCCAAAAACGAACATGAAGTCTTTATCCACGACAAACTAATCATAGATGGAAATGAATATTGGTTTGAATATGAGTTCTACGGCAGAAAAACAGCCTAAATTTGCACAATTTTTATTTTTTTTCTCTTGTCATATATACATTTTCTAAAAGCCGTTAAATAAACGGAACGGGTTGAATTTGTGAGTATGCTAAATGATGATTTAAAGTATAGCCCACCTACTTTACCACATTATTTTCTCTAAGAGGTGTTATTTTTTGTTAGCCTATTTTTTTTTTTTTTGATAAAGAAAAATGAACATATAGCCTACTTATGTTTTATCCAGTAGCCTACATTTAGCTGACACGTCTGCTCATATTACAATTAATTAATAACTAGGTTTTGTCTTCAATTGTATGGCTCTTTCGAGAAAAAAAGCTAATAAATAAAATAAAATAAAAAAATAATTAATTGATTGACAGTTTTAGTCCTAACATTGAGCAGCCAAATCAAAAATCAAACTGATTGAACAGCACCATTGTAGTAGATTTACATTTTAATTATTGAAATAATTATAAAACGATGATGATGATAATAGCCTATGTATCTTATTAATGATTACAATACGCAAAAGACGCAAACAACAGTAACTTATTCTAAAGACAACGAAACAAAGAAACTTTTAACTTTTTATTAACACGAGTTACTAAATGCAGTACAGTAGGTAACCTCTTAAATGGTTCCATAAACGATTACATAGGCCAGACTTTGTCTGCATTAACATCGCTATTTTAGCTCAAACTATTTTATTTATTGACTTATTATTATTATTTAATATTCTAATTTTAGTGTAAAGGATATAGATAGGTATAATTGTATACATTTTATTTAAAAAATTAAAAATATAATTTTGTAATTGGGTGTTCCAGCCTAATTCGATTATAAAATCTCACATAATTATGTTGGTTTAACGAAAACCATACTTTAAATATAAAATTAGGCCTATATAGAAATATAATTCATTTTGCCTAAGCGTTGAAATTGCAAGCAAACATTACCAGCTATACATGAAGGAAAAACATTAATTCATTTTTTGTGTTTTATCATTAATGTTCATCTAAAAGGGAATACCCTGTTTTCGAAGCGTTTCCGAAAATGTTTACCAATCTCATGCTCAGGGGTGTGTTTCCCAAAAGCAACTATGGTCGCAAATTCCGTCTTTACCAATAGAGTTCAATGGAACTAACGACCATAGTTACCTAACGAGGCTTTTGGGAAACGCACCCCAGTTCTGCACAATCACTTGGGTTTCAAACAGGGCATGTCAGGTAAAAAAAAAAAAAATAATAAAATAAAAAATCGCATCTATAGCTAAATTATGACATTAATTAATACATTCCTGTGTGAAATTTTCAAATTGTAACAGATTTTTTAAATGTACCATTATTTAGATAGGCCTATAAACAATAATATCTTCAAATAATATCTTAAAACTTTGAAAATGAACATGAACGATGGGGTTGTGATTATTAACTTGGTGGCTTGTAAATTAGTTTACTGGGGGGTTATTCGGCGAGTAAAGATAACGCTGCACAATAATGAACAGTTGAATAGTGGTTTGAAGAAATATTGTGACGATTGTACAATGATTTCTCCACAATAAAATTAAGGTTTGCGTTTTTATTTTTAGTCTTTATATACATAACAAACCAGGTAAACAGCAGGCTTGTGGTTGGATCTGCGGAAGATGATTGGTGGTTTGATACTGCAGTGGTTATATCCGTATATGGGCTCTAGATCGAGCTGGAAGAATATTATTGGTTAACTCGTTTCTGGGCAACCAGCATGAGAAATTCTGCACAATTTACAAAGGGAAATGGCAAATACACTACTATTTTTGCCTTGTGTTTCAGTCTGTTTGATGCAATTTTCGATCATGTTAAAAATATGTATTTCGATGTAAATTGTTTTACCAAAAATATTTACATGGTTTCCGTGCTTTTGTTGGATTATTGATTATTTAGGTCACATTGTGTCCAGGACTTACACATTTAATAAGACCACAAATCGTGCACTTTCTGCTGTATATTAGTTCAGTCACCATATATTTTTAAATTCAATATAACTTAATTATAAAATGGAGAACCTGGGCGAATTTCTTTATTGATTTATATTTAAAAAATGCCACATAAAATTAATCTAAGCTTTGCCAATAAACACGTTGACAAAACTTCGACTGTTATCTATGATTTTTAAGTAGCCTAGCTAAAAAAGCAGCCCAACTGCATATATTCTGCTAGCCTAATTATTTTAGTGAGATAAACATGTTGTTCCTGAAGGCAACTTGTATTAACATCATATTATAGCCTATTTAATATGATCACATTATTATCGCAGGTGGGCTATTTTAAACAAGACAATATTTTAATGACCTCAAGTTTTAGAACGTCTTTGTACCTCTCTCATTATCAAAACGTTTTATTTTACTAAAGCCATCTGTGTTAGAAACCTAATGCTTAACTCAAATAATCTTTATTATTTTATTTCAAAAGAAGCGGTTCAAGTCGTCTTTTAAATAAACTTGGCGAATTTAACCAGCTACATCTAAAATGTACTGCAGTAAAGCTGAATTCATAAGCTGATCGCAAATAAAGTGGATGGACCAAAGGAAGCCATTTTATAACCGGAGCGAGAGCAGCTTTATCTCAGACGGTGCTGCAAAGGAAATGGTTGATTCCGTTGATTCCAGTCATTGAGGCTGAAGTGCTTCTCCGTAGCCCACCTTTGACACAAATTTCACCTCTAACCAACCTCTGCCTAGTTTTTGGATAGACTAATACTAATCATGATCTTGCCGTGAGAAAGAGAGATTTGCTGTCCGCCATGTTAGCGCTGACAAAAAAATGAGTCGAGTTTTATACATCAGGCTGTTCAAAGCTTCATACATCCCCAATGATAGTAGCTTATTTGCGAAAGCTACTATTAAGTCTAATATAGTTAATCTTCTATCATTATAGCTTATAGTGTATTTTACCTATAAATCTTTGACGATGCCTATATACGGGATGAATCTCTTCTTGCCGGTATTGTATGGACCGTATTGTGCGCATAAACAAAGTTGGTAATAGTCTGAAGGCACATTCCATTTGGATGACATTAAAAATGCACACTCTATCTATAAACGCGAATTCGGAATACTTATGAGGCAGCTGCATAAAGCATTCTGCCTGCATACGCACATATAATAATGCCTGTAAGATGTTAATTGTGATGTCTGTCCAACTACTTCTAAATGTTTCCTGCTGAATAGGCTTTCAGAGGCAGATGTGACAAATTAGACTTGCGTCTCCTTAATATCACAGTGGCCTAGCTATATACCAGCTTAGTAATGTGTCCTATCCAATAGTCCTTTTTCTTTCTTTCCTTTTATTTTCTTTTCTTTGTTTTTGTGTTTTTGTTTCTTTTTTCTTTTTTTTTTTTATTCTTTTTTTTTTTTAGACAACGTGTAGCCTATGTCAATGCCCAAAATGCTGTGACACAAAATTCGATTTACAGAAAAATCATTCTAAATACCCGTGAGCTTTATCTGAACACAAAAGGAAAATCCATTAAAACGCCAGGTGAAAGTTTCCTTCTTATGTTTGTAGCCTCACTGAATTTCTTTTTCTGGGTTTTCTGCAATATCAACATGAAAAGTTTAGCTGTTCCTGGGTAATGTTTCTTGTAGCAAGAAATGTGACATCTCTTATATAAAAAATAATCCAACAGGCAATTTAATGAAAAGTTTCTGTCTTGACAACCCTGCTGTTTTAAATGGGATACTTTATGTGATCTCGATAATCAGCGTCCAGATATATGCGTAGATAAGCTTCGCGTATAATGAAAGGCTGTAAAGCCCTACTGTCCTTCTTTTCTAGAGGACTTTTAAGTTAGGCCTATTCTATAACAGCGTTTGGAAAGTGAGACAACCCTGCTGTTTCCACTACTCCCACATACGTGCCGGTTTTTACTGGATGATAGTAGTCGGAGTTGTAATAAACTTAGCCGCAGTTTTAAGTAGGCTAAATTAAATCAACTATTAATTCCCAGTCTTGGAATTGAGAATGGGTGCTCATATCAAGAATTTTTGTGAAAAATTATAGCATTGTAGATGGTGTAAAAGCACGCAAACCCTCTTTAGTTAAAAAACAATTGAGAAAAAAATCTGCATGCATGGCAAAAGTTCAAATCCACGTGCTATATAAAGGCTGTGCAAAGTTCAGTCTGATAGGCCTACTGATGTCTTGCATTTACATGATAGTAATGTTTTGCTATCTCTCATATGGGCTATCTGTTAGCTCGTCTCAAGTGTGAGTTTAATTGGAACACTTCTGTTCATCACGCGCGCGCGCACACACACACACACACACACACACACACACACACACACACACACACACACACACACACACAAACACAAACCTGCTTGCAGTACAAGCAAAGATCTTACTCAAGAACATAAAATAAAACTTTTAATATGCTTAGACAAACCTAAATAACACATTTAAGTGACATTTTTTAAAAAAAAGACTATAAAAGACAGATCAGTAGAAAATGTTTCTCAGTATTACATGTGTAGTAAGTGCTTCTTATATTTAAGCCTTCTGAAATACAGCACTGCAAACAGCTTTAAGTTAATATGAGACAAGCTAATAACAGGAAAACCTGTTTAGTTTTTTTTTCTATCCCTAACATGGAATAGTTAAATGTGTGAATTTGAAAATTAATTCAGATCAGTTCAATCAAACACAATCTGAAACTATCAAAACTTTACACTTGATTGTTTCAAAAATTTCAGACAAGTTTGAAGACTTGATGATTAGACATGCTTTACATTTATACAAATTCACAGTAAATAGTCAGTAGTCTTTATAGACTTTATATCCATCACATATTCCTAAACTGTAACATACTCCTTGAATGTCACTGTAAGGCAGTTTGCTGTGACATCTGTGATTATTATATTCCCAAGAAAAGGTGTAAAGCTTCGAACAGATTTTTTCATTTCTTTCTCTACTTGCTCTGGTGCAGAGACCGCTGCTTTCCCAGTCGGTATAGAGTTTCCAATCTGAGAATGTGTAGGATTTTTTCTCTCTTCTCTCGACCTAACACAGCTGAGGTCTATGGGTTCGTCTTGGTTGGAGTCCAAAATTTCAAAGTCATGTCCGCCAGAGTGCTGATGGTCATTGAAGTGTGTGGTGCCATTAAAAGAGTGAGACAAGTTAGTATTAGGCGCATTTGTACTCTGAGAAATTAGGAGCCTTTTAGCCTCCCCACTGTCACTGTCTGGCTCAGAGTAGCAACGCTTTCGAGGCAAGGTGAGGGGACCATATTCAGTAGATTGGGTGCCTTTTTGATCACTCATCTCAATAGGCACTGTAGTCAGACTGGTTTTGTTTGTCAGTTGCAAGGGCTGTTTATTAGATACATAATTTCCAGGGCTGCCAGGCTTCTTTGAGTTGTTTGGCTCAAGCACTATGGAGCATGTTTTTTTAGGATTGTCCCCTTCACAAGATGATAATCCATTGGAAAGCCTAAAACAGACAGACTCAGCTTTACTGTCCTTTTTCATCACTTTCACAAGACTTTGCTTCTTTGTGTGCTTTATCTTCTCTGTGCTTTCATCTGTTTCACAGGACTTACAATCTTGTGCTTGCCTTTTTTCCTCAGAATCTGCTGTTCCTTTCTTAATTTTAGCTGCCTGGGTGCCATTTTCCATGTATTTGCTCATGACAATGACAATGCGCCCATTTTTATTCTTGTTTTTCACAATCTTCAGTTTGCTGCTTAATCCATTGGACGGTGCCTTATCTTCCTTTGCATAACTGTTTGTGTTCATGTTTAAGTCAGCTCCACCATTTAGTTTAGGAAGCTTTTTCAACTCCATTGTAATATTTCTCACCTTACTGAGGCACTCAGAATCCTTATTTTGGACCCATTTCTGCTGTAGAGCTGGAGATAAGTTCCATTCCTTGTCAGTCAACTCAGGAGCTTTGGTCTCCTTGACCCTCTGATACAGGGAGTCATACATTTTAGGGTTTGGTTGATAGTGGTGGTGTTTCTTGCTGTTGAGCTGGTAGTAGTGCTTCTTTTTCCCATTTATTTGTGCCTCTCCCTGCTTGTCTTTTGGGCTGGGCTGGTAGGGATGGTGCTTCTTGCTGTTAAGCTGGTATTGCTGGCTTTGGACCAGGTCTGAAGTTGTTTTGGGTTGGTTATCCTCACCCTGTGACACCTCCTGAAGGTTGGTAAGAACACTGGATCTTCGAGCAAATGATGGTACCTTAAAAATCAGACAAATCAACAATGAGCTTTGCAGTAGAAACAATTAGTGACATGACTTTCACAGAAGTTAATTGGGCACACATAGGCATGTTTGTAAGTGATGGTGAATTACCTGTAGGAGAAGATGTTTTGGTTTTGGCCCCCGTTTACGATAACCCATTAGCTGCTCTTGTCTTTCCCTGAATGGAAAAGTTTTAGATTACAGAACATCATGATAAAAGAAATCAAATTAAAAATAAGACACAAGCTAATATATTTAACTTTTAATTTATTCTGACGATTTGTCCCATACTCTCAGACAAAAAGTACAAAGTTGTCACTGAGGCAGTACCTTTTCAAAAGGCACACCTTTGCATATTAGTACCTAAAGTGTAGGCTATATATTAGTTCCCAAATGATAAATATTAGCACATTTTGAAAAGGTACTGCCCCAGAGACAGCTTTTGTACCTTTATTTCTGAGAGTGCATTATGGTCAAGTTACTGCCTGTTTTGTGTATCCTTTCAAATATGGTCTGTCTTTAAATAGCCCACCACTGGCATTGTAAAATTTACTCACATAAAATAAAGAACATTATGTGTTTCTTCAGACAGCACACAACTTGTTTACTAATTTGGTGGACAATCCCAGTTGGAAAGGAAGAAATAAAAACAAAGATGACAAAACATTAATAAATCGCTTTCTATTGTATAACATTGCGTTATTTGACAGGCTTTTACAGTGGGTTGTTATTTATTTGTTAGCTCAAACTACGCACACGGGCTGTCGAAAAAATGGGCCATCGGCTCTTTTCCCATCGACCTTCTATAAAATAATATTGCAAAAACCTAATTAGACGACCTAGAACGGTTCCATACTCAAGGGGCGCGTGCAATTACTCCAAACAGAATTCCGCGTCACGAGGGAGACTGCTAATGGTGCGCGCAGATGCCAGTCAAAGGGGATGAATACCCGACAAAAATGCGTGTGGAATTTCGGGAAAGCGTGAATGCATGTGTAGAGGAAGAACTGCCTATTTGTATATCAGCCAAACGGACGAAACGAATAATAGTACAATATAGAAAGAGCGGCGCGTTTGTTGAGATAAAGTGGTTTCATAAAGAATGCAAGGTGTCTCAAAGGATCACATTTTCTGGCCAAGTCTGTATGTAAACATTCTTTAATGGCTGGTTCCTGACCGTGGCATTGGTGTACCGCGCAATTAAATTCAGTCATATATTATGGCGCGCCTGCGCACAAGCTCTTGTGTGCACCCCCTTTCTGTCAGTAAGAGAAAGTGAAAAAGACTGAGCATGAGCATAGCAGCAGCGGCAGCGAAAGCGTCTTCCCCCCTCCTCCCGTATCGGCTGTACAAGCTCAGAGCGTCAAGACTGCAATGTCTCACCTGTTTTGGAAAGCGACGAGAAGTCTCGGGTCCAGAATATTTTCCTCTGGCTCCCAGGTGTTATATCTATAAAGAGAAGAAAGGAGGCGGAGAGCGAGTGGAGAGGGGAGAGCAGAGTAGCATGAATATCACCAGCTCCCTCAACCGAACTATCTAACGTGGCTGTCATCTGAAGGACTAACGCCACTAACAAGGTCCTACTAAACGAATCTTCAAGAATGTTAGAGAATTAAAAATAGGCTAATGATGCTACATGGTTGATGCATCATTTCCTTTTTGGAATACTATTATTATTATATATGTTTTATTTTGCAAAAACAGAACCACATTTCTATAGCATAAAGCTTAAATTTGAAACATTATTTACCATCGCGGACACAAGTTATGACATTGCTGCATCAGTTAAGCGCTAACTCTCTCTCTCTCTCTCTCTCTCTCTCTCTCTCTCTCTCTCTCTCTCTCACACACACACACACACACACACACACACAACACGACACGACACAACACATTAAAACAGCAAATCAAGTGGCATCTTGAAGTGAAACTTACTTGGGAGACCAGCCTCTCCACTTGACCAGGTACTCACACCTTCCCTGCAAATATCATAAAAACAAAGAAAGTTACGATTGGGAATTACTGTAAATAAAATAAATAATCCATTATCCTGGGTTTCGGAAACAAATCCCTACTCTTGTGCGCTCTCTTCTAAAATACAAACCCTTACCTGCACGTTTTATAGGCTTACAACATGAATAAATGTAAAGTGTTTGTTAAGAGAAAACCGCAAACCTTTCTAATGCGTTTCTTTTCGATGCTTTCCACCGCGAAGACGTGCTCACCCGCGGCGGGCAGCTCCATTTTCAGCGCGCGCTGTAATACTTCTCAGTGTGCGCGAGTTAACATGAGTGCTCTTCTCGCGCAGGTTTCTCGCGCTCTCCCGCTCCGTATGGTCTTTCGCTTCTCAAGCGAGATTCAGTTTTAACTCTCAAATGAGCTGTACAACGTACTTCATGCAAATAACCATGAGCGTGACGTCACAGCAGGAGGGGCGGTGTAGAGGCTGGTCAGCCCTGTGCCGCGGGTTTACTGAGCAAATGAAGAGTAGTTATTGCAGTCCTTCAAGTACTAAGCGAGAATTCATGCTTCATGACGCAAAGTAGGGCACACTTGTGGCAGTTTTTAAATTTAAGCTTGATTAGTTCTTCAGTTGTCATTTAGCAGTTTAGGTAGCAGGCTAAATCATTATCAGCATCAACAAGGTTTTTAATCGTGTGGATTTGCCATCCTTTTTAAATTTATATCAGTGGAGAGACAACTTTCAGGAAGATAATATTCTGAAACATTTTAAAAAGGAATACATGATAGATAGGCATACTGAAGTGAAGATTTAAGCTATGAACAAATCTTTTTGTTTGTTTATGTTGAACAAACACCCAGGTTACACAAAAACCCATACGATGACTCTAAGACATTCATAAATTAAGATTATTAAAGAACAGCATATATTTTGAGACTCTACATTTAGAACAGTGATTTTAATTTGTATTTTTCTCCACTGAAGCAATGCAGTCCACTGATGCATAAAATAATCAAATGCGCGGCAGTGGGATTCATCTTCAGTAATCATTTGGTGACCAGTAGCCTATTGGCGTATTAAAATGACAGATTTGGATTTCCTATAGGCTATTAGATTTAGTGAATTTTATTCTTAAAACGTGATATTCTGTCTAGGATCATCGCGCGTACCTACTCGCTCTAAACACTTTAGGTAGGCTATTTAATGTCCTAACATCTTTCTTTGGATAAGCTGCATTAAGATAGAAATTATTTCGTTGTCTGATTACAAATGGCCAATTAGAGTAGCTATGCTAGCAACGTAGTTGTTTAAACTCATGTACACATTCAATGCACATGAGAGTTGACCGCGAATGTACAATATGTAGGTCACTGTGGTTGGTCTTCAAAGCCTCAAGCTCTCAGCTCATTTGACATCTGCCTTCTGACGGCCAACGGCTGCTGCAAGACCTGTGAAAAATAAACTGCAGTGGCAAACGAACGTGTGAAAACCCTGGGCAATGCCCAATCATTCACTGCCTGTGCCACAAAGGCTATGCGGCGCGTATTGTATCTTCCGAGTAGGAAAGAAATCGCACGCACACACACAAGCGCACACAATAAGACATGTACAATCAATAATGTGAACATATAGTTAAAATATGCACTGATGCATTTACACACATACACCCAATAATCTGCGCGATCATACAAACATAATAATGTGTCTTTGCGACCCCAAAACGATGAAAATCTTAAGAAAAATTCAGCATGAGAAGGGTTAACTGCAGGCGGCAAATCTCAGCCTATTGCAGAGAGGCACGACTGCCTTTCCTTATAAGGCAATGACTGCCGAACAGCAGCGAAAATACTTGAATATATAATATATGAAATGCATTATGATGAAGTATTTACTGAAATTAAGCAGTTGCATAAAAATGGACTTCTCAGATAGATTAAAGTTTTTCTTGTAATGAATCTTTGCTAGGACGCATTGCAAACACAGTTTCATCGCACGAACCCATCTATGTCATTTTACAGAGAATTCTGTAGCGTAAAATTGTCCTGGTCTACCCGATGCAAAAGCTAATGTTATCATAAGACAATCCTGAGTTACTTGTTTCATCAACGAGCGACATCTCAGTATTTTCAACCTGCTGATCTCTGGTGCTCGTATCTCCTGTGAGATGTTCCTGTTAACTCATTATTTGTTAAGTACTTTCATGTTAGATAAAAAAGTCGGGTCAAGTCTTTTTTATACTCTACCTTAAGTACTAACATGTAGGACGGACTGCATAAAATCCAAGTGTTTTTAAACCATCGCAAAACCAAGAAATAACACAACTGTGGCTTCAGATTAAACTGCAAAACACATTCTCTGTCTTCTGACTTCGTACTGCATACAATAAAATGCTCTGAATATTCTGAAAAACGACATAGCCTAATTGTTCGTGTAACTAATGAGAAGGGAAAGGGTTGTTAAACTCTGAGCGAAAGACATCTCTAATTATCCCTGAATGTCGGTGCGGATAAAACTTTGAATGCAATGAAATATTTCAGCATTTTCTGTCCCGTCAACGCACAATTTAGATGTCTGTCTCGAATATCTTCTTAAAATGAGAACATTAAACATTGTTTAATGCCCTTGGAAAAAGAAGCAGTATAGGCTACTTCCCTATGTTCAAAGATTTGATCACAATTAGGTTTTCAGGAATTCGTTGTCACTGTGACTAATGAAGTATCTGCTGGCTTTGATTTCAACGTTAGATATGCAAAACCTTCTTCTTGGAGTTAGTAATAAAGACTGTAAAGGTAACACTGGGCTAAGGTATCACTAGATTTGACCTCGAGCTGACTGTTCTGTTGTTTTCTGAAATGCATAACTCGACATCGCAGTCTTCGATTGGCCATTCTTACATAGTCATTACAGTGTCACAAACTGATGGCTACCTTTTGAAGAAATTGTCGGTGTTTGGACAAATGAAATCTGTTAATAAAGTGCTCGTCATTGTATTTCATATCGTTTAAAAACCAATTTAAAATTCCCGTCGTATCATCATAAATGCTCTCTGGAATCCAGGGGTGCAATTTAGGTTGCGGGTGAAGCTGAGCTTCAGGTGCTTCCAGCCTTATTTCCTTTTGATGCTGGTGGAACCAAGAGTTGACGTTGTTCCAAATTCATGCAACATCCAGACATGTCATGACTTTTGATTTTTTATAACACTGCACTGAAGAGCAAATAGCCTATTCCAAATAGCACGAAAAGATGCAAACATGGCAACAAATTTAGTTAAAAATTTGCTTGTTGTCCCACATTTTGCACTTTATTTTCCCTGATATCCTAATCTGCAGGTGTCCAGCGTGTGTGTAATTTCACTCCATTCCAGTGCTGCTGTCAGTAAAATTTCACTGACCATCACAATTCTGTGTGAAAGGAGTCAGGTAATTTCTTATCTCAGAACATGGCCACAGTTGTCAGGAAGACTACCTGCTCAATTTTCAACAGTCAGTAATTATCACTAGCATGCTTCATTAAGCATATGGGGGAGGGGGTACAAGAAGATGACTTCATTCCTTATTTGCCCACTACCAGAGCACAACCAACAAAAATATATTAAAAACTGAATAAGTAGATTACCTAATACATTGCCTCCATCACACAGAGTTTGAAATTATTTCCTTGGTTGTAACTTCCAGCCACGTCAACACTAATTATATTACACCTGTTCTCAGTGACAATGAAGTTAAACTTTGACATGGATATTGAGTTTTTGCATAACTTGAACAGAATTATAATATTTGGATGACTATTTGTCATAACAGGGCAGATGTGAACACAGGGAATAACTCTTTAACTCTAGAACTCAATTGTGTAGTGAATATATGCATATATATATATATATATATATACACACACACACACACACACACACACACATATATATATATATATATATATATATGTGTGCAGCAACATGGCTGAATATTCTTTAAAAAGATCTGATATTGCCCATCAATAAAGACAGACTGATTAACATAACCCACTGTGTACTCAGTGACACAATGATTGTTGTTTGACATTGGCTGTAAGGAATGCACCACCTTTACAATCAGACTTTAATGGAATGTTGGGGAAAATGCATGGTGTAACAGCTAAGCAGGTTGGAATTTAAACACACAAACAAAGCCCAACTATATTGTAAAAAAGAGAGTAGAGAATTTTTGAAAAATGCATCTGATACTCAACAGTCCTGTCTACCAGGAAAATGTTTCATGCATGACTAATCATTGAACATGCATATTACTACCTTCATAACTAATCCAACCAGTTTGTAATGAACAACTAAACATCTGAAGATGCATACCTCAAATCACGCCTCCTCATAAAAAACAAACAAACAAACAAACAAACAAAAAAAACTCCTAGTTACCAAGAGTCATATGTCATTATCGCTGTCACATTTAATACTGAACCAATGAAAACTTAAAAGAAGTAACTGTTGTAAAGGACCTAAGAAGTGTTTATAAATTTTATCTATAATAAACAGATTTATCAAATTTCATGTAATATCACAGAACAGAAAGACTGAAGCAAGAATGTAGTAGAGAGGACCTGGAAAGTATCATCCTAACCTTCAGTTTATTCATATAAATTTGTCTTGCAAGTTCTTGCATCCATCCTTACAAGATGTTGGGTAAATGGCCATAGTGCTAAGGTTTCTGGGCCCTGTGTACTGTGTATTGCTTTGGGGCCCCCCAGCTGATATCAGCGTCCTTGTCCTTGAGGGGGATCTTTGTGCCTATTACTGTATTTGCTTATTACTGAAATTATATTGGAATGCCATGAGATGCTTGTATTATAGTATATTGTATATTTTTGTCATTGGAAATATTATTTTATTCTGAGTGCTCTAGATTATTTGTCCAATGTTGAATGGCATAGGATTGTAACCCCTCTAAAATAAAATAGAAATAGAATAATAAAAATTTTAAAGTTGTGTTTGTGCACAACTTATATACACCTGCAAACACACACTAACAGTGTCAACAGTTGTCTCAGTTATAACTTAAAGGCCTTATTGCCATTGCTCATGAGAATAGAAAAACAGACTGTTGTCACAGTGACTCAGACAAGCCCTCTGAGTTAGGCACTTTGATTGGCTCAGAGTCCCTCAGAGTGCAGTACATAAATAGCAGGTAATGTTCATGATTATTGAACAATGATGACCAGTCAGAATGTCTAACTGTGGAACACTATTATTCTGTGCACACACACACAAGCTCTTCCTGTATAGCTCTACCACTCTTTCTCTCATTCTCTTTCTCTCTTGTGGCTCTGACGCACTAACTCTCTGGTGGTAAAGGTTAATCTGTGGGCTTAATATATTCTCAGAAAAAAGGTACAAAAGCTGTCACTGGAGCAGTACCCTTTCAGAAGGTATACTTGGCAAAACGTTTTAGGTTTATTTACCCCAAATAGGACACATAGTAATATCTTAAAGGATAATAAGGTACCGCTCCAGTGACAGCCTTTGTCCTTTTTTTTTTTTCTTTTTCTCAGAGTGTAGTTTCTATATGTACAGCTGACTCACACCCATCAGCTTGACATTGGTACTGTTCCTAATACTCTGTAATTTTTATGGAATGGTATTGGAAGTGCACATCATAACTGTAGTTAACAATATTTAAATTGTTGACAATTAGAAGCCAGAAGATTTACACACTCAATCCATGTGGTTCTTTGCTGTTATATGCCTATATTTGATTAATGCAGCTTTATATTAAAACTGAAAGAATTTTTGAAAAATAATGTCATGTAATGAGTGAGACGGAGACTGAGAGAAATGTTTGGAGTGGCCTCGAGCATGGCAGTCAGACATCAGCAGGAGGTGATTAGCTTCAGACACTCTCACCCTCACATTTCCACATTAACACAGAGCAGCGTGATCAGTACCCGGCTCCATAACAAGCCTTTTATAATGACATACTCATTTCACTTCATCCCTCAGGCAGACCCTCTGTGTCCTTCTGTCAGAGTCATGCTACTGAGAGAGATCAAATCCAGTTGATAGCTGCACAGCGGTAAGATACAGGAAAACAAATTCCGAATGATGTGCATATTTGAAAGCAATTATGTGCACCTCACGCCACATTCTTACAGATTTTATTAAGCTATTTTATTGACAGAAAAAATAGATTGACAGATGCGGATGGTTGTGTGTGTTTTCTGGATTAGTGCTCTGAAATGGCTGTGCTGAAGTCATTGTTACCACGACTGCTGAAGTGACTGGCTCTTTAAAACACACTGCCTGCAGCACCATGCAATGAGCCACCCCCACAACACACATACACACTCACATGGTGTGCGGGCACATACTCACGCATGATGCACATCTGAAGTCATGATACACACACTCTCTTCCCTCTCTCAACCACACACACATTTAGTGTCACCGCATCCCTGGAGTTGGAGATGGGGGGATGGGAGAAGCGATGGAGACAGAGCAAGCGAATGAGGGAGGGGTGGAGAGACGGACCGCCAGGCTCGTGGAGGGGAGTCGGTGGAATTCTGCAGGTTGCCGTGGAGAACAAGTCAATACTGTATTGAGCACTTTGCAGCCACAGGGAAAGAAAGTGAGCAAAATGCGCTCTGAAGCAAAGTGTGTGCATCAGGGTGTGTGAGGTCATGCACATACCCACAACCTGCAGGTAACCCTCAAACAAAAGACAAGCAAGAACAATGTATGGTGTTTATTTTGGAATACTGCACTCCAAGTCTGTTTAGAGTCAATTAAAAGGAAAACTGATCGACATCAAAGTGTTTTTTTTTCTTTTCATTTAAAAGCACTTGCAAATCCTGTTGCTTTTACAATCACAAATCTGCCTTTCCATGAACCTAATTTTTAGCATTAATAGTTCTTTTAAGTAACAATTGCATGTTGCCACTCTTTACAGCAAGTCGTGTGACCTTAAAATAAGCACATACTACTGTAAACCTGTGCACCTGCCATAGGACTTCATATCTTTGAAACATCTCCATCTTAGCACACTTTAATCCTTTTCATGCACCAGTGCCCATCACCTCTGTCATGCAAATCCTCGGTTTCCTCTCTTGCCCATGGAACAAGGCCATTGATTGGAGTACCTAACTTGTGGGGAGGCTAATTTGCCTGTTTGCATGTTAATATACTAGAGCAGGAGAGAGAGAAAGAGGAACAGATTTACTTACAGTCAAAACTCATCAGCAGCTTGCCACAAATAATGATCCCTCAGCAAAGTCCTGACTGGAGACGAGCAATTTTCATATCAATTACATGCTGGATTATCATATTTCAGGAAAATGACTAAACGCGAAATGCATGGTGGTTGCTTTTGAGTACTTGCAAAACAAAATATGGTTACTGAGAAATGTCATGATTAATGAGAAACGTGTTATTAACAAAACCAAAAGATCAGAAACAAAAACCTTTATTTTTCAATGCTTCGCATAAGCCTTTTCTTTAAAAACGAAATGTAGTTTATCTCCATATTGTTCACAGCTTTTTGTTTATTTGTTGAAATCTAAATATTTATCCACTATAAAATGTAAGGTGTTGTTTTAGTTAACCTAAAAATTTGATTCATGTTGTAAAATTGAAATTAACTGGATTTATTAAAATCAAAAATAAGACTAAATATCAATGAATCAACCTGACGGTATAAGTTTACACCAACCAAAGTAACTTTTAAGGCTCAGGTCATGTAATGACTTTGAGTAATGACTGCATATTTTTCTCTTTTTACAATGATTTTTTTTTTTTAATGATTTTTTATACATCATAAGTTCGAACTGTGATGAACTGCATTGTCAGTTTCTAATTCAAATGAGTATTCATGAATGGAACTAATCTGATATGGACAACTAGTGCTGAATCAACAAAATCTAGTACATATACAAATTTTGCTGAATGGCTAAATTATCCCCTTCCTGAGTGTTAAATTTCAGTGAACCTTGTTTCCCAAGTTAGACAGGGAGCTGGTCCAACCTCACTGATTTTGCCAAAAATGTGTTCAGCAGAATGGAAAAATGCACTTTATTGATTCCAGAAAGGATCAATACATCTGAATGTTTCCTGTGATGTTTACTGTAATTCAGAAAGAGAGAGAAGGAAATGTCCTAGTGTGTGGTTCTGAATTATATGACCCTGGCCTCTTTCTCACACACTCCCAAACACTTGGTTGCGACTCTATAAATAACCCACCCCCCATCTTAAAGTAAGACATGGACACTTGCTACCATCCAGATCACACGACTCAAAACATCATTAAATCAGTCAATGAATCTCAAGCGTTCCTTTTTGATTTCCGACTGTTTTAATGGTGTGGATCTGCTCCCCGTGTGACTCTATACAAAAAGGTTCCAGAGGTGCTCATATTTAGTTATGTCACATAATTTAAATGTTCTGTGCTTTGAGAAAAAGAAACAAACAGAAGCTTCAGTTACTCAGTACTCAAAAATGAAAATTGTCACACTGTAAAAAAAAAAAAAAAAAAAAAAAATGTTTTTTACAAAAATGGCAGCTGTGGTTGCCAGAATTAATTACTTTAAAAAAAGTAAAAATTAGGCACACTATAGTTTGGAAACCAATTCTCACTATTAACAACTTTTGCCTCAATAAACTACTAATTTGCTGCTTATCAATAGTTGGTAAGGTAGTTATTAAGTTTAGTATAGGGTTATGAGATCAAAATATGGTCTTGCAGAATGAGGTATCAATGTGCTTTATAAGTACTAATAAACAGCCAATAAGCTAGTAATATACATGCTAATAAGAATCTAGTTAATAGTGTGAATTAGTCCCTAAACTAAAGTGTTACTGTGACATTAAAACTTTATAGAACCTGTATATTTTACAGTTTAAAACTGTAAAAAGAAAAATATATATTTTTAAAACGACTTAATCTAATAAGCCCCGTTACAAAGCTCTGTTTTGTTTTAGACGCTGGATCTTAATGCAGCAATTTAAGTGTATTTAACAAAAATAACAAAGATAATTCAAGAAGATGAAGAACAAACTAACCACGTAATGACAAGAACAGACCAGGAACAACTAAAACTGAGGACTGTATGTAACCCTGGACCACAAAACCAGTCATAAGGGTCAATTTTTCGAAATTGAGATTTATGCATCATTTGAAAGCTGAATAAATAAGCTTTCCATTGATGTATGGTTTGTTAGGATAGGACAATATTTGGCCGAGATACAGCTATTTGAATATATGGAATATGAGGGCGCAAAAAAATCTAAATACTGAGAAAATTGCCTTTAAAGTTGTCCAAATGAAGTTCTTAGCAATGCATATTACTAAACAAAAAATTAGTTTTAATATATTTACGGTAGGAAATTTACAAAATATCTTCATGGAACATGATCTTTACTTAATATCCTAATGATTTTTGGCATAAAAGAAAAGTAGATAATTTTGACCCATACAATGTATTTTTGGCTATTGCTACAAGTATACCCCAGCGAATTAAGACTGGTTTTGTGGTCCAGGGTCACATATATACAAAAGAACAAACAAAGAAAACCAAATGATACACAGATGTAACACATGAGGACTAATCAGTAACCTAGGAGACAAACAAAGGCATGATCAGAAGCTATGACAACTAAAGATGAATGAAAACTCAGGTAGCTAGGGAAAAAGAAAGCCATATACTAGAAACTAAACAGAACATGACAAATAAACTAAACAAGACAAGAACCTGCACCTTTACGCTGTTTGCCACCCATCATAAAACAGGAGAATATTTAATTGTTGATTTCTTTGATTGTTATCATGAATTCTTTTGGCCATGATAATCGTGTAGTGAAAATCTGATATCATGACCTAATTCCAATTCTTACCATCTATACTTTGCCATAAGAATTCATGCTTTGTTTGAAGAGCAGACCACAATTGAAATCATTTACTCATTAAGTCAAGTCAAGTCACCTTTATTTATATAGTGCAAAAATTAAAATCATTATTCAGCAGTTCAAGTATATACGATGCCTATAGTGAAAGCTGGACAGTTATAATATCAAACATGGCTGGTTCCTGTGTGTCTCGTGCTCAGATGTCATGAGATCAAATCAAATGACTGTGTGGAATAGAGTTGCATAACATTTCATATTTCTTCATTGTATTCCAAGGAGAAATAATGGGTTTGAATATGGTCAGCAATATTGAGTATTATAATGTCAGAACTTTCAATTTGGAGTGAACTATTCCTTTAAGCACGAACAGAGAGTTCCTGCAGAGGCCTAAGAGGGGCTGAAAGGCCTCCTCTGGCTTCAGCTCAGATCCTGCAGAACTAACAGTGTGTAACCCAACCCTGATTTGGCACCAGTTAGCACAGACGCTCACATAAGTTCTCTCTCTCTTTCCCTCTCTCTCTCTCATGCAGACACACACACAGAGTACTTATGAAAGGCCCCGGAAACTGTCAGACATCTCAGACATATGTATGTGTGTGTTTGAAGGGCATTCCTGTCTAAGGGTGTCTTTGTTTAGATTTTCACGGTACATCTGCATTTCCATAGATTTGTGAGGTATAAGTGAAGCAAGAGGAAGTGTTTAGCACTGTCCAAGTGCACACTTGTGTGTTTTGTATTTCCATATGCTTGCATTTGCACTCAAACCTCTCATGACCGGTTCCTTCAATGAGCTGTTCCAGAGAACTCATGCAAGGGGTGTGTGTGTGTGTGTGTGTGTGTGTGTGTGTGTGTGTGTTGGTAAAAGAAGGGTGTAGGGTGAACTCGAGCGTAAATTATGGATTTAGAAGAATTTCCCACTGTTGGTAGACTTTAGATTTGCCAGAGAGAAAGGGGAGAGGGAGCAAAGAAGAGGAGCACTATGTGAAGTTTACGCAAACCCACAAATGGAAGGTAGAATTTGTGTTGTAGTTCTAGACAGTGAATGCGTAACACCAGGAAGGGAAAAACCGAGATCTTACACTTGTCAGTTCCTACTATAACTATTTACAACCGCATCACAAACAGTGAGAGGAATAGCTGTACATTTCTGTCGCTCTGTAGTTCTAATTCTGCAGTTTCCATTAGTAAGCTTCCACCTCTGCTAGGGATAGAGGACCCACCACAATTGCAATTTTTATACTTGCTATTAATCCAGCAATAAACTCTTGATTAATAGTCATAAATTGTAGCATTTTCTGGCTCTTTCAAGTTTAATGTGGGAATGAAGGTTTGCAGAAATAAGATCATTTTAAAGATTAACACTTCAGTTTAACAAGATGTTGCTTGATTATTTTCTTCAGAGAAGTACACTTTGAACTCTTTGCAATTTGTCAATTTTAATAAAATAAACTATAAAAAAGACTGAATTGGACACAAGGATCTCAAGCAACAATATTATGCAAGACATCTGCAGAATCACAAATATATGTGTCTACAACAGACTTTGCATACAAGTCAGAAAATAAAAGGAAAACTGCATTCTACCAATTTCAAATTTTACTAGCAATCATGTTACTGCTTTGATTTTTCAATAATTCATCATATTCTAGCCATTAGAACAGTTCACTGACAATGATTGATACTGATTTCTGTTGATACATAGGTGCCACACATCATATAGTGTTTTTTTTTTTTTCTTGTTTCAATAGTTCCAAATTCTGTTTCTCTACTATTGTTGCTGTTTCTCACTCTCTGCAGATGTGGTAGTGTTGTGTATTTATTTTGAGGTCAGACATCAATATCTACATACTCATACTGAAAATATCTGTGGGTGTAAAAACTTCACACCTTTAAAGAAGCAGGAAAGAGAACTGTGCAACTCTCATAGGAACGCTGAAGCAAACTGATCTTTATCTTCACAGTGTGAACATGCTGGATTCAAAAAGACACCCTGCTTTCTTTAAAGCAGTTATACACATTAGACCTCAGGGGTAAGAGGTCACTGTAGATGTGGCAAATTCTGCTTCTAGAGCTGAGCTGTGAAACAAGAACCGTATTGTTGAACGACGTATATGAATTGCTCTACAAGATCATTTCATTTCCCTTTCGATACTTTACTCGTACTGCGTCTTACTAGACGCATATGGGGAAAACTCCTTTTTCTCCGATAACTGAAGCCTTTTTTCATAACGCAGTGTTACTGCACGGCCATTGGTTCGTGCAGTGCTTTAAAGACGAACCAATGGCTCGGCAGCGGTGCTACACGAGCCTATGGCGGCGATGCCCGCCAAAGCCCGCCAGAAAGGGCGGGGCATCTGGCTATATAAACAGCCACATCGCCATAGGATCCTCAGATTTCTTCTCCTTCAGCGGCAACATCTCTACGTTGATCTACGAGACTTGAAGCCCTTCTCGCTGTTGACCAGACTCTGCAGTGAATCAAGACCCTCTGGCTCGGCTGATCTCCCCGCTGACTTGCTGCACTCTAGCCGCTTCAGCGCCCGTAGAAGCCGCGGTCTCACGGTCCCCTGCCGCCATCCGGTGAACGCTCAAAAGAGCAAATTTCAAAGAGCAAATTTCTTGGCGTTGTTGCAAATGCCACGCCGTTTCTGTCACTCCGCGAGCACAGAGAGGCGAGACTCATATGCAGGGGCCCTGCACGCCGCTGACGGTCACGGCGAGTGTGTTTCATGCTTGGGCGCTGCCCACGCTGAAACTACACTCACTGAGACGAAATGTCCTCATTGCGCGGATATGAGTCTCGCCTCTCTGTCTCTCGCCTCTCGCCTCTATGAGTCTCGCCTCGCCTCTCTGATAGCTTTCTTTTCAGAGAGCGATTCCACCCCTCGCGCCCTCCCGCTTCCTTCCTCCCAGGAACCTGTGAGGAAAAAGCAGCGGGGCAGAGGATGCAAGCGCGCCGAGATGAGTGAGCTTACGTCGGCTCAGACCCCGCGTACCACACTCTCTCCCACGAGTTCTGCCCATCTTTTTCTCCCGTCTAGACCAGTGTCCCTCTGAGGCTGTGAGCGACCCGGTCTCGTTCGGGGGAAGTGAAGACGAGATCTTGGATGTCAGCATGTCACTGGCTGCATTAGACGCTGAGGAGTTGTCGGGCTCGGTTAGTGACCTGCCCTCCTTCAGTCTGTGGAGCCCAGCGAGCCCAAGCTGAGCAAGGACGCCGAACTGCTCCGCGTCCTGTCTAAGGCTGTGGATGAGCTGGATTTGGAGTGGTTTCCGCCAGAGGAGCCCACTCGCAGCCGCCTGGATGAGTGGTTCCTGCCGGCCCCTCGTCAGTGAGCCTCGCCGTTCTTTCCAGAAGTCCACGAAGAACTGACCAGGTCATGGCACGCCCCCTACTCGGCCCGCCTGCGTGCTTCTTCTTCATCCGCCCTCACCTCCATTGACGGCGCTAAAGAAAAAGGGTACGAGAAGATGCCTCCTCTCGATGAGTCGGTGGCCGTGCATCTTTGCCCACCCACGGCCATCGGTTGGATGGCAAAGGCTGCCCACCCGTCCAAGCCCTGTAAGACGACTTCAGCGCTCGCTGGACGCGCTTACTCATCGGCTGAACAGGCAGCCTTGGCGCTTCATTCCATGGCGGTCCTCCAGGTGTTTCAGGTCAAACTCCTCCGCTGCATGGACGAGACTGGCCCAGACCCTGCAGCATTCAGGGAGCTGCGCAGTGCGAGTGCAAGCCGACCTGGCTTTACGCGCCACCAAAACCACGGCCCAGGCGATAGGCAGGTCCATGGCCAGCTTAGTGGTGCTCGAGTGCCACCTGTGGTTGATGCTGACAGAGATAAAGGATGCGGACAAGGTCCTCTTCCTGGACTCACCAGTCTCTCCCACCGGCCTGTTTGGACCCGCTGTGGAAGGGTTCGCAGAGCACTTCACAGCGGCACAGAAGTCGTCTCAGGCAATGCGACACTTCCTGCCCAGAGCTCCAGCTCTGCAGCTGGCTCGAGTCACCCCAGATCGGCGCTGACTCCCCAGCTTGCGAAGACTGCGCCACCGGCTTCTCAGCCGGAGCCCCGAGATCATTCTCGTTTGGCTAGACGCTGCCCGCCTCCTAAGCGCCAGGGACCCTGGCCCAAGATTGTGCTGGACCAGGCGCCCAAGATTGTGCCCCCTGGCGACTTGAGCCAGCTGCCCCATCCTGATCTGTGGGACAGGAAGAGGATGGGGCTAAGTCCCGCGGTTGCCGGACCACCCCCCAAATTGCCTTGGTTAAACCTCCAAACACCCCGTCCTGTTCCAGGTGCCGAGGGTGTCACTGGGCCCATTCAAGCACCCAAACCGCCTACCGCTGTGATAGCAGAACAAATAAAACACAGACATTCTCAAAAAGAGAGCAAATTTCTTCTTCCACACAATATGAGTGGCGCATCCCTGCACACGGTCCTGCCCTTTGGGCTGTCCCTGGCTCCCCGCACTTTTACAAAGTGCATGGACGCGGCTCTTTCCTCTCTGAGACAGATGGGAATCCGCGTTCTCAACTACCACGACGACTGCCTGATTCTCGCCCAGTCAGAGGTGGAACTGCTGTCGCACAGGTCCCTCCCTCTTAGCCACTTAGAGCGCCTGGGACTCAGGGTCAACTTTGCAAAGAGCAAACTTAATTTCTAACGATTATCGTCAATTTGATTTCATAGATACTATTTAAACTAAACTGAGCTAGACAATGACATCTCTGAATTCAATAATGAAATGCCTTTAACTGAAAATTGAATGTTTAATCTTATTATTATACATTACTGACACTCTGTCCTCCAATTTGAAACTGTTAAGTGCTTTGACACAATCTGTATTGTTAAAAGCGCTATATAAATAAAAAGATTAAAAAAAAAAAGAGCGCACTGTCCCCCAGCCAACGAATATCGTTCCTGGGAACAGTTTTCGACTCAGCCCAAATGAGGGCGGCGGTTACACCAGAGTGCGCTCTGGCCATACAACGTCTCGCGGCCTCCTTCACGACAGGAGCCTCTCGCCCCCTCAAAGCATTTCAGAAGATTCTCGGCCTCATGGCCTTTGCGTCTCCAGTACTACAGCTGGGCCTGCTTCGTATGTGGCCCCTTCAGCGCTGGCTGAAACCGAGGGTTCCATCCGACGTCTGGCGTCACGGATGCCTGTGAATCAAGGTAAACCGGGCCTGCGTGGCAGCTCTGAGTCCTTGGAAGTGTCATCAGTGGATGGAACAGGGTGTGCCCTTGGAAATGGTCTGCAGGAGAAAGGTGGTCTCGACAGATGCGTCCAACACGGGTTGGGGAGCTCTGTGCGAGGGCCGACCGGCCTTCGGCCTGTGGTCGGTGGAGGAAGGAAGTCTCCACATCAACTGCCTGGAAATGCTGGCAGTGTGTCGAACCCTTCATACCTTCTTACCAGACCTAAAGGGGCACCACGTTCTGGTCCGTTCAGACAGCATGACCATGGTAGCCTACATAAATCACCAAGGGGGGCTCTCCTCGAGGCGCCTCCTCCTTCTAGTGGAGCGCCTCTTGGTATGGTCTCAGCGCAACCTGCGTTCGCTGAGAGTTCACTCTTTGGCAAGGCAGAGGTCGACCTCTTCGCCTCAAAAGACAACTCTCATTGCCTGACCTATTATTCAAAGGACATGGACGCGTTGGCCCACGACTGGCCCAACCTCCTCCTTTATGCTTTTCCCCCGATCGCTCTGATCCCGCAGGTCATCAGATGAATCAGAGAACACAAACACAAGGTTCTTTTAATGGCCCCGCTCTGGAGGAACCAGCATTGGTTCTCAGAGCTGTTTCAGCTGCTAACTGCAGCCCCTCGGCCCATTCCCCTGAGACGGGACCTCCTCTCTCAGGCGAACAGAACATTGTGGCATCCCCGGCCCGAGCTGTGGGCTCTGCACCTTTGGCCTCTCGATGGGGACTCACAGACCTCCCTGAGAGTGTTCAAAACACAATCACTCAGGCTAGAGCCCCATCTACGAGACATCTCTACTCCCTTAAATGGTCTGTCTTTTCCGCCTGGTGCTCAACCCGTGGCGCAGACCCATTTTCCTGTGACATATCGCTGATATTGTCCTTCCTGCAAGAGCTGCTGGACAAGGGGTGCTGCCCATCCACGCTCAAGGTCTATGTAGCAGCTATAGCGGCCTCGCACGCTCCTATAGCAGGCCAGTCGGTGGGCAGGAACAACTTAGTTGTTCGCTTTCTGAAGGGGTCCAGGAGGCTGAACCCTCCTCGCCCCTTCACAGTCCCTACTTGGGATCTGCCTACTGTTCTGAGGGCCCTGAAGGGCCCTCCCTTTGAGCCGCTACAGTCTGTCGACCTCCGACCCCTGTCGCTAAAGACTGCTCAGCTACTGGCGCTAGCAACGGTCAAGTGAATGGGAGATTTGCAGCCGCTCTCTGTGAGCCCCACCTGCCTTCAATTTGGGCCTAACGACTCCAAGGTCGTCCTAAAGCCAAGGCACGGTTATGTACCGAAGGTGCTCTCCACTCCGTTCAGAGCACAGGTCATTTCGTTCTCTGCGCTTCATCCCTCAGACGAGAACCAGGAGCTGAATTTACTCTGCCCTGTTAGGGCACTGAGAATCTACCTGGAGCATTCAGCCCCCTTTACGCAGAAGGAAGAGCTCTTTGTTTGCTTCTGTGACCACACCAAAGGGCATCCGGCCACGAAGCAGAGACTTTCAAGGTGGATAGTTGACGCTATTACGCTAGCTTACTCTTCCTTGGACCTGCATTGCCCCATTGGAGGACAAGCACACTCCACAAGAGGCATTGCCTCATCGTGGGCGTGGTCTAGCGGTGTGTCCATCGCAGAAATATGTGCGGCGGCCGGCTGGGCCTTGCCGTCCACATTTGCTAGGTTTTATAACCTGGAAGTCCCTGCCTTACAGGCACGGGTCCTTTCTGCTTGAATGGACGTGAACCTTAACAGGTGGGACCAGCACTGTGCAGAGCTCGGCCGTAGCACGCCCGACTCGACAGTATTGCTACCCCCAGGGTGCCGAGGCTGTATAGGTCCCCCTTGGGACGATTACCCGGGCCAAGCGCGACCTCAATGAGCTCGACCTGCTGCTTCGAGGGCTTCTACTACTTGTCCCCTGGGCCTTTCGGTGCCCATGGCAAGTTAGTTATCCAGTCGTTCCCCTACCATAGCATGGCCTGGTTGTACTGGTTCCCCATATGCGTCTAGTAAGACGCAGTACGAGTAAAGTATCGAAAGGGAATGTACTCGGTTACTATCGTAACCTCGGCTCCTTGAGATACGGGAACGAGTACTGCTTTCCTTGCCGTGCTATGGTTCTGTACGACTCAGTCGTTGCTTCAGTCGATGTAAACCTGAGGATCCTATGGCGATGCGGCTGCTTATATAGCCAGATGCCCCGCCCGTTCTGGAGGGTTTTGGCGGGCATCACCGCCATAGGCTCGTGCAGCACCGTTGGCGAGCCATCGGTTCGTCTTTAAAGCACTGCATGAACCAATGGCCATGCAGTAACACTGCGTTATTAAAAAAGGCTTCAGTTATCGGAGAAAAAGGAGTTTTCCCCATATGCGTCTAGTAGGACGCAGTACTCGTTCCCGTATCTCAGGAAACCGAGGTTACGATAGTAACCGAGTACGATCTTCAATTCAGTATTGAGTACACACACTTTGCAAATGGAATAAAAAGTGTAAGGTCATTCTGAGCTGCAGCATTTACCTGCAGTTAAGTGCAGATCACAGGAATAGCAACATTCCAGAGTTTGACCCAACAGAATGTTGACACTGTGACATTCCATGCTGAAATGTATTTTGCATGTTTTTTTTTTTTTCTGTTATGACCTTTTATAACATGGAGAATGACATGTCAAAGGGATATTCTTTTCATGTATAAAGGAAGCAGGTAAACATTTAGACATACAGTAAACATGCACACTATATACTAATTAATAATATATACTACTGTTAAATAATTGAGAAAACCTAAGCATGCAGTTTCTGCTACAATTAGTTTTATTTGTTTGACAAAAATCAGTCCTCAGGTGTGAGTGACTCAGGTTGGGATGGTGAGTCAACCATTGCCCTGGCTTCCCACAGGCCTATTATAGGCTATCAGAAAGAAGCAGCCTCCTACTCACAATGGCGTCACACTACTAACCAAAACAATTATATCCAAGTGCTGAGGAGCTCAGCAGAAAAGCAAGTTCATCCTCCACAGCCTTGGCTTCAGTATAGCAAAATTGAAGATGAGAAAACACAGTAAAAAAAGAGAGAGAAAACATCTTAAAATTATGTCACAAATCCCTACAATTTTTTTTTTAAGTATTTATACTTAGTTCAATTTATTGACATATCGCCCGATACTTACTGATATAAAAATTATAATTAAACTTTATTTGAAGTACTAATTGTGCACAATGCACATTTCTTAATATTAAGCCTAAAATGTGTTTTAATGTCACTACTGATGAGGATTGTATGATCTTTGAATAATATCGGTTTTTAAATGCAAGATATTTAAAGTAAACCTATAAGTATACTTGCAATGTTTCCACTTTGGCACAATCAAATATACATATAATAAATATATATATCTTTAGTTGGACTTCAGCACTACTTCTACACAATTAAAGTGCATTAAGTTCAAAATTAGTTGTTTCAATTTAGCAGACTTTAAATATTTAGTTTACTAAAAGTACAATTTCAGGGTATTTTTATTAATGCAAGTACATAAATATGTAAATGTATCTGTAGTATACTAGGCATGATATAAATGTATTTCAAATTGTCACTTCTCGGGGGAGCAAGGAGCGAGGAGTACTTCAAAAACAGTCTTTAATAATCCAAACACGTAAGTCAAGTCAAGTCACCTTTATTTATATAGTGCTTTTAACAATACAGATTGTGTCAAAGCACTTAACAGTATCAAATTGGAGGATAGAGTGTCAGTAATGTATAATAATAAGATTAAACACTCAATTTTCAGTTAAAGGCATTTCATTATTGAATTCAGAGATGTCATTGTCTAGCTCAGTTTAGTTTAAATAGTATCTATGAAATAAAATTGACGTTAATCGTAAAAAATCAAGTGTCCCCAACTGAGCAAGCCAGAGGCGACAGCGGCAAGGAACCAAAACTCCCTCTGTGACAGAATGGAGAAAAAAACCTTGGGAGAAACCAGGCTCAGTCGGGGGGCCAGTTCTCCTCTGGCCAGGATATTATTATTTATTTTTTTTACTTATTGTTTTAATTAAATTTTAAATGTATAAATGTATTATATTTCTATTTTTATATTGTTGCAATTTCTAACAATAATAGTATTATGTAGTTAGGTATTTTATTATATTTATAGTTATTTTGTTTAATTTTAAGTTTTATTGTATTTAAGTCGAGGCCTTCACTGGGGATATGTCCCCGGGGCTCATCCAGGTGTCCGGCCTCCGCTGACGATTAGGCTCGCAGACATCATCTCCCGGCACCGATCCACCATCTGATCCGGACACGGACTGAGAAACAGAATAATAAAGAAACAGACAAATATTAGCGTAGATGCCATTCTTCTTACGATGTAACGAGTACATTGTGTGTTATGAGGAGTGTTCCCGGTTCCGGTTGATCTAATTAATGCAGCCTAACAATCCTTTAACGGATTTGAATAATAGAAGTGTATTAATGTGTTATGTGTAAGCCAGGTTAAAGAAATGTGTCTTTAATCTAGATTTAAACTGACAGAGTGTGTCTGCCTCCCGAACAGTGTTAGGTAGATTGTTCCAGAGTTTGGGCGCTAAATAGGAAAAGGATCTGCCGCCCGCAGTCGATTTTGATATTCTAGGTATTATCAAATGGCCAGAGTTTTGAGAACGCAGCAGACGTGGAGGACTATAATGTGATAAGAGCTCGCTCAAGTACTGAGGAGCTAAGCCATTCAGGGCTTTATAAGTAATTAACAAGATTTTAAAATCTATCCGATGTTTGATAGGGAGCCAGTGCAGTGTTGAAAGAACCGGGCTAATATGGTCATACTTCCTGGTTCTAGTAAGGACTCTAGCTGCTGCATTTTGGACCAACTGTAGTTTATTGATCAAGCGTGCAGAACAACCACCCAGTAAAGCATTACAATAGTCTAACCTTGAGGTCATAAACGCATGAATTAGCATTTCTGCATTTGACGTTGAGAGCATGTGTCGCAATTTAGATATGTTTTTGAGATGGAAAAACGCAGTTTTACAGATACTAGAAACATGGCTTTCAAATGAAAGATTGCTATCAAACAGCACACCTAGGTTCCTAACTGATGAAGAAGAATTGACAGAGCAGCCGCCAAGTGTTAGATAGTGTTCTAGGTTATTACATGTGGGGTTTTTAGGTCCGATAATTAACACCTCTGTTTTTTCAGAATTTAGCAGTAAGAAGTTACTAGTCATCCAGTTTTTTATATCGACTATACATTCCGTTAGTTTCTCAATTTGGTGTGTTTCACTGGGCCGTGAAGAAATATAGAGCTGAGTATCATCAGCATAACAGTGAAAGCTAACACCATGTCTCCTGATAATATCTCCCAAGGGTAACATGTAAAGCGTGAAAAGTAACGGCCCTAGTACTGAGCCTTGAGGTACTCCATACTGCACTTGTGATTGATATGATACCTCTTCATTTACTGCTACGAACTGATGGCGGTCAGATAAGTACGATTTGAACCATGCTAAGGCACTTCCACTAATGCCAACAAAGTTTTCTAGTCTATTCAAAAGAATGTTGTGGTCGATAGTGTCGAACGCAGCGCTAAGATCCAGTAGAACTAATAAAGAGATACAACCATGATCAGATGATAGAAGCAGGTCATTTGTAACTCTAATGAGAGCAGTCTCAGTACTATGGTACGGTCTAAATCCTGACTGGAATTCCTCACAGATACCATTTTTCTCTAAGAAGAAATATAATTGTGAGGATACTACCTTTTCTAGTATCTTTGACAGAAAAGGGAGATTTGAGATCGGTCTGTAATTAACTAGATCTTTGGGGTCAAGTTGTGGTTTTTTAATGAGAGGCTTAATAACAGCCAATTTGAAGGTTTTGGGGACATATCCTAATGACAATGATGAATTAATAATAGCCAAAAGAGGATCTATGACTTCTGGAAGCAGCTCTTTTAGTAGTTTAGATGGAATAGGGTCTAACATACATGTTGTTGGTTTAGATGATTTAACAAGTTTATACAATTCTTCCTCTCCTATAATAGAGAATGAGTGGAATTTGTCCTCAGGGGATCTATAGTGCACTATCTGATGCGATACTGTAGCTGACGGCTGCATGGTTACAATTTTATCTCTGATAGTATCGATCTTGGAAGTAAAGTAGTTCATAAAGTCATTACAGCTGTGCTCTTGGGAAATGCCAACAACTGTTGATGCTTTATTTTTCGTTAATTTAGTGACTGTATTGAATAAATACCGGGGGTTATGTTTGTTTTCTTCTAGAAGAGATGAAAAGTAATCAGATCTAGCCGTTTTTAATGCTTTTCTGTAGGATAGGGTACTTTCCCGCCAAGCTATACGAAATACCTCTAGTTTTGTTTTCCTCCAGCTGCGCTCCATTTTCCGGGCTGCTCTCTTTAGGGTGCGAGTGTGCTCATTATACCACGGAGTCAAACTGTTTTCTTTGATCTTCCTTAAGCGTAAAGGAGCAACTGTATCTAAAGTGCTAGAAAAGAGAGTGTCCATAGTTTCTGTTACATCATCAAGTTTTTCTGCACTGTTGGATATGCTGAGGAATTGAGATAAATCAGGAAGATTACTTACAAAGCAGTCTTTTGTGGTAGAAGTGATGATTCTACCATACTTGTAACAAGGAGTAGAATTTACAGTTTTAGCTATATGGAGTTTACACAAGACTAGATAATGATCTGAGATATCATCGCTTTGCTGCAGAATTTCAACACCACTAACATCAATTCCATGTGACAGTATTAAATCTAGAGTATGATTTCGACAATGAGTAATAGACACAGGAACACCTGGAAAGACGTACAAATGACGTTTAAGGACCGACAAACATGAACTGAATGGACTGGGGCTTTTAAGGACAGGACAATCAGGGGAGGAAGACAAGACACACCTGGAAACAAATTAACAATTAACATGAGGGAGAAACACACACAGACAGGTCCATAGTCCTGACATAACGCCCCCTCCTGGAAGGTGCGTCCTCACACCGTAGTAACATCCAAAGGGGAGGGGCGGGCGGGAACTAAGGAGGAGGCTCAGGCGGAGGACGAACCCCCGGGAGGGGGCCGGCTGACAGAGACCAGGGAGGCGACAAAGGAGGGAGGAGCCAGGGAAGAGACAGGAGGGATCCGGAGCAGGAGGAGTCCAGCAGGACCCAGGCCACAGCCATGATGTCGACCCACGGTGGAGCCGACGGAGGGAGGAGCCATGGAGGAGGAATGGCCGCCGACTCCAGGGGGCCGACCAACGGTGGCGGAGCAGGTGGTGGAGGAGCCCGAGGCTGAGACGGAGAACCAACGAGCCAGGGGGATGCCGAGGATCCGGAGGGCCAGGGTGGAGCCGAGGGCTCTGGCGACCGAGGCGGAGACGGAGCTTTGTAGATCCGCGGCAGAGCCCGGAGCAACTGAGGACCAAGGTGGAGCTGGCGGGAGGAAGGAGCCCAACGGAGCCGGTGGGACGGAGCGATGAGGTGCAGCCGTTAGGTGCGGAGTCCTTAGGCGATGGCGGGTCGACGCCCGACCAAGGTGGAGCTGGAGGGACGAGGGAGCCCGGTGGAGCTGGTGGATCGATGGATGACGGTGGAGGCGAGGGATACTCCAGCCCCAACGATGCTGGAGGATGTCAGTCCCATGGGGCTCGCACCGCATTGATGGTGGGCTGAGGGCGAGCGGAGGGGCTGCCAGACGACAGCGGTGGAGGAGGCAGGAGAGGGTTGGAGGGTGGGCATTTACGAGGAGCGGGCACTGGAGGCGCTGGCTCTGGAGGACGCTTTCGGGGAGCGGGCACTGGAGTGCATTTCCGAGAAACAGGCACTGGAGGGCGCTCTGGAGGCGCGGGCTCTGGAGGACGCTTTCGGGAGCGGGCACTGGAGAGCGGTCTGGAGGGGCGGAGCTGGAGGGGACCAGCGGAGATGAAGGAGGACTGGACGGGACCAGCCAGGATGAAGGAGAGAAGAGAGGGGGAAAATCGACCTCCAGATCCGCTTCCCAATCGATTAGATCCCCCTCCATGTCCAGCAGTCCCAGATGTGTAATCAGCTCACCCTCAGCCACGGTGCAGGGGGTGGAGCTCCACTCCGCGCTCACACTGTCCACGGCTGGCTCCCTCGTGGTGGGCACTGTCGCTGGCTCTCGCACCTGGCCTGACGGGTGGGGCTCAACGTCCGGGGCGATCTGTTGCTCAGTCGCTCGGCTTGGCGCTGGCTCGTCGATCGCAGCGGGAAATGGCTCTTCGTCATCGGTGGGCTCGGGCTGGTGCTCCGCACCGCGGGGAGTTGGTGGGCTGGGCTCTGGGTCAGGAGTTAACCTGGCGAGATCATCCACGGGGCAGATGGTGAGTGGCGATCCATTTCTCGCCAGAGTCCACTCCACGAATGCGGCGAATTCCTCTCGAGGACCATCTTCGGACGACAGCGCTCTGCACGCGGTGTTCAAGCTTGCATCATAGAAAGAGCAGAGCGTGTCGTCCGGATAGCTGGTGGCGTTAGCTAAACACAGGAACAGTCTTGTATGGTCCTCGAGAGATCTGTCCCCCTGCTCCAGCAGGAAGAGGAGGAATTCGGGCCGGACGAGGGGATCCATAGGGCCACAACGGAAACAAAAAACTGAGAGAAAACGGTAAAAAAAAACGGAGGATAAAACACAGAGGTTACTGTTTCGGTCGGTCCTTCTGTCACACTTCTCGGGGGAGCAAGGAGCGAGGAGACGAGGAGTACTTCAAAAACAGTCTTTAATAATCCAAACACGTAATAGACACAGGAACACCTGGAAAGACGTACAAATGACGTTTAAGGACCGACAAACATGAACTGAATGGACTGGGGCTTTTAAGGACAGGACAATCAGGGGAGGAAGACGAGACACACCTGGAAACAAATTAACAATTAACACGAGGGAGAAACACACACAGACAGGTCCATAGTCCTGACACAAATACATTTGAGTATATTTATTTTTTATTATGGATGACATTAATCCAGACTGTGGTTAGTTTAGCGTTTGTGTCCTCTATGGGAATTGTCTGCCTGTCTTTTGAAAACAGCATATAATCAAAACTAGTTATTCAGCTTGAATAAAAATTATTAAATATTAAAAAGCATTGAAAAATGTGAAAAATATGAAGATTATCCCAAACTTCTTTAAAAGTTTTTTTTTTCCCCCAATAGTTTCGTGTAATGAGGCTTTTTCTTCATTATTATATATATACTATTTTAAACAATGTTTCACGATATGTAATTCTTCATAAGCTTGTTATTGAAGTTCTGGAACTAAAGAATAATAAAAATGATAGCAATCCTACATTGTCCTGTAACAAAAAGGGGTTTGGGAATCCTTTGTTATGTATTTTCTATCTAGTGTGTGTCTTCTCACGTGAGCAAGCCAGTTCTGTCCTGTCAATGAATCTTTGTAGTGCTCCATTAACTAAAGCCAGACTACAGTTTTCTCTCAAAATATTTTTGTTTTTGTTACCTTCTCTCATACACACAGACACACGCACACATGCACACACACACACACAAGTACACACGCCCTTCCCTCCCCCTCTAGCTTTCGCTCTTTTTTTCTCCCTCCCTCTCTCCCCTCTCTAGGAGGTCATGGGTGCAGGTAATTAAAATGGAAAGGGAGAGGTTTTCCAGCTCTCTCTGCCAGCTGCTATGGGCCAGTATTATACAGACTGCTGCTGACCCAGCGCCCTGACAGAGACACAGAGGCTATGAGAGAACACAAAAAACATTTCTGCCCAGCAAAGGACACACACAGATTCATTCGCTAACACACATACACACAATGGAACTGTGGTGCTTTCATATTACAGTGCTTACAGGACAGGACTGATATTAAACCTTCTGGTTAGGATTATTTCTACCTCCCTCACTCTTAAGTATTAAACGCCTGCAATTATTTCAGTCTGAATAACATAAAGGCTAAATTCAAACTTGAATTCACACCCCAAAATACAAATTTTGTCACATCATTTACTCACCCTTATTTTGTTCAAATCCTGTATGCATTTATTTCTTCTGTGAAACACAAAAGAAGGTATTTCGAAGAATTGTTTGGACCCCACTGTCTTTCATTATGGACAAAAAAAAAAAACAAAAAAAAAAAAAAAAAACAAATAAAAAAAAAAAAAAAACCTAACATATTTTATTTATAGTATCTTGATTTGTGTTCCACAGATTAAAGCAAGTCATTTAGGTAAATGAATAGAGACAGAATTGCAACCTAGGCTCCATGGAAAAACAAGCCTACCTATATTTCTGCAAACATCCAAAAATCTACCTATAGGCCTACATACAATTCACTATAAAGGCAGCAAAATGGCAATAGCTTTTATTCCTTTTCAAACTCTGATGACACTGATTATCGATTAATAAAGGCTTATTTTTGCACAGTCCCTTGCATAATACTATGTTATTAAATCAAAATACTTTTACCTTATTGTATGATTTGCAAACTAATACATTTTTACATTTGCATCACATAACCAACTCCATTTGTATGGCTTTTCTAACATAGTAAACTTGGTACACCTCACCTGGTACAGCATTGCACTTGCAATCTGGAGCACAGATATTATAAAAAAGATGTTAAAAGTACTCAGATGTGTGGAATCAAGCAAAAAATGGTATGATTGCTTCTGCAAATGTGTTTTTATCTCACATTTGCTTTTGTTAACAGATTGCAATAGAACATTAACTTTTTTTATCACAACTCACCAAACATTTCATTTCTGAACTGCTGTGACACATAAAAAAATCAATGCAATAAAATGTTGCCAAATTCATATTCATGTGTTTCGGATTTACTGAAAACTGAATACACTTTTGGTGCCATTCATTGGACATTTCACTTCAAAAGTGGCAGGAAACAAGCAAGAAGCAACATATCATTTTGCAGAAATGTCACCACTGGCATGTTTTTCCATTGAGCCTTGGTTTCAGAATTTTAATTTTTAGGTGACCATCCCTTTAAGTGTGGTATTTGTTTTTGGATTTTGTATACTTTTTAAAGTAATACAAAAAGTAAAAAGTTTAAAATATAAAAATCTGCTATTGATTTAGGCATTCAAAATGACATTCAAAATGTAACCGTTAGTGATAATGTAATGCATGTTCAATCACTTTTATGCATGTCATAGGTAAAAGAACACACTGGTCAGAGGACAGTGTTAACATGTCAGGGTATGTATTTATAATATACATCCATACCTAAAGAACATACATCATTACACTTCAAAGCACATCACATCAACAATTGAGAAGAAATTCCTTCAATTCAGCACATACTGATGTGCAAGTGCAGGAATTCGGATGTAGCATATATTCTGCGTCTATTCTTGTGTGAAGTGGACTCAAAACAAGACACATTCTGAATGTCAATGTTTCTGATACAGCATTTTATTCTCATGGAACAAAGCCCAAAAACCAACTGGCTGGCTTGATATTTCCACAGCATTGTTGTTGTTGTTTTTGATGATGAAGAGTGCATTATGTTATTATATCTTAAAGTTATTATAGACACATTGTGGCTACTGTATTTAAGTGTAATTAGGTCATTCCACCTCATGGCTGTGGTTTTGTGAGCACTCTGTCTGTTTTCTGTCCATCAGCCTATGATTAAAAGCAGATCCTGACACTGGATTCATACACAGATGTACATTATTGCAATTTCATGCATACTTGCATGTACTTTCATGTATACACACACATCCACTCACACAAACAGAGACATAAAAATACATATATGTGCAACATGAAACAGGCACAGGATACACCAAAAACCTGCTCTCTGCACGCAGGTTGATTATTATCTTTAAAAACGTTCTTTTTACGTATAATGCATGCTTGTTAAATACAGTTGAAGGATGGTAATTTGTCTCATGTTCAGAAAACTACCAGGATTTAAATCTGTAAAATTCTCTTGGTCCCAACCCCAAACATTCTGACTGCTCTCAAATTTGTATTTTCATTCAGCTTCTATAAGAGCATGAAGATTTGTTTAATATCAGAATAGAGATGAGAAGGTTGAATTACAGCAGTTTTTTCCCTCCCGGAGAATGTGTTTTCCAGCTCTGACTGTAGAGGAGAGAGCTTGGCTTTCACATGCTAATGCCATTTTTATCTCACTGTCCTAATTGAAGGCCATGGCAACACAGATATGCGGCTAATGACACACGTACACACATACACTTACACAGGTTGATAGGGCAGCAGTCCCACACTCCTGGCAATAGGATCATTTAACTTACACTTGCACCCACTTTAAACACACTCACATTCATGTGCATAATATGCACATACACATACAAACACACGTATGCACATAAAAAAAACACATTTTCCTCATAAGGATGATTCATGCACTCTCAGCACTTTATGATCCTATATCAATTTCATTTTCTCGTACACACACATGATCACTCATGTGAAATTGAGTGTCTACATGCATACAGGAGATAATGACACTGATTCAGTTGCCTCTGGTAGACTCATTGCAGTGACAAAGAATTATTGTCACCTGACATACAGAGCACATCCACGCCTCATAAACACACTATCTTAGCCTCCGTTTTGCTCTCTCTCTCTCTCTCTCTCTGGCTGTGGTATTTTATTTGACAGTTTGGTTAGAGTTTCCTGATTTCGATTTATGACCATATTACAGTCATTACCCAAACACGTGTCACAGCACAACTTTACAATGCTCCATGTAACAAGGTCACCTATAGCTGATTATAACGCATTATATCTGCACCAAACACACATTTTTTCATTTCAAACACAAATATATAGAACATGTTGTGTGTTCACACAATATCAAATAAAGCTCTCTGACTACATGTGTGAAAATGTAAAAGGCAACAGCAGAGCAGAGCATACGTTGAGAGAAGAAAGACAAAAACAGAGGCAAAGAGAAACAATAGGAGAGAAAAAATTACAAAGAACAAAAAACATTTCATTTCTCTCTCCACAGTTGCATCAGAGTTCATGTATTCATGTTCCATTGTAATGTCATTGCTCAGTTTTCATGGATCGGGAGAGGACAGCTTAGGTTCTGACTGAAACAAACCCTCCATTTTACCATTCTACAGCAAACCACACACAAACGTGAGACTCACTGAAGAGCGAAGAGCAGAGTCAACGGAAAAACCGCAGTAAAGCACAAACAATAATCCCTTTCATTCTTATCAAGAGATTCCGAGATTACCGTAACAGTGCATTCAAGGTCCCGTTGACTGCAGGCTAAGGAATTTGCCCAGGGGAGTGATCAAACGTGCTTTATTTCAGAACAAACAATGAACAAACATGTACAGAAAACAATTCAAATTCAATGAAGGTTTTATACTGCAAAATACCAAGACATTTAAACAAACAAAATAGATTTCTTTTAAACACTGCACGTATTTTATAATAATAAAGTCAAAAATCAAGAGAAACAAGACTATGGTTGGTTTTTAATCTCTACACATTATTGTTTTTAGTGGCAGAACAGAGAATTATTCTTTACAGTACAAATAAAGACTTTAAAGCAGATTATCCACAGAGTGATTATGGTTGCTGTAATTAGATCACTTAGCAGCTTGTGTTTGGAATGTTGATGAAGCATTTGCTGTGATCTAAAGATTAACATTCAAAATACAGTCATTCAAAAACATGAAGCATTCAAGGAAAATCTGCCTTTATCGAATTTATTGCCACCTGGGCAGATGGTAAAATATGTCTTTGGTCTAATAAAATTAGCAAAACTTATAAACAACAAATCCAGTTTTTTTAATTTAATTCAAATTCAAAGAATGCTTGTGTAATGGTGGAAATCTGCCTGTCTGTTATTATTGTGTTACAGTATTTGCTCTCCTCAGCTAAACACATGAGCATGTTTTAAAATTAAACAGAAACTCTAGAATCATTCAGGATGACCACATTTATAAATGTGCTTGTACTTACAAGAACAGACTGACACAGAGGTGCCCTGGACCCTTTAGATCAGAAAACAAAGGCAAAAGTGGCACTGAAGATCTGATGGAGAAAACGAATGATCTCTTGCATTCAGGGCCCAGGAACACGTGAGGACGCATATCTGGAAACATTTAATTCCTGCTGTCAATGTGACAGGGTTAACGAGAGCTAATGGGTGTCTAGGGACATTTGGCTGAGAGAGAGAGAGAGAGAGAGAGAGAGGGAAGAAAGAGAGAGGGCAGCGTTAAACAACAGAGGTGTAGAGACATATAGCAGAAGGTTGGGGGGGGGCAGGAGACGAGATGGATAGAGGGATGCAGGGGGAGGAGTAGAAAGTGAGATGATAGGAGGAGAGAGGCAGAAGATGAGGCTCATTATATCATCTACCCCGTCTGGTGTTTCTGCTAACTGGTAACTGGGTGAAACCTTCGTCTTGACCTGTTCTGAATAACTATTCATACAAAATGAAAATTATGTCATCATTGATTGTCATCAGAAATAAAATGTTTAAAGATATGCATCTTCATGTGTACCTTCAGTGCCACATTTGGATTCTGATCTAATGGGTCCAGAGGACTGCCATGTCAATCTGTTCATATAGATAATTTTTTCCATGCAATATATAAAATATGTTAATCAAAAATTAAACAAAAGCACCATACAATTATTATTTTATATGTCTGCCAATGTTACTTCATTTTAGAAGCTTCAAAACTGTAATGGCATGGTGAACAACAATTAGTAATTTTTTCAAAATTTCTTCTTTTGTGTTCCTTGAAAGAAAGAAAATAAATGATGACATCAACCCATTTATTTATTTATTTGTTGTAAAATTACAATTTAAATAGCATTGTTATTTATAAAATCCACTCCTTCAGCTTTTTAATTGTTGGAGTTTAAATATATTTGTGTGTAATTATCTGTTCTGGTTTGTTGCAAAGTGAGATAAACTTCTCTCCTATCTCTTGCTCTCTCCTATCTCTTGCTCTCTCCTATCTCTTGCTCTGGCTACTGTGTATAGACCACCAGGGCTGAATACAGATTTCTTAAAAGAATTTGCAGATTTCCTCTCAGACCTATTGGTTACTGTTGATAAAGCGCTAATTGTTGGAGATTTTAACATTCACGCTGATAATACAAATGATGCATTAGAACTTGCGTTTACTGACCTAATAAATTCTTTTGGAGTCAAGCAAAACGTCACCGGACCCACTCATCGTTTTAATCATACTCTAGATTTAATTATATCGCATGGAATTCATCTTACTGATATAGATATCGTACCTCAAAGTGATGATGTTACTGACCATTTCCTAGTATCGTGCATGCTGAGTATTACTGATATTAACTATATGGCTCTGCGTTATCATCCAGGAAGAACTATTGTTCCAACCACTAAAGATACATTCAGAAATAACCTGCCTGATTTATCTCAACTGCTCTGTGTTACCCATAAATACACATGAACTAGATGAAATGACTAGCAACATGGGCACTATCTTCTCTAGTACATTAGAAGCTATTGCGCCCATCAAATTGAAAAAGGTTAGAGAAAAACGTACTGCACCATGGTACAACAGTAATACCCATTCTCTCAAGAAAGAAACTCGTAAACTTGAGCGCAAATGGAGAAAAACTAACTTGGAAGTTTTTAGAATTGCATGGAAAAACAGTATGTCCAACTATAGACAGGCTTTAAAAGCTGCCAGGGCAGAGCATATCCGCAAACTCATAGAAAATAACCAAAACAATCCAAGGTTTTTATTTAGCACAGTTGCTAGATTAACAAATAAACAGACACCACCCGATCTAAATATTCCCTCACAATTTAATAGCAATGACTTCATGAATTTCTTCACTAAGATAGATAACAGCAGAAATACAATAACAAATGTAGATTCTGCAGCGTCTAGTACTTCAGCTCCATTCATCACACCCAAAGAAAAACTGCAGTGCTTTACAACTATAAGACAGGAAGAGCTAAATAAACTTATCACTGCATCTAAACCAACAACAGGCCTATTAGATCCTGTACCCACTAAATTACTGAAAGAGTTGTTACCTGTAGCAGAAGAACCGCTTCTCAATATTATTAACTCATCGATATCTTTAGGTCACATTCCAAAATCATTCAAGATGGCGGTTATTAAGCCTCTTATTAAAAAACCACAACTAGATCCTAATGAACTTGCAAATTACAGACCCATTTCTAATCTTCTGTTTATGTCTAAAATTTTAGAAAAAGTTGTGTCTGCTCAGTTGTGCTCTTTTTTGCAAAAAAATGATCTCTATGAAGAATTTCAGTCAGGTTTCAGGCCCCACCATAGCACAGAAACCGCACTTGTTAAAATTACAAATGACTTGCTTCTTGCGTCAGACCAAGGCTGCATGTCATTGCTAGTTTTACTTGATCTTAGTGCTGCGTTCGACACTATAGATCATGACATACTCATAGATCGATTACAAAACTACACGGGTATTCAAGGGCAGGCTTTAAGATGGTTTAGATCCGACCTGTCTGATCTCTACCACTTTGTTTATTTAAACAGGGAGTCATCTCAGTTATCACCAGTAAAGTATGGAGTACCACAAGGATCTGTCCTAGGTCCTCTGCTATTTTCAATATACACGTTGCCCCTTGGTAATATTATTAGAAAATACGGGATTAGTTTCCATTGTTATGCTGATGATACTCAACTATATATTTCAACAAGACCAGATGAAACTTCTAAATTATCTATGCTAACAGAGTGTGTTAAAAATGTAAAAGATTGGATGACCAATAATTTTCTCCTATTAAATTCAGATAAGACAGAGATATTACTTATTGGACCAAAAAACAGTACACAGAATCTCTTGGATTATAATTTGCAAATAGACGGATGTACTGTTACTTCCTCTACAGTCAAAAATCTGGGTGTTATATTAGACAGCAACTTGTCTTTTGAAAATCATATTTCCCATGTTACAAAAACAACATTCTTCCATCTTAGAAACATTGCCAAGCTACGAAACATGTTACCTGTTTCTGATGCAGAAAAGCTAGTTCATGCATTCATGACCTCTAGACTGGACTATTGTAATGCACTGCTAGCTGGTTGTCCTGCATCTTCAATAAACAAGCTACAGGTAGTCCAAAATGCAGCAGCTAGAGTCCTTACCAGGTTAAGAAAATATGATCATATTACCCCAATTTTACAGTCTCTACACTGGCTACCTATTAAGTTCCGCATCAGTTACAATATATTATTACTTACCTATAAGGCCCTTAATGGTTTAGCTACTGCGTACCTAACTAGTCTTCTATCACGATACAATCCATCACGCTCCCTAAGGTCGCAAAACTCTGGACTTTTGGTAGTACCTAGGACAACAAAGTCAACTAAAGGAGGTAGAGCCTTTTCACATTTGGCTCCCAAACTCTGGAATAGCCTTCCTGATAACGTTCGGGGTTCAGACACACTCTTTCTGTTTAAATCTAGATTAAAGACACATCTCTTTAGCCAAGCATTCACATAATGCATCTCATAATCTTGTACTGCAGTTATATCTGATCAAACACACATTATTGTTCTTTAGCTTGGATTGAACAAATCATTTTTGCTTGGTTGGAACAGCAGCTATGCTAATTATGTCTCTATTTGTTTCTCTGTTTCTGCCACGGGATTAACATCACGTGGTAACTAGGATTTACACAAGCTTCAGTCTGGATCCAGAACACCTGAGAAGAGATGATGCCAACCCCTCAGAGGACCTCAGATGATGCCTACCCTCAGACAACATACAGAACTACCAAATTTCGCCATAAGTTAAATATATTGTAGAAACTTAATTTCCTGTAAAGCTGCTTTGCAACGATTTGTATTGTGAAAAGCGCTATACAAATAAACTTGAATTGAATTGAATTGAATTGAACTGAATAAACTTTCATTTGCTCATTATAAAGCAGTCATCAATGAGCAGAGATTACAGTTAAAGAGTGTGTTTTAGATTGAATGTTCTGTGATTTTTGATGGGACTTTTCTCTCACAGAGCCATGATAAAGGTTTCATGTCATTTCATTTTAAAGGTATTCTGGCAAGGACAAAAATGTCCAAGTAGGTGGAAATATTTGATTTAATAGAGGCTAAATAATTCTATCAATGTTTTCCTATTTTATATAGAAATACAATTCCGTTTTTCTAATTTTAAAATGTTTCTATTTTGACAACTATTATTATGTGGAGCAATCATAGTATAAGCCAGTGCAACTGAACACAGTTAAACAACCAGAACCTATCAACCAGATAAAGTGGTTGAATCCGTCATGAATTGTCTGTACATCAGTTTTGTCCTTTCAGCTTGATAGCTAAATGTGATATGATAAGGTAACGTGTCTCTGTAGAACTACACAGCTCACTGCAAATATGTGATCAGGCCTGTGAGGGGTTGAAAGAGATAAATGGGTGTATCTATTTGTAACCTGAATTACTTGATTTTAAATGACACCACGCTCACGCATGCACTCATGCACTTAACAGAAACCATATTGTATTTTATGCAGTCATAAAAAACATATTTTGTTGGAGAAGAGAAAGAGAGAGATGGAGTGAGTGAAGAGGAGGAGGGTGTCAGAAGACAAAAGAGAAAGGCAGAGGGGGCAGGAAAGGATGAGAAAATGAGAGATGGTACACAGAGAAGCAGAAGATGGAGGGAAAGAGGAGAGAGAGCTGATGGTGATGGATGAGTAAATTGTGGGCGTATGATGGGTGGGTGTGTTGGGGGTGGGTAGGTGGAGAAAGAGAGAGAGAGAGGGAGTGAGCGATTCAGCGTTCCAGAGCAGCCATGACTGTGAGAGTTCAGCCCCATTAGAGATTCAGCCTGATCGCTGCACACTAACATGGCTGCTGATTACTCCACATTTCCCTTGGCTCCATACCATTAAATGTGCCATTAACACACCTACAAAGAGAGAGAGAGAGAGAGAGAGAGAGTTTGTTTAAATAAGATGTGTAAATAAGAGAATTTAATGGCGTTCTAAACAAAAGTTTGGGAGGAGCCAACACAGTCACACAATTCATAACTCATTTATGTTTTGGTGAATTAGTAGCAAAATTTTTTATAAATAAATAATTTGTTTTGTTTGAATCTCATTCTAACATTTTCATGCTCATTCTAACATTTCACATCTACTTACATCATACAGACAATTACGTTAAGGGGTGAACCCTGCTGCTTACTTTTTCTCTCTTTTTTTTTGTGAAATATACATTTCCAAGCAAAGTCATATAAAATAGCTTGCTGGTAAAATAAATATGTTTTCTCATAAGATTGGCTTGGAGAACCATGTTCATCTAATGTCAATCACAACAAAAGGGTTTATCAATGGGGGTTACCATGCTCCTCTAAAAATTCTTGTCAGACATCATTAATTTATTTCTGTTCACTTTAAATAAAAGCTCTGCATTTAGATTGTGTATTTTTCATATTACCTGTAGACATTTCTAAAGGTTCATACAAATTAGTGCATGTTGTTACAATAAAAATTTATATTATCTTATCCCTCGTTTTGATTTAAAAAAAAAAAAGCAAAAATCTGTTACACTGAGGCTCTTACAATGTAAGTGAAAGGGGCCAATCTGAAAAAGACAAACAACATGCATGTTACCAAAAAAAGTCACATAACATTTGCTATGTAAAGATATCCAGTTTTTCATCTTTGTTGCCATGACATCACGCCTAAAACACTAAAATGAACAACTTACAGCTCACATAATCCACAAGATGTAACAGAAGAATTAATGTAATTGCTTATATAACATTATATGCTTACATTTCGGCTTTTAAATCATCAAAAAAAATAAAAATAAAAAAAACATTTGTGCCTCACTATATCCTTGATTTTTGCTGATTTGAAAAGAAAATGAGTTTTGGATAATCAGCATTAGGCCACAAATGTTAATCAAATTTAACTTGAATCTGGAATATTCCTTTGAACAATCACAATTTTGTGATTCTTTTGACACATTTAAGACCCCTGCCACAGAAAACCCCATACACCAACACAAAAATGGCCCAGAGCAACCATTAGGACATGAAAAGGTCATAGGTCTACACACGTATTGTGGATATACCACAGCAGGGGTCACATACACACATACACACAGACACACATACACACATCTCACTGTCTGTTAAGATCTCATTAGAAAGACGTGTTGATACCTATTGTCTCTTCGCAAAACCTCAGCAAATAGATTCATTAGGAGTGAATCAGCGTTGAGATTTAATGACACAGATAATCAATGCTGTCACTGTGACCTTTCTCACCGCAGCACATTTATTCTGATTTATTCAGTCTTGTTGAGAGGTATAGACAATCAAGTGAACTTAAAAAAAATAAATGCAACTAATTAAAAGATACACCAGTTAAAAAAATCACTCAGATCTTAGTAATAGTATTATTAGAAAATATTTTAAGACATTAAAAAATGAGAGAAAAAGATGCTAGAGTGTGAATTTTGAGAAAGAAATTAATGAATGAATTTATTTATTTATATAAGGTATATATATATATATATATATATATATATATATATATATATAGTCAGGTATAAACATCACAGCGCACAAAGCAAAAAAAATGTAATATCTATATATATATATATATATATATATATATATATATATATATACAGTCATGGCCAAAAATATCGGCGCCCTTGGTAAATATGATCAAGGAAGGCTGTGAAAATTAATCTGCATTGTTAATCCTTTTGATCTTTTATTTAAATAAAATCACAAAAATCTAACCTTTCATTGGATAATAAGAATTCAAAATGGGAGGAAATATCATTATGAAATAAATGTTTTTCTCTAATACACATTGGCCACAATTAACGGCACCCTTTTATTCAATACTTTTTGAAACCTCCATTTGCCAGTTTAACAGCTCTAAATTTTCTCCTATAATGCCTGATGAGGTTAGAGAACACCTGACAAGAGATCAGAGACCATTCCTTCATCCAGAATCACTCCAGACCCTTTAGATTCACAGCTCCATGTTGGTGGTGCTTCTCTTCAGTTCACCCCACTCATTTTCTATAGGGTTCAGGTCAGAGGACTGGAATGGCCATAGCAGAAGCTTGCTTTTGTGCTCAGTGACCCATTTTTGTGTTGTTTTTGAGGTTTGTGTTTAGATTATTGTACGGTTGGAAGATCCAAACATGGCCCATTATAAGATTTCTAACAGAGTCAGTCACTTATTGATTTTTTTATCTGTTGGTATTTGATAGAATCCATGATGCCATGTGTCTAAACAAGATGTCCAGGACCTCCAGCAGAAATATAGGCCCAAAACATCAAAAATACAGCAGTATATTTCATTGTACACATGGAGTACTTTTTATCCCTGTGCTCACCAAACCCATCTTGAGTGTTTGCTGCTAAAAAGCTCATTTTTTAGTTTCATCTGACCACAGAAGCCAGTCCCATTTGAAGTTCCAGTCGTGTCTGATAACTGAATATGCTGGAATTTGTTTTTGGATGAGCTAGGAGAATGATGTAAGTTCTGTTTGACAATTTTTTTTTTTAAGGTTTTCTGACCCCGAGACTCAACTATTTTCTGCAATTCTCCAGCTGTGGTCCTTGGAGAGTCTTTAGCCACTCAAACTCTCCTTCTCACCGTGCATTAGGACGATATAGACACGCTTCCTCTTCCAGGCAGTTTCATAACATTTTATGTTGATTGGAAATTCTTAATTATTGCCCTGATGGTGGAAATGGGAATTTTCACTGCTCTAGCGCTTTTCTTAAAACCACTTCACTAATTTGTGAAGCTCAATTATCTTTTGGTGCACATCAGAAATATATTCTTTGGTTTTTCTCATTGTGATGGATGATTAAGGGAATTTGGACTTTGTTTTCTCTACTATTTATATTTCTGTGAAACAGGAAGCCATGGCTGGATAATTTCATGTTCATAATCACCCTGGAGTGCTCAAAATTGTGAATATGAATGGGAATATACTTCAGAGATATTTTACTCATACGAATTTCTAGGGGTACCAATAATTGTGTCCAACGTGTATTAGAGAAAAACATGTATTTCATAATGATATTTCCTCCCATTTTATTATCCAATGAAAGGTTAGATTTTTGTGAATTTTTTAAATAAAAGATCAAAAGGATTAACAATGCAGATTAATTTTCACAGCCTTCTTTGTTCATATTTACCGAGGGTGCCGGTATTTTTGGCCATGACTGTATAATATATATATATATATATATATATATATATATATACCAACAAAACTAAATTTTAGAAATCAGTAGACTGACACTGAGCTAGACTTAAAGTAACAGAAGACTGTGGTCTATAAGCTGATTGTCTTTGTAACACAGCAGGAAAAATGCTCGGCCATTTAGAGCCAAGGCTCCTTCACACCCACATCATTACACAACACGTGGATCCCAGCAGGCCAATAAACATATTGTAGTCTCTTTGAAAGGCATTTATTGATATAATTATTGATCATCCACACATTTATTTATGCTGAATCATATTGATGTATTTGTACAATTTTAATTGCAAGAACTATGTTTAAGCAAAGAATTATATTTCCATATTTATTCATGGAAGCTTGATAAAAACTTCTGGCACACATATATACTACTCCACGGACATATAGATTTTAAACTATAATACAGTGAACTCTGATTGTGATCATGTTACATACATTGTCATGGCATAAATGTTATGAATGATGTTGAAATTTCTGAATGTGCCATGCAGATTGTTTTTGGGTAATATGATAATACTGCTATAATGTTGATGGATTGTTAAATGAAACAGGAAGAATATGATGAGGGAGAGAGAGGGTGGTGGTTCTTATCACCAACTATTTTTAGGCCTGGTTGATTGCAGATTTATTCTCCAAGGGGAGTTGCATGTGTGTGTGTGTGTGTGTGTGTGTGCGTGTGTGTGTGTGCGTGTGTGTGTGTGAGAGAGAGAGAGAGAGAGAGAGAGAGAGAGAGAGAGAAAGTGAGAGTGAGCGCGCAGGAGAGAAATAGAAATAGGAAGAGGAGAAAACTGCTCTAGGAGACACAGCTGTCACTCAGCACATATATAAAACGGCTAATTTCCGCTTGTAAGCTCCCTGGTGTGCAATGCTAATGTCTGCATGCATTGAACACACCTTTATGAGAGAGAGAAAGAGAACTGAGATGCAAAAAGGTGGAAAAGGACAATACACTCATATGCATCAGAGTGCTGGACACAGGTCTGAAGGAATAACCTGAGAGAGAGAAAAAAAACAGCTGTGAAAAGAGCAACCATTCTGAAAAGGAGACAAGAGAATCTAGTTTGACAGAACAAAGGCAGTTCTCAATAGTATGATTGTTTTGTAGCTGTCAGCACCAATGTCAGTGTTTGTTTGTGTGAGAGAGATTTCAGGGATTTAAATGTCTCCTTTGCTCCTCCTCCCACTAAAAAGAGCATTTGCCAGTTTTGTAGCTCAGCAAAGGAGAGAAGGACAGACCTTCAGTGAGTGAAGAGGGAACACAAAGATAATTCATCATAATACAGCGAGCGAGCGAGCGAGCGAGAGAGAGCGAGAGGAGGGGGTGATGCTGGGGGAAGCCACCAGTCTGTTCCCCTCCCCCTGCCTCTCTCACACAGCAGCTTAATAAGTCTGTGTCATCTGCCTGAAGTGTGTGTCTGTGTGTGTGTGTGTGTGTGTGTGTGTGTGTGTGTGTGTGTGTGTGTCTGTCTTGTGTGACTACTACATGTGTCTGGGCAAACATGCCTGCATATACAGACACACAGGTGAGATTTTAATGCTCGCACATTTTTATGTGTGTGTGTGTGTGTATATGTGTGCACCGTGCACATTTGTGTTTGGCAGTGGTTTTGGGATGTCTTGCATGCTGGCATGCAGAAAAATGGCATTCATCACATCCAATCTGTCAATGGCAACAAAGACAGAGAGACAAACATGCTCAAATAGCAAAAGGGATTTACCACAATGTTCCCTATGGACACACTAACCACAACTGCAGACACATCACTACCAATCACTACACAAACACAAGTGCATGAGGAGAAAACATAGACATGGATTGGTCACACTGACCATATTACACACACATTTATTGCAAATTGCTTTAGGATTTGTCTATTTGTTGATACATTAAATAAGCTACAGCCAACTCAATGACACCACACAGTAACAATGGAACCACTACAGAAGCTTTATTTGCTTTTTATTTGAGTGTACAGCCTTAATAGATAAGGTTTTAAGGCTGAAATTCGATTAAAACTATTTGAGAAACTTGATGAAACACCATCATGGGGAAAAAATATGACGTTTTTTGAAAAACGTCAAAAAATCGTTAGCCTCACAAACCTCTTGTGCATATCACATGCCCGTTTTTATCATTTGAAAGGAAAGTGTTTTGAATAATATTTATTTTCCTCCTTTCTTTTTTTTCTCTTGCACTGTGATGCACATGTCCCCGTGCGTCAGAACTGCAGTCCTCGTGCAGTTGTTTACCTGTCTGCCCACGTGAGACTTGCAAATTGCGTCATCGTCCAACAGTAAACCTTATGTAAGCATTTTAACACTGAAACCAGCATATGCTTATCAGTTTAGTTTCAAAGGTTATATTAGAAAATACAAAGAGATTTCAACACCTTCCAACACAGTTGTAACAAAATTGGAATTTATGAATTTCCTCATCCCTGTTTATTGTTGTCTTTCTCTTTAAGTTTCATTGACACGAGTGCGCTAACTGCACTCCAGAAATAAAAACATCCCATATATTTAATGTGTCTGAAAGCTTGGAGGCTTTCAGCGCACGTGCCTCTGATAGCCGGGCTTGAATCACGCGCTGCACGTTTGTTTGCTTGAGGTAACTCACCTTCACTATATAAATATATTTAATATACAACATAATAATCTAAACTAATTGTCACATACATTTTTCTATTAGAAAGGCAATTGCAATAAATATTTTTCAGAATTTGCTGAATAGAAAAGGTGAAAACCAAATTCAAAACATTTCTGCTCGAGAAAATACAAATAATTTGATGGATTACAAAATAAGTTTATTTGTCTTGTAAATTAGAGGCTATGTTTAGACGTGGATTTTATTACCCAAAGATCCAACAACCCCCTTAAAAACCCTTAAGAAAAATCTTTGAAAACATTTAGGCTACAATTTATTACTAAAGGTTTTCTTAACCTAAAGCGCATGCAACTTGGCACCGAGGACTGAGCCCAAAAATAATTATGTTTATCCATGCACAGAAGTGTTTAATATGTAAAATGATCTCGTTTTCGTGTTCAAAGGAAGAAGAATGGTTGACATTGTAATTATATGAAGGAGCAGATACACGAGAAATATGCTTTTTGGCATGATGCCATCATGTCAGGTTGGCAGAGCATGTGACAGACCTCTGGCTGATCTTACCGGCAGACGGTCACGTTTCTCTTCTGTCTCCCAGCTCACCAATTCTGCTCAAGTGCTCAAGAAACGTGGCACTTCGGTAGATGATTACAGCTGTATTGCTCCCATAGCTTCAAACGAGTCACGCTGCACAGCATTAGGGAAGAAAGACAGTGAAATCACTGGCAAATGTTTAATATGCAAAGTAGCTATGCTACTAAAATCAGCCGATCATTATGGCAAAACTGTGACCAGGGCACAGGTGCGAAGCAGGTGGTCTTGTATCATTTTATTGTGTGATAATTAACGACCATGATGATTTGAACTAAAATTATTGTATCAGTTTACTTGAAGATTAGGTTTCGGGGGGAAAAAATCAAGCGGCGATAAAAGTTAATTAACTATGAATAACTATGAAACTATGAACTTAGGTATTATCTACACAGAAAAATGACCTTGTGACCAAGACATGTCTCTATTTCTCTGTTTTAAAGTTTTCTCAGCTCTTATCTCTTACTCTTCCAAGCAATGTGTTTCTGGGTTTACATGGAGAATTGTGACTTTCTAGCTATGTAGATTTTATACTTACCATTTATAAATTAGCCTACTACGTTGTTGATAGGTCGTAACCATAGATATATATATATATACGTATAGCCTACATATATGTGTATATATATATAACGGTCGTAACGGTGTTAAATCTCAAAATGGTGTCAATTTGGTATTCTAATTCGGCGAACGTCTATTCTAATCCGAACGTAAATCGTAAATCAAGTTTTTATTTGTATTTTTTTTTTTTTTATCTCCATTAGCCTAATATATATATATATATATATATATATATATATATATATATATATATATATATATATATTATTATTATTATTATTATTATTATTATTATTATTATTATTAGGGATGTCAGTTTAACGCGTTAACTTAATTAATTAGGCAAGTTATGAAATAATAATGCGATTAAAATATTTTAACGCAGTTAACGCACTGGCCCCGCCCCCAGACCTGTACATCAGCTTACATAGGATAATTGACTGTTCACAAATGCAGGGCAGCAACTTCATAAATGCAACTGTGCCCTAAAATTCAAGATATTGGTGCAAAAATGCCCCTGTATGAGGTTTTTTTTGTCTCATTTTTATATCATACAATAAGCGATATCTCACAAGCAGGGAGAGCAATATCATGTGTTTGTCCCGAATATCACAAGTTTAAATGTGACTTTATACAACAGTTCAGTAAATAAGAAGTTGATATTGTGTTATATTTTAAACACAATATTATGTGTTTTTGCTCAATTTTGCAAAGAATTTATTATCTTTAAAGCCATAGCAGAATTGTTGCAGGTCTCTGAGCAACACAGCGGTGTCTAGTTTCTGAATGAATCCGCGTTTTGAACGAATCGAGTGAATCAATGATTCAAAGGCCCATTCACGTTTGAACGAATGAATATCATTTACCGCCACCTGCTGGCAGATTTAGTTTCTTATTTAGAGTAGGCCTATCATTTCATCAAAAAATAAACAAATAATAAAATTTAAAACATTAAAGGGATAGGCCTAGTTCACACCCAAAAAATTAAAATTCAGTTATCATTTACTCTCATGTTGTTTCAAACCTTTCTTTTGTGGAACGTAAAAGAAGGTATTTTGAAGACTGGTAACAAAGCTATTTTGGTTATCATTGACTTTTATTGTATGAACAAAAAATACTGAGATGTTTTTCAAATTATCTTCTTTTATGTTCCATAGTTTGTGTTAGGCCTTTGTAACAATTTTATGTTGAATCAAATACATTTTTTCTTTCTAAAGATACAATTTGTAATGTCTACTTGATACTTTCTCATTTAACACAAAAAATAGCTTTAAATAATCTTTTGTGGGTATTTTCACAGTCAAATTTATTTTGCAATTAATTAGATTAATTAATCGGCACATCGTGTAATTAATTAGATTAAAAATTTTAATCAACTGACAGCCCTAATTATTATATATATATTACATATTAAAATTTCATTTCAGCACTTTATATATATATATATATATATATATATATATATATATATATATATATATATATATATATATATATATATATTAATGGGAAAAAATACAGTTTACAGTACAGTAAAAATACAATTTACAGTTTACAGTAAATACAGTTTACATTGTAGGTCACATGATAATGGCAACAGGCCATATGTAGTAGGCCTATGTCCAGATTAGACTACAAACATCCACACCTTTAGAATTTACTTTGATAAAAGTATAGTTCACTCAAAAATTTAAATTTACTAAACTTCAGGCCATCCAAGGTATTGTTGAGTTTAGAACAGATTGTAGAAAATTAACTTTACTCATTAGTCTTACCAATGGATGCTCTGTAGTTAATGGGTACTTTTAAAAGACATCATAATCCACAAGTAATCCACATAACTCAAGTCCATCAATTAATGTCTTGTGAAGCAAAATATGCATGCTTGAAATAAACAAATCTATCATTAAGATGACTTCAAATCTGTTATTTTCTGTTAAAATGAGTCCTCTATCAACAATATTGCTTTCGTCAGTGAATGCAATACTAATGTACTGTTATTTCTCCAAATCTGTCCCAATGACAAACTCAAACAAACTCATCTAAATTTTGGATGGTCTGAGGATGAGTACTTTTTCAGCAACACCCAACCCTCTTTCTGTCCCTCTATATTGTGCGTATTTTAATGCTTCCTCTGTTTTCATTAGCACCTCTTCTGCTCTTGGCCCACCACTGCAGCAGTAATTGATAATTAAAGAGCAATAACTCAGCAGTCAGTGCGATCTCTCAGCAGGAGCTGCCCACCCCACCACACACACACACACACACACAGACTTATGCTAGCATGTGCCCAAACAGCACACATTAACACACACACACACACTGATAGTTGAAATACAAAGATCTGTGGTGTGTGATGTTTGGTATATGATTCCACTGTAAGGCTTTAAATATTTGGGACATGTGAAATGTATGATAAAATACAAATACTATTGATCTAACCCATATCAGACTTATTCATGTGACACACACACACACACACACACGCACACACACACACACACACACACACACACACACACACACACACACACACACACAAAACACCTCAATTATTATTCTCCCAGGTATCCTCTCAAAGTACATAATGGTCAGGCAGGGGCTGGCTGTGTAATTGATGTAATTTTAGGATATAGCACATCCAGGGTGAAAGGAGCTTTAATGTTTCATTTTAGAAGCGATTTGAAAAAATTTTTACCCACAAGAGACTCTTAATGCTCCTCTCAGATCGCCTCCCTGTCTGGGTGCTTTACAGTTCAGGTTCCTTGTTAGATATCTACAGAGGCAGGAGGTCTCTTTAAACATCAGTGATGGGGAATCTTGACTGACAAAGGGTAAATGTTCATATTATTGTTCAGATCAGGTTAACAACACAAAGCTAGCATCAAACAGAAATAAAAATCCTTCTGTATGTATTTTGGATATGGTATTTTTGGACATTGGTATTTCTTTCTATCTATCTATCTATCTATCTATCTATCTATCTATCTATCTATCTATCTATCTATCTATCTATCTATCTATCTTTTCAATCACGACCTGAAATAAAATTCATGCTACACAGATGCTTTTATAATGGTTCCTTCAAGTACTTAAAATGCTAATACCACAAGCTTTGTGTAAAGTCAACAAAATGGAATGGTATTATATGCTTCAAGGAAAAAGTAGGAGTTCAAAGTACAACAAAGCGATGCTTTCAGTTTTCATCCTACTGAAAGATTTTTATTATTGCATTTAGGGACTCTGAAAGACCAGATGAAAGGCTGTTATTGATAGGGTTCCACTGTGATCATTGGTAGCTGTAGAACCTAATGCTGCTTAGCTTCTTCATCCTTCCTGAAATTATTTATAGTTCAAGCTGTTTTATAGTTGAAACCATTCAAAGCTCATGCCAGAGGGACTACAGTAAAGATAAGACTGGCAAAAGCAATATGATGTGTAATTATTATGCTTTATTGTGTTTTTATTGCTGTATACTGAAGAGCAGGTGCAGAATACAATGAGTTGCTTTTAATATAATGTCAGTTCACTACTGAAATTTCCAGATTTTACCTTTGACAATTAAAAAGATTCAGTTTCCCCTCCCTTTTTATTTTAAAATCCAGTGAACAAAAGGTCTCTGTAATATAGGCTGTGTTTGAAGGACAAAACATGAGGCTAAAAAAGTCAACTCATCCACTCTCCCTTTTTGTATTTATTCACTCTCATACTGTGTCTCTCTTTCCTTCCTTCCTGCCATATCTCTATTTTTTTTATCTCTCTTTCCGTCCTCAGATATCTAGCTTTCTTTTTTCTCTGTTTCTCTCTATCCCTCCCTTTCTCTATCTCTTCTTTCTGAGATGGACCTATAAACCCCTCCCCCTCTCCCATTATTGCTTGATTTATTGGTGCAGGAATCTAAGTGAGTTCAGCACCTTTACTGGCTTTCTAATGCCAAACACAGCATTAGAGATCACCAATCGCATGGCTCTTACACCAACATGAGCACTCTACATATGGATCTGGTTGACATAGCCGCAAGGTGTTGTTAACAACCAAACACAGTGAGACTAATGCAAGAACATGAGACAAATGTGCTAGACTTATAAGGTAATAATGGACAGAGCAACTTCAATCAATAAAACACTTAGGGTTTTCATTAGGTAATCAGAATGACATGGGCTTTTAAGAGCAGTAGGGAGTGAGAAAGAGTTGCATTTTAAAAAGGTCAATAGCTATTTGCATGCTCACCCCAGCAGTCAGCTTGAGGGGAGGCACAAATGAAGACACTGACTCACATTTGTCTCAATGGACATTCACTGATCAGTTTCACAGGATCATGGTGTGATCTAAACTGAGATCTAAATTATAAAACTGAGGATTTTTATAATTCCATTCCTAAAAACAGAAAATCTTTTCTCTTACTGTAGCATTCATTCACTCAATTCAAATGTAACACTGGCTGCCATCAGTGAATGGCGTGTTTGTTTTATCCTCCGGGTCACATATCCTGTATGGAAAACTCAGAGGGGTTTATATAATCATGCAGCCCTGAATAAAATGTCTCAGAAGTCAACTAGGAGAGCTTTAGACATTTATATGCCATTTTGTTAATTTATTTATGCTTATGAATTAAAAGACTGAAAACTGAGAAAAAGCGAAAGGTACTAGCCTGGGGAAACAAGAGTGGGAATCTAGGTGTGCAAGAGTGACAGAACAGGTGCGAGAAAGAGAGAGTGAGAAGAAAAGAGAGTAGACAGTATGAGGAAGAATCAGATGAAGCTTTAATAGAATCCTGAGTCAGTTATGATCTGTCCTCTCCAACTGCAGCTTTAATAAGAAAAGCTCTTTGCAGGGGGCAGATTAAAAATATCATTTCCTGACTTCAGCTTCTTTTCTTGTTACAGGCAAGCAGACGGGAAGGAAGTCCATACAGAGATACACTGCAGAGGGTATATATAATAACAGAGAGAGATAAAGATCGCTTGCACTAGCGTGTTCACATACACACACCTATACTAACACATCTGTCTGCAGAAAGATACACACATACTGACACACACATAGACAAACATACTAACATGCATACAGACAAAAAAAAAAAAAACACATACAAACCAGAGATGGCCCCTTCTACACAAACTCACACTCGCTGACACAGGCATTCTAAAGCTGGTTTAATCAAATTCTGGCAGCATTGCTTTGATTTGTTTTCATTCTCTAATCTAGCAGATCTGCTGCCTATGCCACACACACACACACACACACACACACACACACACACACACACACACACACACACACACACACAAATACACATGCATAAATAAATGAGTAGCTTTATAAAGACACAGTGATAGTGCTCTCTTGTGTTTATGGCTCTGACCTACATACTACAACAATACCAATCTTAGAACTTGCTCCATCATGAAAAAACCTTCCTGATTCATTTACGTTCACTAATTATGATGCTGCTGTATAAATATTCCTTTTAACCACTGACACAAAAAACTTATATACATCATAATTCAGCATGTTTTGTCATGTAGGGGTCTATAATCAGGTTTGTAGTCTGCATACAGACCTGTAAATTGTTAGTTCAGTATCAGGACTGAGATTTGGGAGCATGATGAATGTTCTAGCTCACAGCTGAGCCAAACGTGGCCACAAGGCATCTGCTCTTCCCGCTGGTGTCATCTGGAGATAATAAGCCAGTCCAGCTGGATTCAAGACCACAGCCAACGCACCGCCCGGCAAGGGGTTTGGAGAGATATGACCACCTGCACAGTTAGAGAAGGTGTGAGTGGAATCTGGCAACCTCAGTGGTTTGACTGAGGCCTTAAGGCATACAAGGGGGAAAAAGGAAATGTGTTAAATGCAAATGTCATTGCATTGAGCCTCCTGTGAAATGGTTTTAAAAGAACATGTATGGTCAGGGATTATAAAGCAAGCACCCAGAGCAGACAGGGAAATTACAGATGAACAGAGTCTGGCATCTTGTACTGTAAAGGAGAGTTAGGGTGAGATCTGGCAACCTGTGGATGCAGAGGGAGCGTTTGTGAGACGAAAAGCCCCCGCTAGTTTGATCTGCCACCTGAGGGCACTAGCGTGGTATACGCCAGGTATCACACTGCTGGCTGTCACACATGCTGAGCACAAAGTAACACGTTTTTAGTTACACGTCTGCTCAAGCGTGACAAATACACACAGCCTCACCATGTAAGAAGGCTTCCAAAAACCTTCACTGCTTAGAATCAAAGTAGAAACTGTAAATTATTTGCTAATTTTCAGTGAGAGTATGTGAGGAGCAAAATAAAACTAATTTTATTGTAAATTCTCAGGTATTTATGCCTGTGATGCACACAGAATTAAAAAAGTTAACTTCTTACATTTCATTTACAAGCATTGTGCTTTGCATACATGGTGTTTAGCACTGTTTTGTTAAACATTTAACTTTAATATATTGCTTAACAGTGTGGATTCACTTTTGTTTTTGAACAGACCATTCAGTACACAGATCAGTGACACATGAAAGAGGGTCCACGATAAAGAAACTGAAAAAAATCTAGTTTAAAAAAACCACTTGTGCTAGGTTTCTAGAAATGTACTATTTTTATAAAGGTTGGTTTATTAAATATATTATTATTACATATAAATTTTGAAGAAAGTTGGCAACAAAGTCATTTTTGTGACTGTTGAAAAAAAAATCTCAAAATATATTTTATGTTCCACAGAGGCAATAAAGTCATACATTTTTGAAAGGACATGATGAAATGATGACAGAATTTTTATTTTAAATGGAATTTTGAAGGGAAGTATCCCTTTAAAAGGTTTTATTTTCAAGAATTTCATTTTATAATACAGATTTCTTCATTTATCAAGAAGTTTGTATCACCCTGACATTTTTGACTTTATGCATCCCCAAAATAATATATATGCATAATACATACATATATATATATATATATATATATATATATACATATATATATATATATATATATATATATATATATATATATATATATATCATAATGAATGTTAACCTCTTAAGGTTCTAAATCTGATACCGGGTTGAGAAGTGCGGCATTGTGTGTGTTTTTTAAAATAAGTGTTGGACCACAAATATAGACATACTGTATGTATAGTATCTTTTGAACGGTTAGAATCTAAACGTTCTTAAAATTATATTAAATTTTGCATTTATGTTATATAAACATAAATCAGAATCGTACAAATGAAATTCATATTCATACTGCGCAAACTTTGGTTAATTCAGAAAATAAAATATGCTCATCAAATAAGCACTGTAGTCAAGTCATTTGTGGTGCTTTTTAACATAAATTTTGAAAGAACAAAAGAATAAACAAACAAATAGAGTGTCATGTCATTCACCCCCAAATCTGAAGCTCCATTGATGATGTTGGATCTGACTATTATAGACAATTTCACTACTACAATGGAACCACCTACTAACCTGTGATCTGCTCTCTCACCGAACTTTAGAAACAGAAACAATTAAAAGCATTCTATTACAAGCTGGGTGGTGCATGAGTGACTTTTGCTAGAGCGCTCTGAAGCAAACCGGACAGACACTAAAATCAGATTGTCTGAGCTTAATTCCCCCTGACAGTGCATCTGGACTATACGTCTCCCGGCAACCTGAGGAAGGGGCTCTGCTGTGGTAACCTAAGGAGAAGCTTCCACAACTGCAGGCTGTGTAGATACATGAAAGCTCTCAACACACTTGCGCACACACTCGCACTCGCACTCGCACACGCACACACACACACACACACACACACACACACACACACACACACATAGATATGTCTGTAGAGACAATACAGACCACACACTCTCAGCTACCTGAGCAGTAATATTCCTTAAACCATGCATATATTATCCCCAGGTATCTGTTCAGTTTCCAAGTACACAGCTACACAACTCTAACACTCTCAGATAACCCTGACAGCACACCAGCGATAAAAGGGTCATGATTTTTTCTTTCTCTGAATTTGTCTAGCTCCCTCCCCCACCATTTTCTCCTCCAGTTTCTAAAGTTAAACACATTTCCAAATTCAATTTCAAGTGTTGTGAGGATCATTGCTCTATGTGCTGGATAGAGTATCTGTGATTCACAGTTGGGCTCTCTTAAAAAATTCTGACCCACTGCTGTCTGTTCTGAACTCATGATCTAGCAGTGTGTCAAGGTTCCGATGCAGAAGATTTAAAACATTTAGAGCTGATTTAAACTCTTCATATCTAATTTCTGTACTTAAGAAAGTCAAAGAAAAATGGCTGGCCATTTCACAAAATGGCATCTACGCTAATATTTGTCTGTTTCTTTCTTATTCTGTTTCTCAGTCCGTGTCCGGATCAGATGGTGGATCGGCGCCGGGAGATGATGTCTGCGACCCTGACCGTCGGCGGAGGCCGGACACCTGGTTGAGCCCCGGGGACATATCCCCAGTGAAGACCTCGACTTAAATACAATAAAACTAAAAATAAAACAAAATAACTAAAAATATAATAAAATATCTAACTACATAATACTATTATTGTTAGAAATTGCAACAATATAAAAATAGAAATATAATACATTTATACATTTAAAATTTAATTAAAAGAATAAGTAAAAAAACAAATAAACAATAATATCCTGGCCAGAGGAGAACTGGCCCCCCGACTGAGCCTGGTTTCTCCCAAGATTTTTTTTTTTTTCTCCATTCTGTCACAGAGGGAGTTTTGGTTCCTTGCCGCTGTCGCCTCTTGCTTGCTCAGTTGGGGACACTTAATTTCTAACGATTATCATCAATTTGATTTCATATATACTATTTAAACTAAACTGAGCTAGACAATGACATCTCTGAATTCAATAATGAAATGCCTTTAACTGAAAATTGAGTGTTTAATCTTATTATTATACATTACTGACACTCTATCCTCCAATTTGATACTGTTAAGTACTTTGACACAATCTGTATTGTTAAAAGCGCTATATAAATAAAGGTGACTTAACTTGACAAAAAATAAGTGGTTGAATTCAGTCATGGACAATGGTTCCATATGAATGAATCATGTTATTTGAACATGCCCAATTCTGTTTGCTTTAGTTCAGCCTTCATGAAGTATTTGATTTTAAATGGGGAGTCACCTCAATTATCACCAGTAAAGTATAAAGTGTCACAAGGATCTGTTCTAGGTCCTCTGCTATTTTCAATATGCATGTTGTCCCTTGGTAATATTATTAGAAAATATGTGATTAGTTTCCATTGTTATGCTGATGATACTCAACTATATATCTCAACAAGACCAGATGAAACTTCAAAATGATCTGAGCTAACAGAGTGTGTTAAAAATGTAAAATACTGGATGACCAATAATTTTCTCCTATTAAATTCAGATAAGACAGATATATTACTAATTGGACCAAAAAATGGTAAACAGAATCTGTTGGATTACAATTTGCAACTAGACGGATGTACTGTTACTTCCTCTACAGTCAAAAATCTGGGTGTTATATTAGACAGCAACTTGGTTTTGAAAACCATATTTCCAATGTTACAAAATCAACATTCTTCCATCTTAGAAACTTTGCCAAGCTATGAAACATGTTACCTGTTTCTGATACAGAAAAGCTAGTTCATGCATTCATGACCTCTAGACTGGACTATTGCACTCTAGACCATAGACACACCTATTGCACTGCTATGTGGTTGTCCTGCATCTTCAATAAACAAGCTACAGATAGTACAAAATGCAGCGGCTAGAGTCCTTACCAGGTCAAGAAATATGATCATATTACCCCAATTTTACGGTCTCTTCACTGGCTACCTATTAAGTTCTGTATCAGTTACAAAATATTACTACTTACCTATAAGGCCCTTAATGGTTTAGCTCCTGCGTACCTAACTAGTCTTCTATCACGCTACAATCCATCACGCTCCCTAAGGTCACAAAACTCTGGACTTTTGGTAGTACCTTGGATAGCAAAGTCCACTAAAGGAGGTAGAGCTTTTTCGCATTTGGCTCCCAAACTCTGGAACAGCCTTCCTGATAACATTCGCGGTTCAGACACACTCTCTCTGTTTAAATCTAGATTTAAGACATCTCTTTAGCCAAGCATTCACATAATGCATCTCATAATCTTGTACTCCAGTTATATCTGATTAAATGCACATTATTATTCTTTAGCTTGGGTTGAACAAATCATTTTTGCTTGGTTGGAACAGCAGCTACGCTAATTATGTCTCTATTTGTTTCTCTGTTTCTGATCAGGTGTTTTGGATCCAGACTGAAGCTTGTGTAATTCCTAGTTACCTCGGGATGTCAATGACGCCAACCCCTCAGAGGACCTCAGATGATGCCAACCCTGAAACAACATACAGAACTACCAAATTTTGCTATAAGTTTAATTGCAACATATAATCATGTTCATCGTCTGTTTGATTACGTCAATAACTGATTTTACCGTACATTTCTGCCATATGTACATCAGCTCCCTTACAAAAAATAACTGCAGTACATTGAAGTACAACTGCAGTACAATGAAGTACAACTGGACATTTGCAGCATAATGAAGTATATAACTGCAGTTCATTAAAGTTCAACAGCAGTAAAACTTCAGTACAATGAAGTGCAACTGTAGATTAGCAGTATAATGAAGTACAGATACAATATAACTGCAGTTCAGTGATATGCTGAAATGCATGTGAAGATTTCAGATGCAAAAACTTGTACGTCTGTCTGATTAGATTGATTTTATTTTATTTATTTTTTATGAGCATTTTTTTTTTTAAATAAAGCTCCTATGAATAAGTTGAGTAATTTCACTTTAATGGCAATGAGGTTCTTTTCATTGACATTAAAGTCTTCATGTATAGGCCCTGTACTGCAGTTATGCTGTATTGTGCAACATGTAGCAAATGCTGTGGATACAGTAGACTTGGCAATAGTTTTTTTTTTTTTTTTTTTTAATTTTATTTTATTTTATTTTATTTTATTTATTATTATTATTATTATTATTATTTTTTGTAATGTAGACTTCCTATAAAATATTCGTACAAAAATATATATTTGTACAAAAAAATATAATAAATGAATAAATAAATAAATAAATAAATAAATAAATAAATATTTGCCTATGGAATATTTCACCCGCATAGTCATAGATTAATAGCCCGCACGTGAGATCTTCCTTCGCGCCAAAGGTTGTTGTCCTGACAACGAGTCTCGCGAGCAGCTGATTTCTTGTGACGGTAAATCAGCGTCTTTTCTGTAGTGTCTACTGCAGGATGGATAGAAAAGTATAAAATAAGTTTTGGTTTGACAACATCCTTCATATGTGAACCATCACAATTAAAGTTCAAAGACATAACAACATTACACCCCGAGACCATTCACAAGTGTGACAAAAGAGAAGAAACGCTTTCCGGAAGTTCATCAGGCGAAGTGGAAGCGAGTCATCCAGTTTAGCGGTGAGTATAAAGTCTAATGTCCTCATATATCTTTAGTTATGATTTTAGAGAGATGTAAAGAGACATCACTGATGTATCTTATTCAATCCGCTGAGATGAGAGGAAAATGAGAGGAAAGCCGCTTCAGTACTGATCTGTAGCGGTCTGTGCGCGAGGAGCTTATGATACACAGAACACACAGAACTCAAGTCTGATAGAGAGACAAAGCCACTGGTTTAATGCTGTTTTACTACACTTTTACTATAATAAAACAAATCATAATTATATTATAAAACCTTAAAATCTAATCTAATAAAACAACATCTCAGTCCAACTAGTGACAACCCTGTGTATATAGATGCATTTAATTATGCTATGGCTCAGCAATTTGTTATAAGCATATCTGTAGAAATTAGTAATGTCATTGTCCAGCTCAGTTCAGTTCTCATTCCAATAGCATCAGTACATAATTTATAATAATGAAATGAACAAAATTGCACTGAATATGTTGTGTATTTGTTTGTTTCTAGGAGAGCGTCAACCCCTAATTGACATGAGGGAAAAAAAAAAAACATTGAAAAGTTTTCAGTAAACAGTGTACCCCTCTTTGCAAAAGAGGAAGCATTAGGAAAGAGGAGAAGAGAGACAGTGAAAAGGCATTCAACAGATGTTGGTGAGACTTTATTTCTGGAAATGCATTAAAGGTCACTGATATTCTAGTTAGTCACAAATGTAAACCTGATCTTAAATAGTGTTTAAATGAGATCCATAACTCCAGCTACTTGTAGGCCTACAGTCCTGTATATTTCACACTAAATTGTGATGTAGCCTGAATCATAATCACACCATGTTCATTTGTTGGCCAGAGGCGAACTGATCCCTAAACTAAACATACTTTCTCCCAAGGATTTTTTCTCCATTCTGTCACCTGATGGAGTTTGGGTTCCTTGCCACTGTCGACTTATGGTTTGCTTGTTCGGGGACACATAATATTCAGCAATATTATTAATCTGACTCCACTGACACTATTGGATGAGGACTGAACTTAGCTAAATGATGACACCAATGTTTTCTGCACAACTGCTATGTAGATGCATTGGAATTATTTCATATTTGATGATTTTTATACAGTTATTGAAATTCAATTGAGTCAACACTGATTCCAAATGAACAATGACACTTTTTACTGTTTAGAGCTGCTTCACAACAGAAGTGAATTCTGCTTGCATCATTACTTTTCTTTTTATCACTGTAAAGTGATAAACAAAAATCTGAAAATATTTAGTACTGTATATACATAAAAATAGAATAAATCAGGATTTTTTTTTTTTTCACAGCACTGTACATCAGCATTTATGTTCAGTAGAGTGACATTAATGTGTGGAAATAGGCATTTTTTAGTATGTGATTGCTATTTTCAGGAAAATGCACTGGTAACAACTAAAAAAAGAAGACCAAAAATATAATTCAGCTGAAGATGATGGCTGTGGAGAAGCAAGCACTCAAATAATGGTGAGCAGTAATCTACTTTATTTATTTTATTTTTGATTAACTATTATCTTTATAGTTTAGAATACATAATGCTATTGTATTTCAGGAACTAAGACCTGTGGGAGTGCTGGAGAAATCAAGTGTACCAAGTCTTCTGTCTCCTCAGCCATGTAAGAGATCCTCAGACAAAAAGAGATTGAGGAGTTAAATGAAATCAAAGAGCTAAAAGAAGATTTACAATATTAGTGCCAATTCAGTATGAAAACAGAGAGAGAGCTGAGGTAGTGGAAAGGTAATGAAATCTAGTTATATCAGCAATTATTCTCAATGCTTAACATCAGCTCTCAACAGTTTTATTTATTTATTTTTAATTTTTTCTGGACTTTGATTCTCTCTGATTGACTGGAAGGTGTGCATTAAAACAATGAATGCATAGATAATTACAATCAGTTAAATCACCATTCTAAATTAATGTGCGGCTTTTACTGTGGCTGGCACATATAGTCAGAACGCTAGATCTAATGACCTGTAACCAAACAAACTAATGAAAATTAACTTAGTTGTACCCTTCCAGTCAAATTGTACTTCACAAACATGGGATAGTTCACCCAAAAATGAAAATTCTGTCATTACTCACCCTCATGTCGTTCCAAAGCCGTAATACCTTTGTTCATCTTCAAAACACAAATTAAGATATTTTTGATTAAATCCGAGAAGTTTCTACCCCTCTATTGGCAGCAATGCAACTTACACATTTAAGTTCCAGAACAGTAGGAAAGACATTGTGAAAGTAATCCATGTGACTCCAGTGGTTTAACCTCAATTTTGTCTTCTGTCGTATGAATACAACACTCATGTGTTGTGATGTTCTCGTGAATGCACATTACAGATCAATATTTTTATATATAAGTGGTAAATTATTTATTTTTTAATTTTTTTTTGTATACGAAGACTCGCGTCGCTTCATAAAATTGAGTTAAAGCAACTGGAGTCACATGAATTACTTTAACGATGTATTTCCTACCATTCTGGAACTTGAATGTGTAAGTTGCATTGCTGTCTATGCAGGGTCAGAAAGCTCTCTGATTTCATTATAAATATCTTTGTTTGTGTTCCAAAGAGGAATGAAGGTCTTACGGCTGTGAAATCACACAAGGGTGACTAATTAAGGACAGAATTTTCATTTTTGGGTTAGCTATCTCTTTAAGGGCAGCTTTAACTTAACTTTTTAACCTAGCTTTAACAGGTGTGCATTACACAATTTGAATCGACTTCAATGGAGGCAACCCGTTTCATATCGGGTGATTCTTTGCCTCCACCTCATGCATTAATCATGTAATGGACACCTAGCCATGGATTAGCCCTTATGTGTGAAGAGGGTTATAGGTTACACAAAGTATTTAATGAAGGGGGCACAATAACTGTTGAACACATATTCTATATACTGTTTTCTAATAGTATATTTAAATTATATACTTGTATATTTGTAAATTATGTTTTTTTCCTATTATTATTATTATTATTATTTTAATTGAAGGTTAGAATTTTGAACGAAAAACCAAAATGATAATGAGGGCAAATAATTGTGGAGGACTATGTACAGTATTTAAACATGATTGTGTCTGCTTTTTTTTTTTTTTTCCAGAAATGCATGTTATTGTACAAGGGGTTGCATGGACTATCAGTGGAGGGACAGAAAGCTCTGAGATTTCATTATAAAGATGTTCATTTGTGTTCTGAAGATGAACAAAAGACTTTGGGTTTGGAACGACATGAGGGTGAGTAATTGATGACAGAATTTTCATTTTTGGGTAAACCAATCTTTTAACTTCTTTTACCTGGAGTGTTCAAAGACATTGTTAAGCCTGACCAGTATGCCATAAGGAATGAACTGGGAGTAGTATGACTACTTTCACAAACACTTGGTGACATCACAATTCAAGATTTATTTTAAGCATACGAAATATGCCTGTAGTGAAAAGTGTAACTGAAACTTGAGAATTTCTCATAGTTTTTGTTTGTTTGTTTTTCCAGACTACATCCAAAATAGTGTTTCCACATCTGAGATAAAGGCAGTCATAAGAACCAAGTGGAACGATGAGGATAAGCTCTTCAAAAAATGAAATCTGCCTGAATAATGAGGGAAGAAATGTGCATGATTGCTTGATTTGTAAATAAACACTAAATACATTTAGTGTTACTCTCAGCCTGTTATTTTAAGTTTAAAGAAAAGTAAAATCATTTATTGTTGCATTGCTGTTTGAGACATTAACTGTTATTTTGTACCTTAATTCATTATATTGCAGATGTGTGCAAATAAAACTTGTTATTCTGAATATTCTGGTTGCATTTCAGTGTTACTGTACAGCATTTTATTAGTATTGCACTTCGGTAGTATTGAATTGTACTTCAGTTGTATTATATATTTCAGTACTACTGCAGTTTTATTGCAGTATAATTGTAGTATTACTTCAGCTGTATTGCAGTAATACTACAGTTCTATTGCAGTTGTTTGTTAGTAATAATACAGCTCTACTGCAGTTGTATTTCAATAGTGTCCAAAAAAACTGCATTTTTCTACATGTAACAAAAACTGCAGTATTACTTTTTTAAAAACTGCAGTAAATTTTTGTAAGGGCTTGACATAGTCACCACTGATAAACTACTGCTAAATATATTGTAGAGACATTCATTTTTTTTTTTTTTTTTTTTTGTAAAGCTGCTTTGCAACGATTTGTATCGTGAAAAGCGCTATACAAATAAATTTGAATTGAACTGAACTGAATTTGAGTAGAGATAACATGTTTCTATTGTGTAGAACCACTTTCTATGCAAGTTCAGGCAAAATGTTACCATAACATATGTACAGTTACATATAACTTTTCTTTAAAGACATGACAGTACATGTTGGCAGTCTAAACATGACATTGTTTACATCAGAGGCGTCTTGCCCATTCAAAGTGAGGGGCACGTGCTCCCTCAGATTTTTGAGCCAAGTGGATTTTGAATGCAGCTTCCAAAAGACACAAAATAGCCGATTCATATTTTCTATATTTAATTCAATCACACCAGCTTGATTAAATCGTTCAGTGCGTCATATCAATCAGCTGCTAAATTCAGATCTGCGTTCGCTGGCTGGCCCTGAGCCAGAGACGCGTTTTTACAGCACTGCGCATTATAACCAATCACACACGATGCTGTTGAGCTTATGAATGCAATGACCAATCAGAGGTGTTCAGATGAGTCATCGCTAAAATGCGTGTTTTCTTTACTTGCTCGCTGACTGAAAACCTCTTTCTGGCGAATTCTCTCGTCAGAAACAATAAAGTGCAGATGTGTATACGAATCTGTAAGTAAGAGATTCATTTCATAGTGTAAACAGCTTCAGTGATTTTAATGGTTGTTTTTGAGAGTGCTTGAACTCTAGACTGTCAGTGAAAATGTTCTTTGATAATAGTTCTTTGCTCTCTTTCTGTACAATGAAAGTGTTATGATTAATAGCCTTACTTAAAATGTTTTTATTCACATTATATTTAATGTGAATTTAACACTGAACGTTAAAGTCAGTCGTATTAAAATATGTTATGGCATGACACCCATATTTAATAGATTACATTATTAGGTTACTTTGACCATCGCACTAGATCAACTAACATAATCTATAAAGGTGAGAATCAAGATATTTTATGATATAGTTAATGCGTTTGGGAATGTTTCGAATAAAAAGGAAAAAATAAAACATAAGTGGTGTTGTGGCTGCTGTGTGTCACATGACAAATCTTATGAATATTATAAAAACAGTTGCTTGAATGCTTGAGACACGTATTTGGACCATCTGAAGGACACGTTTTGAAAACAGAATATAAATATCTCTATAAATGATTGACTGCACTTATAAATGGCAGGACTTAAAGTGGGGTTTAAGTTTTAAACTTTGTCAGAATAAAAAGGTCAAACCGCAACGAGTCAAACCAGAGTCACGAAACCAGACGAGAACAAATCTGACTATGGTGGAAGCAGCCTACTCTATGCACGTGTTTGAGCATTACTACTTGTGTTCCACCACACAAATCATATCTGTCAGCCCTTCTCTCTAATCCCAAACGCAGTGGTTTAGCTGCATGTACTGAGAGGGTTTGTCACCATCTCAAATATACTCTGACACACACAACAAATCACTCGGGCCGTTTCCTGGCAACCAGAGGGGTTCCAGAACCCCAGTGGAACCAAGAAAAAAATTCAGCCTCGGCGAGGAAATTGATTTGGTGAAGTGCTGTACAGTACTAAAGTCAATAGAAGAAAGGCATGTGCATTGATTTGGCTTAGCATGATCTCTACAGCAAACAGAAAAAACGAAGCAACAGTACAACAGCTGAAAACAAGACGACTACTCCAGCAAAATAATTTATACATGAACTGGCAACCATCTTTTAGTGTATTAAAATAAGATTCTCTACATATCTTTCCTATTCTCCAAAACACCCGTATTTTCTTTTTCACCCGTGCTCAACCACTCCCTTTTATTTTTACACTGCTCTTTGGCTCCCTCTTGTGGTAGAAAATGAGTGGAAGTAGAAATCAATCTAATGATGATAGTCAATAATGAAGAAGAAGAATGGAACACTGCATCACATTTCACAAGACAATAATATATATGTTTTTGAGAGTGATTTTAGTCTTTTTTTAAATGTTTTTATCAACTGTTAGCCTACATAGTTGTATAGTTTTATTTAATTTTAGAATAATGATAAAAGAATTCTTTCTATATATCTGTCTGACTCTATTATTTAAAATAATGTCTCACCTCTGACCTTAATTTTCACAAAGCATTTTTGTAGACTTAAGTTCTCGTCATGATTAATTATTGTTATTGCTGTTTACATTGTTAGAATGGTTGCTAACATCTCTCACGTTATGGGAAAGTACACATTTGTGGTACAGTATCAATGAAGGGAGTTGCTGCTGGACAGGTTTTTCCTAGTTGAGCAGGGGTGATTGTTTATGTCTTGTTTAAAAACAGGAATGACACAAATGCATAGAAATTTGCTGTATGTTAAGAAAGTATGGTTCCTGTTCAACATTCATCCTTTGATCAAGAGACAAAGTGTTTAATTTGTATAGGTGTAGATCAGTACACATCAAAGGAGAAGAAAAATAAAAAAAGTTTACATAATCAAAGAGATATACTCTACAACAGAATTGTACACAAATGTTGAAGCACATGTCACAGAATTTGTAATGAAATAGAATATACAATTATAAAAGAGAACATTAATATTGTAATGTGTATTATCTATAAATCACTATACAATAGTTACTTGCTCTCAGTTTTAAACTGTCAGTTTTCAAACTGTGAAAAGTGTTGACTTTTTTGTTTTACAAAAATGCGTAATTTGAACCTGAGTAAAAACAATAAAAGTCTGGCAGAATGCATGCAGGACAGTTGAGATTAGATATATGGCTTGAGGATATAGAGCTCTGGCAGTGCTCTATATCCTCATTTTTTTGATTTCTGTACAGTAATGACATCTTGTTTATATTTTTCCCTAACTTGAACAAAAACCTCTGTTTGTGAGTCTGTGGTAAACAACATTATTAAGTAGAATATCAGCTGGTTTTTGTGTTCTGTTGTTGCTACTTAATGTAACTTAGGTAGCTGACTCATTGTAAACAAATTCCACTGATGGTTTTACATACAGATGGTCAGTGAAATTAAATCTGATTTAATATTATTCTGTTGTGCAGTTGTGAACATTCAAAATAGTGGATCAAGTATTATAGAGTATTCAGACTAGAGTTATAAATAAATATAGCATGTACCTTACCAACAAGTCCCAATAAAGCACCTTGTATACCCATTTCTAAGCAATACGTTAATATTTATAAAAAGAAAAAAAAAACCTCCAAGTTCTGGCACATATACTGAATGATAGTCATGGAACCCTCAGGGTTCAGCACTTAGGACAAAATCCCTTATCCGTGAATGCTGTAACATTACTTTTTACATATACTACACACTATCATTCAAAAGTCTCAAAATACTCAACATCTAATGGATGGGATATACAGTAAAATCGGTATTATTATGAAATAATATTATAATTTAAAATAACAGTTGTCTGTTTTAATATATTTTAAAATGTAATTATTCCTGTGATACAAAGCAGAATTTTCAGGAGCCATGCACTGCAGTCTTGCAGTCTACTGCAATCATTAGTGTGACATGATCCAGAAATTATTCTGATATGTTGATTTGGTTCTCAAGTAATATTTCGTATTATTATTAATGTTTAAAACAGTTGTTCTGCATAATACTCTAGGGGAAATGGTAATACTTTTTTCCTAAGTGGATGAATAGAACATTTAAAACAGCATTTGTCTGAAATATAATTTTTTTGTAACAATTTTGTAAACAAGTCTTTACTGTAACTGTTCATCAATTTAATGCATGTTAACTGAACTCCGTTTTTTTTTTTTGCTTTAAATGCAAATAATGTGCTTTTCAGTTTACCTTTATCTAAAAGGCCCATTATATTTCCTCTTTGGACCTCTGTGCATTGCTTCATAAATGTTTAGTGGAATTCTCTTTTAATCATGTTATGATCAATATTGTTGTATGGACAAACAATGTTGTGTGAATATGGACGTTTTGGATCATTAAATTCATTTATGGTTTATGATCATCTCTCCAGCCTGCTGTTTGTGTAATCAGCCTCACTGCTTTTATCAGAAGCTTCAAGCAATCATGCTCTATTATTCATTCCCAATGGATGTGAAACTACAGCAGATTTTCTTTCAATCATTCTGGGGGAAGGTGTTTGGTTATAAAGAAGACCTATCATAGCATTTCTGGAGAGGTGCACATCAGGCTACATCATAAAGAGCATAACTAAACTGTGTCTACAATGTAGGTTCGATGCAGAAGTATAAACTGGCCTTAATACTCTAATTGTGTTGAAGGGATTTTGAATTTACGCTCTCATTCCCATTGCTCTTTCACCAGGTATCTGATTCAACCCACACAATCTTTTGCTGCTCCTCTGACACCACTGTTCTCAGAGTGTCAATTAGGGTGGCACTGTCATGCCATCTCTCTGGTGGAATGCTCTGGTAAAGGCAGGGCAGTTTATCCAGAAGGGGCTCCTCGCTCCAGGAACACTCCAGCACCTGGGACTCAGTCAAAACATTCTGCCGTAGTTTGTGTCTAGGAAACAATAACAGAACAGATAAATATAGCAGTAGTTATGCTCCCAGAACAGCATTTTTTGTGAATCTTTAAATCAGCTTTTAGTTTCATTGTGAAAAGTTTCATGGAGGAAATTATAGTACCTCAATCTGCGGAGACTCCTCTCTGTAGACATGATGTAGATGATGATGGGGAAGATTTCGGCACGGTGGAGACGACGCACACAGTCCAAACCCAGCGGTAACACACAGTGAGTGCCCTATACATTGGATATTAAACAGATAGTCACACATATTATCTCTCTCTCTCTCTCTCTCACACACACACACACACACACACACACATATATATATGAATAGCTGTATTGTAATGTGTAATGATCACTAATACAATTCATGGAAAGATGGCGAAATGTATTACACATACTTAATAAAAACAGATAAATATATTATCTGTGTGTGTGTGTGTGTGTGTGTGTATATATGAAAGTAAAAGAAAGTGAAAGTGAATGTGAAGTGACGTGTGGCCAAGTATGGTGACCCATACTCAGAATTTGTGCTTTTGTACTACTGTAAAACCCCTCACTCAATAATCTTTTATTTCAACTTATTTAATACAATTGCTATTTGAATGCTATTTATCAGGCAATTAGTAATAAAATAGCAATATTTTATGACACACCCGCTTCATGATCTTCTCCACTCCCTGCAACGTATAGCAAAAGTGTGTTTTCGAGTCACACTCTTCAAGAATCGCCCCCTTCTGCATTTGAATGGCATGCTCATTTGCCATCAGCAACTCTAAAATATAAGAGATGAGAGGAAGGAAGAGATGCCAAAAGTGAGGTAAGGAGGAAGCAGCCAGAGACCAAAGCATTTAAATAAGATTATACAGAGTTAAAACTAAAGTCAGACAAAAAAAATTTTGTGAATCTGACCTAAATTAATTAATGGCTCTCAAGTAAATGTTTGTCTTTCACTAATGAAGGAGAAAGACTGCACTGTAATTCCCCATACAGTGTGTACAGTTCTGCCTAAGGGTCGTTTCATGTGTTTGCCTTTTTAAATTTTTTTTTCCCCCACTTGTAGTCTTTTTTTTATTTTCTGTATCACAATGACTTTGTTCTGTAATTTGTTGATAGATTAACAGCAAAAGTGTATGTGAATCCTGTCAAATATGTTCCAATCAAAATCCAACGCAGTATTGTGTCACTTTGAAACTGATATAGGCCATACACCATACAGAAAAAGAGCAGCCTTATGCACTTTCAATTTTTGTCATCAAAACCATAGCCATTACAACAGGATAAACTGAAAGAATACACTGTTATATTGACAACATGGCTAAGCATTTTGACTATATTATTTGCAGTACAGGGTAATAACTGATTGCATGTTATCTGAATTTAGTCAGATTCCAAAAATTCTTTTAAGGCTTATAATACTGATACTAGTGATTTACTGATACTGTAATGAGAGAGTTTTCTCTAATTATCTACTTTTTCCTTTTCTTTTCCAATTTATTGAAAACACTTTTAAACTTTTAAAAAATGTGTATTTTTACCTGGCTCACAGAGCTGATAACCTTCCTGTTCTGCCAACCGTTTGTGCAAGACACGGCCAAGCAATGTGGGAAGAAGGAGGACTGGTCGGCAGATGGGTGGGAAACGAGGTGAGACCAGGGTGTAGGGCATTAGGGTCACACATCTGCTGGGCACACAGCCATCACCTACAAGAGAGAAAGATTTTCTTGACACTTAAGGTCTAAACTGGAATTTTGCCTGACATTGATTACCTCAAAAGTTCAAATGAAAGATTTGTTAGTAGAAAAGTTAGTAGCATTTCTCTCTCATACACAGCTTGCATTTAAAGTTCAATGTTATGACTAGGGTTGGGAAACAAGAATCTGTTCTTAGTCAGAACTGGTTCAGTACTAAAAGTATTGTGACAGTGTTTCCTGCACTACTCTTCACCACAACAATTCTACTTAAACAGTACAAATGATTACCAAATGAATGATTACAATGAGTCACATATTTTAGTAAAGCAAACACATACTGAATACTGAGAACTTTCTGTGTTAGGTTTAACTTAAGCTTTGTGAGGCTTAAATCAGTGTAGCTACTGACAAGTTGTTCATATGAAAATGTGTATAGATACACATTATGAGTTTTGTCAGTATACTACTTTACTAAAATAAATGAAATATGTAATCAAATTGTTAGTTTAGTGTTACATTTATACAACCTGTCTATGAAAAGTCATTAAAAAGACTTGTGTAAAAACCTTTTCCAAATAAATGTTTGGATTTTTTTAAATAATAAAATGATCACACTTCCACAGTCAGACTGCATAACTTTTTTCAGCAATTTCCGCCTCAAAGTACTAAAAGAATAGTTAATAAAACTGGAATTGGAGAACTGAAATCAGAACAGGAATTGGAATTGTTTATTTTCTCACATTTTCCATGTCTAATTATGAGTAAAAAAGCTAAAAAGGAGTTTGTCTTGTACTAACTGTCCTGTACTGTGTTGTTGTTATCCTCCACACTGACCCACAGTGGGTTTCTGCTTTGCTGACCGGTGATGACGATCCTCGCCGCTCTCTGCTTCTCATGAGCTAAACTTTTCTCCTGTGGACAGAAACAGGTACTAAGGACTAATGTAACAGTCTCTACCAATCTGTGCTTTTCATGACACATCTCAACAGAATCAAACATTGAATGAATGAATGAATGAATGAATGAATGAATGAATGAATGATGCATTTATATAGCGCTTTTATGTGTATTGCTGTACACCCAAAGCGCTTTACAATCATGTGGGGGGTCTCTCCAAAGATTGCACCAAACATTGCGAGTCTATAATAATTTTTTCATGTCTCTGTCTCTCTAATTCATTAATCTTTTAGTGACAGGACAATAAAATGGTTGCCCTCTTACTGACAAGAATGCATGACTCATTTTTCTTTGATTAGTTTTTTGGCTAGTTTCACAGTTCTAAGTTATGCATTATTATTCTCTCACCAAAGTACCTCATACCACACCCACAGTTCAATATTTTGGTGAACATTTCCGTAATTCCAAACTAAGGTGATACAAAGCTAGACAAGAATGTGTTAGATATTTCACAACTATTCATATAAAACACGCACTATGACTAACACTATGACATGAATTATGACTAACCTTTTAACCTGTCATGTCAACAGGCCAGCTAAGACAATCGTTTAGTTCAGTTTTAAATCACTGTATTAAGCATTGTGCAGCACTCTATTGCATTTACGTGTAATTGTTTTAACGCTAAGCAAAATTGCCTGTAAGCTTTTTATTACTATATAGTTCATAAATCACAATTATGTAGAAAGTTAAATAAAAAGAGAGAAATAATTCCTGTGATGATTTACTGATGGACTCTCACCTTTCTTTGTGCTTTGCGAGGGTAGGTCATATCCTCTAGAGTCCTGATTAAGAGCCTCTGTGCTCTGAAAAATGAGTTAACACGTATAGATTATTTTATTAAATAAAAGCATAATAAAAAAAAAAACAAGTGCTTTTCTTTTAAATCTTAGGAACTACAAACAAGAACATTAAAAAAAAAATGACAAGAACACTTTACATTCACTGGGCACATTTTACAATGTAAAACACAAAACATGCCAAGATGTCAGTTTTTCTAATAATAAAAAGCCTTTTGAGAAATAATGGTGTTGTATACCTGTAGTAGTTGGGCAGAGCCCCGCTCTTGAGATCTTCCAAGTGGCAAGGGTGCACGTGACTGGCCCACCAGGAGCCATCATTGGAATGGTGAGTGTCTGTCACATGGACAATGTCGTTACACTTGACTGCGAGAGTTCCAGCTGTGTCCCCTGGCATTGTCATGTTTACACGGATGTAGAAGGAATCACCCGACATCACCTCGCCATTCTTTAGCTGCTGCAGCAGGTTCTCATAAGCTAGGAGGAAATCAGCAGATTTTCAGTGATCAAGAAAATTTGGTTTAATATTCTCTGACCTGTTTAACATTTAGCAATGTTAAACATTTACAACTGACATTAATCAAGATTAAACATTACAAAGTGTTTTGGTTCAATTAATGAACAAATAGGGAAAGGTTCACTCTTTCAGAACAGTGTGTATTTACTGCTAAACTGTAACAATTTTAGAGATGAGTTTAGCATGTACAGGATCATGATGCACCATCTAGCTATTAATAAATTTACACACTTTTCCAAAGCCACTTACTGTACACTGCATTCAAGGTACACATTTCATCAGTTTATGTATTCCCTGGGAATCAAACTGCTTTAAAAATACATTGCTTGAGTTTTAATATGTAGTGTGTTTGAATGTTCGAATTTGGTTCTTACCATCTTGGCTGGGTCTCAGTGTAATGTTGCATGGTCCCTGGACTTGTCCCAGGGCCCACAGGGCCTCTTCCATAGTGGTGTCTTCTAAAACCATTTGTACAGCTCTCTGCTCCCGCTCATACTTCAGCTACAAATACACAATTTTGGTTTTGATTAGTTCTCACTCCATTTAACTGCTGCTGGAAAACCTGAATGTCCCTCTCGGGATCAAAAATGATCTCTGTTATGTTTCCTTATTCAAAGAGGATTAAAAGAGAGATTTTCATTTTCTGTCTTATCTATGAAAGAATCAGAAGGGACCTGCCATTCTGAATTCTCTTCATGTCTCCTACCGCTTTGTTTTTCAGAGGAATTTCTTCACTATTCAAGTTAGACTGGTTTTTGCAGAAGTTCTGGATGGTAAAGGGCATTTTAGCTCTTAAGACTAACTAATATTTTTGCCTTTAAATGAAAGAAAGTCTTGGGAATTCTGAAAGTTCCTAAAAACTCTAGAAATACTCACCTGAAGTATCTGAGATCCAGGACTAATGCCAGTGCTTTGAGCAGATGATCCTTCGGTCACATGATGCACAAACACACCGGTCTTATTGCCCCCGATGACCTGTATTTGATTCAACAGCATTTCTCCCTGGAAAAACACAATGAGTACGCGACCAGTGATACGCAGAGCCTGAGGTCTGGAGCGCATTAGGAAGGGTGGGGCTGATGCTCTTGAGACACTAGATTTATACAAAATAACATGTTTAGCAATATGACCATTTTGAATAAATAAATAAATGTGAAATAAATGTAATTATTGTGTTTTACTTTCAGTTTTTGTTTTTTTTACCTGTCATTAGGGCTCCTTCTGCTAGTAGAACAGGGAATTTGTGCTGGTGATTTTGGCTCATCAAAACTATCTCCTATCAGAATGGAAATTGAAAAGGAGTGAATATGCCATTGTGATTCATTCTAATTGCCATGGATATACAGTGGCTCTAAAAAGTATATGGACACTTTTCAACATTTACGGCACACTGAAAAGTTTTAAGGACTGAAAACTAAATGTGTAATGTATAATGTATGCAAATTATATACATTTATGTGGATGACACAGAATAGCACAATAACAATAATTTTACTCAAAGAATTTATTAACTTAGTATTAGTAAGTTTACTAATATGCTAAATGAGATCGAGCATCGACCATCTGTGGATAAAATTCTCCGAACGATATGTGGAGTTTTGGGAACTAGGCAACAATGATATATTGTAAACATATTATTTCAAAGTATGTCATCGAAGTATGTCATGAAGCTCAATTCAAGTATTTCATGTAATTACTTAAGAAAATCACGTTTAAACTCTGAAAACTATAAGTAGTAGAAATGTTTTATTTTATTTTATTATTATTTTGAGATGTAATTTTATTATAATTATTTTTTTTTGACAGCAGATGAAAACAAATATGTTGTTATAGTTTAGCATAAAGAAAACATTTTGGTAACACTTTATTTTAGGGTCTCTTAACTAGTTGCTTATTAGCATGCATATTACTAGAATATTAGCCATTTATTAGTAGTAATTAAGCACATATTAATGCCTTATTCTACATGACCTTATTCTACATCCCTAATCCTACCCAATACCTAAACTTAACAACTACCTGACTAACTATTAATAAGCAGCAAATAAGGAATTTATTGAGGGAAAAGTCGTAGTTAATTGTGAATTAGTGTTCCCTATTCTAAAATGTTACCAACATTTTAGTACATTTAATTGTAAATTTCTTGTTTGTTGATGAAGGGGTACTTGAACTTTACATACTTTGGGTACATAAGTCAAAAAAGGTTAAGAAAACACTTTTTAGGTGCTATTAATCACATGAACTATGGACATGTTCCACTAATGTTTGACAAACAGAATTTGTTAAAATATAATTTTTTGAATAATATTGTACTTAAAACTTTCATTAATGTTTTTCCTAAGTATTGTGCTTCTGTTATCTTTCTTCAAAAAAAAAAAAAAATATTTTTTTTGACATTTATAATGTGGCTTAAATGTGCAAATACTTCTTAGGGCACTTCATGAAACTAAGCGCACAAACAGTTGTGACAAAATAAAATTTTAGCTTATTTAGGTAACCACAAAGAAATGTAGGAAGAAGTAACAGTACCTTTAGAAATGAAAACATAATCATGGTCAAAGCTGAGAGAATCCTGACTGCTGAAAATGGAACAAAGAGGTTTTATTTTTACTATTTCAAACTAAAGTTCTCTGAAGAATTCCATTTGCTAGCACACATACAAACTTCCTTTCTCTGATTTCTAAAGTTATTTTTAGATATGCCTACTACACGACATCTTTACCTCTACTATATGGTGAATGTACATATGGAAACATTGACCCGTCAGTTTATGAGTCAGTTTTATGATAGTGAGTCATCGGCGCATACAATGCAACAAGGAATGCAATTTGGATCATAGAGACAAGGAAACAGGAAGCACTAATGGATTGTCTAATTATAACTTAACTTATAAATTAAGATTTTATGAAAGAAAAAGTGATCTCATGGCTATGGATATTGATTTTGGTCTGTATAGATTACAATTCAGATGTACTGTAAATATGGTCCTCCTCATGTAAACTGGAACATACAATTATCACGTTACATTATTAAAATTATGTAAAGATTCTCAATGGGCAACTACTAACTAACTAAGCATTTTAAAATATCAAATAAAAGCAGTAACTCAACAATATATCCAAATCGCAAAACTCAGTACCAAACTGCTATTTTCACTTACTTCACTGCAGGCTTTACAGTGACATTACAGTTCACTGCTACAGACCAGATGAGCTGCTCACCTGTAAATGTCTTCCACGTCACTTCTGGAGGCAAAGCCTCGTCTGCGGAGAGATTCAGAACAGGGGGGCTCCACTTGATTGGAACTGATACTGCAGATTGCTTCATCATTGAACTGTAAAAGGTTGATACACAACCAAAAAATAAATAAAAAATAAAACATATCAAAATTCTATATTTCCTACATGCTGCAATCAGACAGAACAAAGGAGGAGGAGAAACCTTTAGAGAATGGAAGAAATTTATTGCCTCATTTTTGAACCAGATGCGTAGATGCCCATTAAAACTAAGAACGATAACTATAATGGTAACCATATTAGCATCCACGCCAATGGACAATAAAGTTCTGTATCTACTAAGCATGGATCTACTAAAAATGGATTTTGATTGGCTGTTTATCAGCTGGAGAAAAAAATATATTAATTTGATCAAGTGTGGACTTCCCTATTTAATTAAATTAGAACATTTTTTTTAAAGCTTTATAACTATAGTTATAATTATAGTTATTGTTCTTCAATGCATACATGAAGCTAAAGACTAATTCACACTAGGATTCGATAAGCAGAATATTTACAGCATAAATGTACCTCACAGGCGTCAAAAGAGTTAAAATTCTCAGGAAGAATTGCATTCAAGCGGCATAGCTGTCTTCTGGGTGGGGGACTGGATGGAGGGAACTCACTGCACGAACCTCTGCTGCTATCGCAACTGAACTTCCTGTCCTACTTATTCAAAGAAATGATATTAAAAATAAAGTCATATGTGTGGTTGTGTTTAGGTTACAAATGCACTTGACTGCACAATATTTAAAACTGCTCTAAAGAATGATTGTGGTGAACTACTGTATGTTGGTTCTTGAATGTATAATAAAAATTAGTCAGTGTTACCCTGGATTTTTCTCTTCTTTCTCTTTGGTTGCTACAGGCTTTCATGGCGAAAAGTCTCGCCTGTAGCTCCATGAGTTGGCCTCTCAGCACGTCCTTCTCTGCGAGACTACGTGCAATCTGACCCTGGGCCTCATCTCGGGACAAATATGCCTGAAAACATCAGCAGTATCTGTAATTTAGCTTTCATTTGCCACTATTGAACTCCACATGTTTGCGCAAAAGCTGCATGTTCTCCAGCAAGAATTTGCCTGAAAGCATCTTTTGTACATCAATGAAAACAAAAACATCTGACCTTCTGAAGTCAGTTAACAGTTAACAGTTTCATTGTCACAAAATCTCTTATAATAATAATTTTTAATATTTACTTTGTTTTCCTTTTGCATTTTTTAAAATACTAAAACTTTCTGTTTATTTCTAGATTTAGATTAGATTTTGATCCCAAGATTCAAAGATTTCAACCATATATGCATTTACTAAAGTTTTTAGATCTAAACATGTTATTTCTCTTCCAAACTAAAGATGTTGGCCCATACTGTGTTCCTTTCTTTGTAACACTAACACTAAACGTCTTAGTGTTATGTATATAACCCAGTTCCCTGTGATGGGAACAAGATGCTGTATTATGGTGATGACAATATGGGAATGCTCCCAAGCATGACCGGTGTCTGAAGCATGTGTAGAAACATGCCAAACTCTACTGGCAGACGGCAATCCTATAATATCACATGGAGTACCTCGACATCTCGGTGTGAAGGTCTGGAAGGAATGGAAGGCTCAAAGGGAAGAGGTGGTTTTGACCTGCTAGGAATCGCTTGCCGAGTTTGCCAAGAGAGACTTCCTGTTTTTCACACGACCAAGTTAAACGCAGCCTTTCCGTGGCAACAAAATGCTTTTAGCCAAATCAGAAGAGGCTGCAGAGTGGCCTTCTGGATTTGGCATGAGAGCCCTGGAGCTGGCAGGAGAAATCTAAAAAAGGGAAACCCACTTACTAAACTCTTCTGCCAGCCCAGCACTAGCGATACCCGTGATCAAAGCCACCGCACTGCCTCGGCAGACGCATGGCCTGAACTGCGGGGGGCAAATGTTTGGCTCCTATATCCTCGAGAAGAGAGCCAAGCAGGAGCAGAGCTTTTTAACAGTGTTCCATGTAACTTCATAGGGTTGCTGTCTGCCAATAGAATTCAATGAGTTTCTACACGTGCCTCAGACCCTGGTCACAACTAGGTGTGACACTGTGACACAGCGTCGACTTTCCCTAGAAAGGGAACTGAAAGTTTATTGTACTGTATAAACTGATCTCATTATTGAATCTAAAACTTATTTAGGACCTAATTACCTGAGTATGATATTTGTTCATTATAGATATTGATTGTACTGACCCTGTCTCTCTCTGCCTGCACCTCTTCTAGCTGACTATGGAAAAGGGTACTCCTGTGCTGATACATCTCACAGTCCACAGTCAACTTCTCCACCTCCAGGGCTAAACAGTCCTTCTCTTCTAAGAGCTAAAAAAGGTGAGAGGGGAGCATGGTAAGAAGGAAGGTGATAGAAAGAATATAGACATTTACAAAAATGCAAGGAGAAGTAGAAAATACACTTTTTCTCAGTTGATTTGACACATTTCTTCAAAGTAATGTAGTACAATTCATCAGTGACCTGAGTTTGGAGAAATTGGTCAAATCGATTGAGAAAAACTAATAAAAAATATTATAACATACAAGTTTTACACAAAGTACAACATTTTGAAATACAGAAACAACATTACGGTTAAGGAAAGACCAGTTTTACCTCCTCTTTCTCTTGCTGGAGTCGTATATTCTCCTCACTCAGCCTGCTGACTTCCTCAGCAAGTTCTGAACGTCTGTTCTCGACCTCCTTTAAATCATGGGCCAGGATATCCTGCTGTACCTGATTGAAAGAGACAGAGACAGAGACAGACAGATTTACTGTGAAAAATCAATCAGATAAGATGGAGTCCCATAATTTGTTGACTTGTTATATTGCTATGAAAATGAGTCTTATTTACTGGGAACAACGTCTCAGTCTCCAGTAACTTTGCGCGTACAGCGTTGAGCTCATCTTTGAGCTTCTGTGTGTCAGTGGGATTCTTCAAGGAACGCTGCCTCTCAAAGTCTGTCTCTTTCCTTGCCTTTTTTAACTCATGCTGCAGCTGGGAAATCTGGAGAACAGGTGAGAAGAAGAGATGTATGTATGCCCTGGTGTTTTTTTGGAAAACAATCCAGCGTTACTCTTTTTGTTGTGCTGATTATACTGTAGATAGTTTTTTTTTTTTTTTTTTTACCCTGGCTCCCTGCCAAGTAAAGTTAATTTTTTTGTTAATGTAGCAAAAAATACAAAGCAAAAGGGTTCAGGTTTCTTGTTAATGAATAGCTAAAATTTAATTGCCCTGTAACACTCAAAACAAATTCTGTCAGATTAAACCAAACAGAACAAAAATGATCTCCACTATTAATACAACAGACAGACATGATACAACATAATACTTTCCACATATTTCTCTCACACTGATTTAATTCCATAGATTAAACTAGAACTAAACTAACACCATGTTTCTTATCTATTTAATAAGACAAGACATTTGTCAAAACATTTGTATGGGATTCTCTGAGTTTTTCATGTCAACCAGAACAGAAAATATAAAAAACTAAAGTAATGTCAAGAGATTTATACATTAGTAATGATAAAAACATGATCTAATATGTTTTGCAACAAGTACAAAACCAACATTTGAGTTGTTTTAATTTCTAAGACACATTACAGAATTTGAAAAACGCTACACACACAAACCACTTCCTCCAAACCAACTCCTTATGGAATTCTGCTCTCTGTCAGGCACACAAACACATGTAATATGGATGGGACAATCAGTTTATTGTAACTTACTGAATGGTACCTATAGTCCAAGTAGAAGGCAAACATACACATTCTATCTGATTCCTCACCTCCAGTTGCAGGTCTCTGTTGCGTAAAATAGTTGCAGACTTCTCCTCAAGAGCTGTCGTATATCTGACATAGAGATCACACTTCTCATCCTTCAGTTTCAGCAGTTCCCTGTTTAAACCTGCACAGAATATGACTGGACATTATATAGTCTTGACACAGACAAAGAAAAACTGATTGTGCAAAAACATTGATCTGAAATTCTGAATTTCTCAAAGCACATAATTAAAATGCAACAATGTTAAAAGGTTAACACTTAAATAAAATTAACTTTCGTTAATTTTATTCACAAATATTATTACAATTTACAAATTTTTAAAAATTTTCTTTTTTAAAAATTTCATAACATCTCATTCTTATTTTTATAATGTATTCGAATATGAATAATTTACATTACATATGTTTTCTAATGATTTATTAAACAGAGGCTTGGCACACTGATGTGAAGCTATGTTAAGTGCGCACCATCCAGGTGACTGCGCAGTCGTGCATGCTCTCCCTGCATCTGGCTGAGCTCTTCATTATTTTGTTGGACCTGTTCTAGTTTCCCCTCCAGCTGACAACATCTGCCTTGCAGCCGCGAAGCCTCGTGCCGTGCCACTTGTAGCTCTGTCTGCATACTGCTCACTGCACGAACCAGGTACTCTGTCAACTCATTGTAATTTATCAGGCCTGGCAAGCACAGAAGCAAGGTTTTACAAATGAGCCTTGAATATGGTGACAAAAATACCCTTTGAATTTTTAGTCATGAAAATATTCACTTGTCATAGAGGTTACATTATTTAATGTTTGTGTGAGAGATCTTTATTGAACAACAACAACAACAACAACAACAACAAAAGAATAAATTATATAATGTGTTGATTTTATCTAGAAGATGTCAAAATGCCAGCTCAGATCTTTAACTACTACACCATATCACCCTCAGGTTTTGGGTATGCTTGTAATGCATGATCAGAATCTATAGTATAAAAATGCACTGACTGACCGCTGAAGCCTGAAGGCTCAATGCTGGGCTGGCGGCCGGTGATCCGTGTGTAGAGAGCAGGGTAATGAATCATCAGACTTTCAAGCAGAGCCATTGCACCATTATGACCCTGTACACGTAACAAGTCAAGCATGTGACCTGCAGAAAAAAAGATATTTCAGACATTACATTGTACATACCATAAGAAACATTGAACAGAATTTTTTTATTTCCAATACAATCAACCAAAATTCAAGTATTCCTTAAAAGAATACTTCAGACAAAAATGGAAATTATTTACTTGCCTTCATTTCATTCCAAACCTGTATGCATTTTTCTCATCCTGGTTCAAAAACGTGTGTTGACATTACTGATTTTAATATTGCTTTGGTTCTCACATATGTAGTAACTGAACTGAATGAGCCGTTTTTAAATTTTGAATACAAGCAGGCTAGACATTATATTAATCACACAAAGCATATGACTTTAGAATATTTGAAATAGTCTATGAATTACTTTTTTGCTTGAAGTATTTTATCCTTTTTAAAGCTTTGGCAGGCTATGGTTATTACGAGCTGACATTGTATGGCAAGAATTGTTTACTTTTGTATTACACAGAAAAAAATAGCATACAGCAGGTTTGGAACAACATAAGGTTAAATAAATAATGACAATAATGAATTTTCATTTATGGTAAACTATTCCTTTAATTTACATGCTCTTCTTTCTCTTTCTCTCACTCTTGCCTTTTTAAAAACAAAAGGCTTTCTTGGAATTTTATAAGCATAACCTCTGATCTACCTGACCTATCTATCTGTGGCTAATCTATATTTCACCATGTGTCCAATAAGCTTGCTCATTTTTCTGAAAGAAATCACCCAAATATTCCAATAACTGGCCATTTTACCTCCGTGAAGTTGGCACCCCATAAAAACAAATAATCACCAAAACTATGGCATTTGTTTGTGCTACATTTGTGCTAATTTGTGCCGCAAAAATGAACGTTTGTGCTGGTTTGGTGTTTGAGATATTAAACATGCTTTTTTTGACCGTGTGACGTCACTCTCCACCCCATGTTGCCCAAATTGCTCCAAACCAGGGCAGTTCGTTTGTGCTGGGTTTGTGCCGTTAAAACAAACACTGTATCTATTTTCCTTCCTTAGATATAACCAAAATATTTCTGGGAGCTGTGACGTCACTCTCCACCCCAGTTCGTCTAAATCGCACAAAACTGGTGTCATTCGTTTGTGCTCGATTTGTGCCATTCAGATTTACATTGTATCTATTTCCCGTCCTCAGAAATAAACAAGTACAAACGGGCCAGTGACGTCACTCTCCACCCCATGCCGTCCAAATCTATCCAAACGGTGCCAACTTCACGGAGGTGGTCAATTCACTTTGGCTGCTCTAATCCAAAACAGATCTTCAATCCTGAAGGAACAAATATATCATAATTTCCACTTCCATTAAATATATCTTAGCATTTACTAACTTTTTAAGCTATAAAGTAAATAACTTTTAGCATGAAAAGTAGCTGTACTTTGTTATCTTTTCTCATGCTCTGGTATATTTCAAGCATCTCTACCCGATACACATCAGTCAGAGTTTCTTACTTGTCTTCATGCCACGGTTGGTAAAATTGAAACAGGTGAGAATCTCATCCTCATCCAAGTCTGTGAGGACCCGTGCCTGTCGCAGGTAAGGGATGAGAACACAGGGTCGGACACCAAGAGAGATAGCATGACGGTTATCATTGATAAGATCCCACAATTCTTCTTCTTCCAGATCCTTCAGGTCCGGAGTATTTAGGACACTCTCAGCCATGCTGAATTTCCTAAATCAGACTCTTTGCCAAACACATAAATACAGAGGATGTTATTAAAGTAAAAAAAAATTAAAAACTAACTGCAATAAAAAGAAACAAGTCCAGTGCAAGCATAAACACAGCAGAATTGAAATGAGAAATGAGAAGCAATGAGAATGTAAAGGGGAGTTCAGATAAATCTCCGCCCCCTTCACACCCACAGGTCTTTGAGGAAACCTGAAATACAAGGAGAGGTTTTCCCGACAACACACACAGATCAGGCGTGGATTTCCTCTTAAATAAAAAGTACACAGCATTTTAAACATACTTAAAGATGCCTGACATTACAAACTGTTTATTTTCACTAGAGGATTGGTTGAATTAGATGACATAGTTGTGTTGCTCAGATTACCATTTCCACTAAAGCAATACAGAGATTTTATTTACAAAGCAAATCACAATGTAGCAACCAAAACATAGACCCATCCGCTCATCTTGTGTGAGTCAAGCAAGTTCTTCCTATCTAAAACAAATTAAACAAGCCGTGAACAGGTACAAAGTCCAGCAGGAAAAAAGGAAATGAAAGAGGGATTCTAAGGTTTATGGGAAATTACATGTCACATGCAAACACAGCATTTACATCCTTTGCTGATTATAATCTGCTTTTTCTAAGGTATGATGGTGCTAAAATGCAAAATCTGCTTATGTCACTTTAATGACAACAGTCTGCAACTTGTCATCTGAATGTGCCAGGGATTTTTTTTTTTTTTTTTTTTTTTTTTTGCTGTCAAACTGTTTGTCAAAAAAAAAAAAAAAAAACAGAAAAAAAAAAGGGAACTAAAAAGTACTAGATAAAAACCGCAGACAGATTTAGCATAATGACAATGTTTACACCGGTCATGGTGACGTGCACAACATTCCAGCATTAAGAAAAAAAAAAAAACACGTGTATGCATCCTCATTCTTAGAGTTGCTGCTCTTTAACATACATCAAGATATTATATATATGATCTACCCTAGAAACTAGAACTATAACAAGCAGCTTGTTGATGATGACAAACAGAGTTACAGTGGGTAATATACAGCAAATATTAAGTAATTTACAGTTTTATGATTAATAGAATCAATGACGTCTTGTACTGACATTTCCTATTCAAATAAATATATGCCTAGTAGTAAGCACACAATAGGTTATGACTTGGAAAAGCCTCAGTGGTCTCTGCAGTGAAGCATTGTTTAAAATGAGTAGATTTTGTCTTCACCTCTTTCATTGCCTTAAATTGTGCTCAAGTGATCGCTTTCCTCTTGTTCCAAAGTCGCAATTTTTATGTTCAGTTAAGTATGTTCGGTTAGCTGTCATGTTTCTAGAATCTGCAGTGCTGTTTTGGCTGTGTACAATAAAGTGTTTTTGAATAAAACACTTTTTTAAATCACGTTTGGTCTAGTACTGTATCGTGTACCTTGTTAGTGTCTGCGCTTGCTTGGCCATTTATTGTGCTTAACAGGAAAGTGTGTCCAGCTGAATTCAATTAGTGATTTGTTAGAGGGGTTTAAAAAAGGTTATTATACCGCGGCTGCCCTCGTGTGAAGACCAAAGTGTGTAAATACCATCGACTCTACCGTGCGACTCCACCGGACAGGGACACCGGCAAGGGATAAGTATCGCTTTTTATTTATCCTCTTTCCTATTACTTGTTTCACTTCTGTTTTAGTTTTTATAACCAGTTCTTACTTGTATGTTTGGCTCAGTGTTATTTTTTTAGGATTACTGTTAAACTAATGTAGTTTGATTTGTATAGGCTATATTATCTATTTTAATTTTAGTTACAGTTGTAGTAATGTTTGTCATTTTATTAGTTTTTTTTTTATTATGTCTGTATATGTTATTTATTAAGTTTTATTTTTATTTGAGTTATTTTAGTACTTCAACAAACTAAATGGAAATGAAATAATATTGAATTTATGGATTTGTGTGTGTGTGTGTGTGTGTTTGTGCATATGTCTGTGTGTGTGTGTGTGTGTTTGTGCATATATGTCTGTGTGTGTGTGTGTGTACTCACACACGTAGTTGTTTTTGGTGTTTGGCTTAGTGTTATGTTAGAATCATTATTATACTCTTATACCATTTGTTCTCTTAATATTTTAATTGTTTGTAGCTTTATTTTGTTTTCATTTAAATGTTAAGTTTAGAAATTTTGTATGCATTTGTCGTTTTTATTTAATTATTTTTTTAATGTGTGTGTGTATATATATAGAGAGAGAGAGAGAGAGATAGATAGATAGATAGATAGATAGATAGTACTTCAACAAACTATATATATATATATATATATATATATATATATATATACACATATATATATATATATATATATATATATATATATACACACATATATATATATATATATATATATATATATATACACATATATATATATATATATATATATATATACATATATATATATACACATATATATATATACACATATATATATATATATATATATATACATATATATATATACACATATATATATATACACATATATATATATATATATATATACACACATATATATATATATATATATATATATATATATATATATACACATATATATATATATATATATACACATATATATATATAGTATTTATAAAGTTTTAGCTTTTAGTTTTGGATCAGTTTTAGTTGTTTTAATACTACAATTGATTGTTTCTGTTGTCCTCATTTGTAAGTCGCTTTGGATAAAAGTGTTTGCTAGACTTAATGTAATGTAATGTAATGAATAAATCAGTAAATGATTCAAAGACACTCACTAGGCGCCACCTAGTAGGCCTACTGGAACGAATCTAAATGAGTCATTTGGATGAATGTAATTCGAGTTCCTAGAATTAATCAAAAATAAAGTACTCGGAAACTAACGTAACCTCGGTTCCCTGAGATACGGGAACGAGTACTGTGGGAACACAAACATCCAAAATACCAACTACAGTGACCTCAAAAAGCATTTGGTCATTTGACCCTCTGGTCCGGCTCATTTGTAGAACACCTGAAAATTAAACTTTTTTTTTTTATTTCCGTAAAACCAATGTAATATTTTTTCTTCAGTAATATTATTAATAGTATTTTGAGAGAATTTTTTGTACTAATTGATATTTATGCAATCATGATCCACTGAAAATAATGCATTTTTTAAAATTATTTTTAATTAATTCAGTTTTTCAAGTTAAAATAGAGGCTACACCTTTAAAATCTGTTTTTAAGGCTCTTATAAAAAATAATGAATGGTCTTGTCGCCGATTACATTTCCCTTCAGTGGGCGCAGTTCTCAGTAACATGACACATTGCGCTCTACTTTTGTGTCCTAAACGCTCGTTTTTGGGGGGTCGACAGCTTATAAAAACATAGTTCTGGGTTTTTTAGCTGGTTTACTGTACACCTTGTCACATAGCAGCTTTTAGGCATTGCTCTGTTTTTTGTTATATGTCAGAAATGACAAGGAGGCAGCTTCCTGCAATACAAAGTCAATGAAGAGCGTTGGATTGTTACAGGAAGACTGTTTAAAACAAACAAACAAACAAAAAAAACCTTTTTATGTAAAAAAACAAAACAAAAACACATGTACAGCCCACTTTCTCCAAAACTGTTTAATTATTTAATTATGACAGACACAGCAATGCATCATGTTCTAGATCATCATGTTTGTAGTGTGTTCCAGGAGATTAAAACGTACAATATATATTTCAGACCTAGTGGAGTAATAGTAAATAATAATATAAGTAATTGTAAATGTGTAAAGTTGCATAAGCTCATTATAACTTAGTGTCATCCATATAAATCATTATTAAGTTTTCTATAGCTAGGACTTGCAGCTCCTAAAAGGATTTAAGTTTACTACTAGACTAAAAACAGTTAAAGTTAGCAGGTGCATAAGACAGCGCTATGTACCACTTCAAAACACACAATATTTTTTACACTTTTGTGAATATTCACCTGTCAGGGTCTTTGAAAAAATGATGAAAGGCAAGATGTTTACTGTCACACTGATAGTTTTTGCAGTGGATTGCCCAACATTGCGTTCTTTTATTCCACTTTGACCTCTCTTTCGTTGTTATTTGGTCTATTTCTGTGTATCTGTATCCATTGGCCGCGCTATCGAATCGACACCTAGTGGCTGTTACCCGAAACGCATCTTCGCCTCTTGGTCTTCTATACTCTTTGGTGCAGGGGAAGAATGTGAGCGATTGAGGTGTTTTGTTGTTGGATGTAATGAATAAAGCAGTCATCATTTACTCCCGACATCTGAGCCACTGAAGACTCTGAGGATTAAAGTTACTTTTGCTTTGAAGTGAATGCGCCGATTCCCGATCCGTCTATGTTCGCGCGAATCATTCGTGATCCAGCTTCATCTACAGAAGAAGTGAGTATAACGTTTTTTTATGAATCTTTGCAAATCGCCTTTCCTAATAATGTACGTATTTCCTAATAATGTACGTACCCGCCAGTTTCGCGGTTAAAGTAAACAGTACTGCTGTCACTCCATGGAACAGAGGGGCGGGGCGAGCAAAGCTCATTAGCATTTAAAGCAACATGGACTAAAAAACGGCTTGATGAAAACAGAGCTGATTTTTACATGGTAAAGGTGTTTTTTATACTACCATTGAGAAATTTTAACCAAAGTATGTAATAGACTTTTCATTAAGACTCTAAAGAATCATATCAACTGTGGAAAATGGGCATCCGATGACCCCTTTAAGTAGCTACACACATCACTGTCACAGAAAAATGAACAATAACAAAACTTCCAATAACCTTGTGAAAAATCAAAGCTTTTTAAGTGAATTTAAGACACTCTATCGCAATGCCTTTTAAAATTAATATGGCTGCAACTGTGTGTACACTGATACAGTAAAGTTAGTTTCAAAGATTCTTTTGCTTTATCTAAAGACATGTCCTTGTCCCACCTCTTCATAAAAGCGTCCTTGCAATAACAGACAATCAGTATTCCTTTCTCTGATTTTCTCTACACTTGTCATAATAAACCAGACCTCATACTGACCAGGCCAACAACTGCCAAACATGTACGTATGTACATACATGACTTTTATTTTATGCAATACATATTTCTGTGGTCACTGGCTGTCCTGAAGTCCACTGTTTTGGTGTTCTGCCAGTGTTAGGTTAATCCTTTGGAGATCGCTGTGATGCTGAGGGTACTCTTCAGCCAAATGCTGGAGAATGGAACTGATCTGAGATAAGAGTGCAGAAAGGAATTAGTATTAGTCTTGTTTATTGGTTTCTGAAATCACTAGCTCTGCTTTTCTCCACTTTGCCCCACTGGTTCAACTTCAGCTACTGATAATAACACAAAACATTTGAGGTTGCCGTGAGCTTCTCAGTTATTTAGCATTTAGTTTTGTTTGAGGGTTAATTTAGAAGTCATTGCATCTATGCAGATGCTCTTTAAAGGGGCCATGAACTGTGAAACCAAAATTCCCTTGATCTTTTCACATATTAGAGGTCATTGTACTATGAAAACATCCTGTAAGTTTCAGAACTAAAAGCTTTCTCATAAGTCTAAAAACAGCTTATATTGAAGCCACTCTGCAAAAATGACAGCTTGTGGAATGTACCACTCTATGATGTAATACTGTGGATAAGCACCACCTCCACAGAAGAAGATCAATGCCTGCTTCTACATCGCTGCCTGTTTAGCCCTGCCCACCAATTTATGCACGTAGTGTTTACAAAAGAGGCTAACGCACAGGTCTACACAGAAACAAAACAATAAAGATGGCTCCAAAGACAACAAGGTGCTATACAGTGCCAAGTTGTGGAAAAAATAGTTTTTTTGCATTGCCTTCCTTTTGATCTCAATGTTAGGAAAGAGTGGATGAACTTTATTTTTAATGAAGTTCCAGACCGCATCAGTAAGAACTTGGTCCTTTGTTCACTTCATTTTTACCGCGGATTAGTTTACAAACAAGGCTCAATTCGACGCGGGATTTTCAGAAAGATTGAAACTAAAAGACAATGCTGTGACAACTATATCAGATCTAACTGTAATGTCGCAACACACAAGTGTAACTGTTTTTATTAAGAGATCACTATTCCTTTGTATGATAAACATAGTTTGATATGAGTATTTATGCGGTTTTAACCTAAATCACAGCAGCGTCCATCTGTAAAGGACATAGGCTGTCAAACATACATAACTGTTAGTCAATCATAGCAGTGGGCGTTTACTTCCGAGTCTACAATCTGCCACGCCTATTCAAACAGAACGTTTAGTTGAGGGGGGTCAAAAACAGGAGAGAAAATAGCCAATTACATCTAAATTGTTTTTTGATGGAAAAATCTAGCTAACATTATAAGTGGACCTAGAGAACAGTACAAAATAAAAAACAGAGGCAGTTCATGACCATTTTAAGCCTTATCATCATCAGTAACTTAAGTGAATTTTGGATCTACATCTAACTTTGCATGCTAGACCATCTGCCTAATTTACTTCAGAGAATCTTCCACGGATTTTACACTAACCATTTTCAATCGCTCTTCCTGTTTCTGTGTAGCCAGCTCCAATGCCGTGTCTCCACTGGCCACCGGAGTGTACTGTCCTTCCTTAACAGCCTGCAGGTGTTTTGCCCGACACTGCAGCACGGGCAGACGATACAAATTCTGCAGAAATGAGCAGAGAACCTTTTGTGATGCCAAATAATCGGCACACAGTTACAGAACATAAACTTACATGGTTAGAACCTACAGTACATCTAAATTCCTCTTGCAAACCATGTCCAATAGTGTTGATGTCTTGAATAAAATTCAAGAGTGCAAAATGTTGTTTCCTGCGATTGTGGTTCTTGTGGAAATAAAAGTCTATGTAAATACACAGTACACTTGCCGCTCTGATGTGACTTGCATGTGGAGTAAAATTGCTCTACATTGGTTGATTTAAATATAATATAACTGGTTCATTAAGCTGTGACCCCCCCACTGGATCTTTAGTATGCAAGTGCGTATGCTGTTAGGGGATGGACTGACCCTCTCTTTGGTTTCTTGTAGTGCGCTGAGGTCCTGGGTGAGAACCGCTCTGATATTCTGCAGGTCATTGAGATGTATACGTTTGTCTCGGAGGCTGGAGGTTACAGACCCCTGCCTCTCCTCCAGCTGAGCTATAGCACCATCACACTCTTCTGCTTGCTGAACACATACACAGTAAATAAGGCATAAGCTAGTTCTTTATAGGGTGACCATACGGGCCATTTTTACGGGACGTGTCCTTGCCAGGATTTCTATATTACCTAAAATATCCAGGTTTTGACTGTTTGCACTGTGCAGGTCGATCATTGTGTGACATTAATGAGAGCTATAGAGAGCAGAGCAGATGGCTCCTTATGCTTTCAAATCGCTCTCGCACCTACTTTGGTGTCTTTTTTGATCAGTGTGCAGCGACGCTTTGATCGTTCCCTGTAGATCTCACCTTCTCACGCGCAGCGCCACGGTTGGTCGATTATGTACAATAGCTGCATGTTATTGGTCAAACTACTTTGGATGTTTTAGGCAATAATAAAATCCTGGCCAGGACGTGTCCCGTATGAACGGCACATATGGCCACCCTAGTTCTTTATAACAGACAAAACAGTCTCTAAATTCATTTTGTAAATAAAACCGCCATAATACAGGTCATATTCATAAAGTTGATTAATATTAACTAAAACTAATCTGAACACTAAAAATGAAAAGTAAAAGTAAATAAAACAACAACAACAACATTTAATTAACTAAAATAAAAAAATAAAAATCATGACTCAAATATAACTAAAAAATATCCATGAAAATATCCAGAACTTTTCTTTTCAGTTTTTCAATACATACAAAATTATCCCACTTATTATAGTAAGTTATTGTTACTTATTATTATAGTAAATACTGATACTGAAGTGATACTGAAATACTGAAGTTCAAAACCCAAATCTATCATATAGCTACAAAGAAAATCAGCTACCTGAGACAATGGTCAATTATATAGTTTACCAGTCACTGTGCAAAATATTTTGTAAGATTGTGATTGCCACCACTGGCCAATCACACTCAAGTATCCCCGGGAAAGATTCAGTTTCAGAAACTGTGCTAACATTAGTAATTCTACTAGAAAGTAAGTGCAAAAAAAGTAAACAAAGTAGAAAAAGCTAAGAGTAAATTTAATTGTGGGAAGTAATAAATTTAACTAAATGAATAAATAATTTATATATTTAAAATACAAGAAAAACTAATTTAAAATGTCTAAATTATTATAACCTTGATTCACACACACCTTCTTTGCTTGGAGAATCTTTCGGCGGAGGCTCTGGAGAGTGTTGTGGTAATCGTTGTGTGTGGGCTGCTTATGGTCAGATCGTGCCTGAGCCTCACTCCGAACAGCTATTGTCTCACGTCTGGCCACCACTGACTCCATGTCTCTCAACAACCTCTCCTGCTGCTTCATCAGTTGAGCATAACGAACCTGGACACATACAGTACGTAAAATTTCAGACTGAAACCACACTTAGAAGTTACTTTCACAAATACACTTATACACTCACCTCCATGCGGTGAATCTCTGCTCTCATGGTTCGTATGTCTCCCTGTCCAATGTCTGAATCTATGGCAGAGCGAGTCTCTCGCATCAGCTGGGTTCTCTTCTCCCACAGCATGATCTGACGCCTTCACACACAAACACACACACAAAACCTTTTGATCTTAACAGCATTTTTGGGTCAAAGGCATATGAGTTAGCTGCTTACTCATCACCGACGATGCCCAAAAATGTTCTCTAGGTAGGCATTTAGTTAGAATTTAGTTAACACAAATTGTTGTGGATCCAATTAAGTTCTGTTACAATTGTAACTGTTCTAACATGATGAGTGGCTAAATATAATTATGCTATTCGAACCAAGAATTTACTGTATCCAATGGCATGACATTAGGGCAACCGCTGCAGACTGAACGGCAACAACAACTGCTGTAGCCAAAGAATGCAAAAATCACTAAGCAGCAATAGAGAGGACAGGGAAAAGTTACCAAAAAAAGTAATTTAAAAAAGCAAAAGAACGGTTGATGTTGTCATTAAATGAAAACTTACTGTGATCCAACCTCATTCCATAAAACAATGTCACCTACATTAGCTATTCTCCTGTAGTAAAGAGTTACAGTGCAATGTCATTAAGTAGTTTTTTTAACCCACCGCTCTGCATATTTTGCATGTCTCTCTTATTTAACATACTTTAATGCCCTTTGAATGGAACATACACACTCCCTTCGAACTGGAATCATGGCGGAATATCCTGTGATGTCCACTTCGCAGGGCACTTACGGTCAAATATAACAAACATCTGAAGTTATAAGAGATACATACAAAATGTGCAAAGCGGGGGGTTGCAAGGACTAGAATTGAGAATCACTGCTCTAAATGACAATATGTTTATTTGGAATTTGGGAGAAATGTTGTCAGTAGTTTATAGAATAAAACAAAAATGTTTATTTTACTCAAACACATACCTATAAATAGTAAAACCAGAGAAACTGATCATTTTGAAGTGGTCTCTTGATTTTTTTCCAGAGCTGTATTTTCATTGTTAGTTCATGTTAAATAATTTAGTTAACTAATGTTAACAAATGGAACCTTGTAATAAAGTGATACTAAAATCTGAGTCAGGGTCAGGGTGTGTATGTGTAAGTCAGGGTGTGTATGTGTGAAGTGTGTTGGACTCACTCTGCCTCCACTAGGCTGTTTATAAGTCTCTCTTTCTCTTCATTTAACCTCTCCAGCTTCAGCTGAGTCTCAACCGAATCCCTCTCAGCCTCCTACACACACAAGGTATATACAAATAAAGTGTTTAAAATGTCTTTTACACAATAAGTCATGTGACAAATATTACATGTCTATTTAGATCAGGGTTTCTCAACTTCTGAGGTCCACTGTCCTGCAATATTTAGCTCCAACCCTATTCAAACTCTGCAGGACAAAGGACCTCAAGGGCCACAGTATTCTACTCTACACTCATCATTACTCAACATTAGATATTTTTTATTATGCACTGTGATCTCTGGAAACTAACGCAGTACATTTGACAAAATGGAAGGTGTAAAAACAGAAGAATACATAAAAATGTGATTTTCACAATATAAAACTACACAGTGCGTAGTGTTGTACCTTGAGTCTCTGTCTGAACTCTGTCTCCATCAGACTGTTGCTCTGCTGCAGGGCTTGATTCAGATCACTGTTCTTAGTGACCAGAGAGTTCAGTTTGACCATGTCTGCCATGAGAGCTTTAATCTGTTTTTCCAGATCCGCCTGCTCGCGCTGATCCTGCTCCATCTCACCTGATAGGCACAAACATAACCAAAAGCACAATATCAATAATGTATTTATTTCTCAGACATTTTATAACTTTGTACTTTGTTTGTTTGTTCTCATGGTACAAATGGCAAAAAGGTTTTTCCAAATTAATTGTACTTAAGGTATAATTCACTAAGAAATAAAAATTCTCTCATTATTTACTCACCCTCATGTCATTCCAAACCTGTATTACTTTTTTTCCCCCTCCAAACAATGAAAGCCAGTAGGGTACAGATTAAATGTTCTTTGAAATATTTGAAATATTACAGTTTATATTTACAGTTTTGGAATAACATGATAAAGAGTAAATTAAGACACATAAAATGCACCACTACATGTTAGTGAAAAGTGCATACTCTCTCTTCTGATCTTGCTTTGTTGCAGTATTGTGAGTTGTGTTAGCAGGGTCTGTACAGAAGAGCTGTGGGCCTGTTTTTCCTGAGTGAATCTCACTAGCTCTCCCTGCTGCCAGAGCCACAACTGCTGCTGCTCTTTAATCTCAGCACCAACTTCTTCCAGCTTCTTAGACAGGGTGGCTGCACGGATCTCCAGAGGACCTAGGTCTTCATGCTACTCTCACACACATTGGAAAGTTTAAATATACAGTTTCTACAATAACTTGAAAATTAATTGAAATATGAGTTGAATACAGTAACTGGAAAATGCAATTATCCATTAGAATCATCAGAGAGAAGAGATCTCTATGCCTTATTCAAAACATTCATGTTAAAACATGTACTGATTGCGAAGTGTGAGCTCTAACCCCTGTACTGGACACAATATCCCTGATCTTCTTGTTGTAGATGCTGATCGTGGCCTGCTTTCGCTCAATATCTGTGACTTGTTTAGCAATCTCTGCCTCGCGAGAAGACAGGAGCAAGTGACGCTGGCTCATTTCTTGCTCAAGTTCAGCTTGAAATGCAGCCAGAGAGTCCAGATGTGTCGCCACCTCTTGCCCCTCCAGCGTGACTGCATTGATGTCATTCTCTAACTTAGTTAACTGAGCCTCCTGAAAAATCGTATAAATGCACATGTTTGAATTCAACGTGTCCAAGTCATACTACACCTAAAAATCCAAAGGTACTTAAAAAAAAATTCATCACACAACTTACAAATGATTAACTTAAAATTAAGACAATAATTTGAAAAATTTGTGGTGAAAATTTATGGGTTAGCTGAAAGCATCCTACCTTTTCTCTCCTGTGTGCTGCAGATTTATCAGTCAGTCGACGCGAGTACTTTGCTGCATTATTGTGAGTAAGCTGCTCTTGCAGCTTGCTCATGATCTGGTCCTCCAGATCCACACGCACTGCAGACTCTTTCTCCATCTGCTTTCTGAGACCCTTGAGCTCAGACTGACGCACATCATAGTCCTAAAAAAAGATATAGTCATAAAAGAAATGTTAAGAAAGACAAAATCTTTTGAGTAGTGTTCATTAACCTGCACACATCAGTCTTGAAAAATATTTGAGCTGTAGGTTGATGTGATTGAAGTACCCCTCGCAGTGTGCTGAAGGTCTTTTCTGTCTCCTGCAGCATTCGTGTATATGTGCTATACTGGGCCTGCAGGACCTCCTGATGGTTCTGGGAGTGTGTGATGAGTTTACGTGAGGTGGTGGAGTCATTCTGGGCCCGGTTCAGACGCAGAGTGAGACGCTCATTCTGCTCTTCTTCCTGTGTGATGGACTTTTTGTAGCCCTCAATCTCTGTGTCCAGAGAGCGCACCTGATCATTGGTCAGCCTGGAGGAGGGATCATCAGTACAAATCAGTACTGTTGTTTGGATCATACATACACAGAAATCTTGAGCATTATGTTCACCTCAGTTCCTCCTGCATAGCAGTGTAAGTCTCATCCCTCCTCCTCATCATTAACAGGCTGCTGTTCCATTGCTGGAGTAACTGCCTACGCTCAACAACCACAGAGTCCAGTTCCAGCTGCGCCTATAGCACGCACACACGCACACACACACATACACACACACACACTTTCTATTCATCAAAGAATCCTGAAATAAATCCTGCAATATATTTACAACATTTATAATAATAATAAAAACAAATGTTTCTGGAGCACCAGATCAGCATATTAGAATGTTACACTGAAGACTGGAGTAATGGCTGCTGAAAATTCTGCTGTGCCAGTACAGAAATAAATTACATAAAATATAGAAAAATGGAACACTTATTTTAAACTGTAGTAATATTTCACAATATTACTGTTTTTACTGGTATTTTTGATCAAATAAACAGCATAAAAGCATAAGAGACTTCTTTCAAAAAAAATTGCCAACTTTTGAGTGGTAGTGTAAACTTCTTTATTAAATTATACTTTATCTTCAAATGATAAAGGGTGAAAAAACACTTCATTTCTAAGAATTTCATTACTGATGAATGTCCTGACTTCTGTGATGAAATCTTATCAGGATTCCTTTAATGGTACTATGGTACAATGGTACTATGGTACTAAGTGGGCAGTCGTGTCCTAATGGATTGCGAGTCGGACTTGGAACCCAAAGGTCGCGGGTTCGAGTCTCAGGTCCGGCAGGGATTAGGTGGGGAGAGTGAATGTCCAGCGCTCTCTCCACCCTCAATACCACAACTGAGGTGAGACCCTTGAGCAAGGCACCGAGCCCCCAACTGCATAAATGGCTGCCCACTGCTCTGTATCTGTGTGTTTGTTCACTACTTCTACTACTCACTGTATGTGTATACACTTGGATGGGTTAAATGCAGAGCACAAATTCCGAGTATGGGTCATCATACTTGGCCACGCGTCATGTCCTTTCCTTTAAAGTAACTAATTATGGACCAGTATTGAAATTCTATCAAGAAGTCAGTAAGTCAGTACTGTTGCTCTTAATAATATTTAAATTTGAACATAATTTAAATATTATTCTTCACTTGATCTATTGCAGAGGTGTCTAACCTCAGAAAGAGCTTCCTTTGCAGCATTTGTCTGCTCAGTCTGAGTGATGATCTGAACTTCATACAGAGATATCTGCTCTGAGAGCTTTTCCACATGCTTGATCAAACGCTCAACATAAAGATCCTGACAGAGAGAAAGAGAGAGATGTTTGAATGAACATATACTATAGCTTCAATATACATACATAGAATAGAACATATACATAGAATTTTCTGGTTAAAATCATTATATAAGAATAGTAATATATACTAAAATAGCAAAACACATGACAATGGCCACATTTAACCACAATCATGCGCTCTAGAACTCCACCTGCTGGTGTTTATTCTCCTCTGCCTGAGTTCTCTCTTTCTGGGCTTTGTGTGAAGCATTTATTATGGCTTTGATGTCTGAGCGCAGGTCAGTATTGGCCTCCTGCATGTAGAGCAACTTCAGGGCCAGGTTGTCCACGTTAAACTGTAATTCAGAAACTATAAAGACAGCACAAATGATAACAAGACTAACTGAGATTGTTGAGTGTTAATTGTCTGAAGATGAAGTCTGCACCACTAAAATTGTAAAATAATTATTTCTAAATCCTTTTTATCCTATCTGCTATTGTTCAACAGGTACCCCCCTCACAAACTGAATCCATTGGTTAAAGGATTAGTTCACTTTCAGAATGAAAATTCTGTCATCATTTACTCACCCCCCACTTGTTCCAAACCTGTATGAGTTTCTTTCTTCTGTTGAACACAAAAGAAGATATATTTTTTTAAAATGTTGGTAACCAAACAGTTTTGGGTTCCATTGACTTCCATAGTATTTTTTTTTTCCTACTATGGAAGTCAATGGGACCCAAAACTGTTTGGTTACCAACATTTTTAAAAAATATCTTCTTTTGTGTTCAACAGAAGAAAGAAACTCATACAGGTTTGGAACAAGTGGGGGTGAGTAAATGATGACAGAATTTTCATTCTGAAAGTGAACTAATCCTTTAAGCTATTGTTATTATGTTGCACTGTTTGGGATGATATCTGTGGTTTTACAATGCCAAAGAGTCACAATGATTTTGGGGTAAATCAGCTTACTTATGAAAGAAGTATTGTGCATATTATGTTTATTTGTTAGTTTCTTTGAAAAATCATAACTAATGAACAATATGAATAATATAAATATAAATAATCATCTTCAAAATGTGTTGTTGGTTAGTGCAAAATGTTCTCTACTGTAACTGCACTCTTGTTCAAAATATTTTTGTTAATTGAAATAAAGCTAAAATAAAAATATTAGATGAAAAACAAAACTAAACTGAAATGAGAAATGTTGCCTAGGCAATTAAAAAAAAGTTGAAGTGCTAAAATTACTAACTGGAAATAAAAACTGAAACCGAGCTAAAACTAAAACTGAAATAAAATAAAAACAAACCTAAATAGTAATATTTTAAAAATAAATTATTATTATTATTAATAATAATAATAATAACAATAATAATAATAATAATAATAATAATAATAAATTACAAAATCACAAAAACAAAACTACAAAAAACTTAATAAATAAAGTAAATACACAATATACAAAAATAAAAGCTAACTAAAAATATTAACAAAAAAATATATAAATAAATACATATATAAATATATAAATATACAAAATAACACTGGTTCATAGATATTCTTCTCACCTTGCATACGTTGTTTGTTAGCCTGACTGGCAGCATCTTGGTACTGATTTTTTACCCCATCCAGCTGGTCTTGGGCCTGTCTACGCTGAGCAGCAGCCTGGGCATTAGCCTCATGACTTGCCTCCAGAGATGCCTGGAGTCTGGCCAACATCTCATGCACCATGTATACTTCTTCAGCAAGTTCATGACGTTTCTGAGCCTCTGCCTTTTCCACTACTATCTGCAGCAGAGCAGTAATGATCAGTTTCTGTAGCCCTTGTTTGTATGTAAGTGTGTGTGCATATATTTCCCGAAGTACAGAAGAAATTTCTGCCCAGTGTGCATGTGTAGTTACACATAGAAAAAAATACCAAGAGATTTTTTTTTTTTTTTTTTTCTATTACCTTCTCACGGAGCTCAAGGTTCAATCTCTCTAGCTGATTTCTGAGGTTGTTTTTCAGTGCAGACTGGAATCTTTTCATTAAAGGCTGATGGGTTCAAAATATACAAAACATGAGACCAGGGGTATCAGAATTTATTTATTTATTTTTTTTTTTTTTACTGCTTAAGCTAAAAAAAATCAAGTTTACTCACATGCTCAGGATCCAACACTACAAGTTCTTCCTCTTCGTCATCTTCCTCACTGATGCTCGCTTCTGCCTCAGTGCCACTGATCTCCAGCTGGAGGGAGTGCTGTCCACTAAACCCAGCTGTGAGTCCACTGGTCCCAGCATGATCAGTGCCTCTGTCATAATGGTCTGACTGCTCCATCGATTCCCCCTATGAATAAAATCATTAACAAACCTTCATTCTACATTAAAACCGACTGAGTTCACATTGCAAGCCCTGATTGCTAGAACAATGGGAAAACTAAACCAAAACGCTGTTATTCACTCTGATATTATCTGTATGATTAATGTCTTTAGTAATATAATAGTGTTAAACTGATACAAGTGAAAGGTTCGTGTAAGACTCTTAGACCTCCTGAGGCTCAGTAAATTCATCAGGAACCTCTTCCTGCCTGTTCATCTGATCCTCCGGCAGACCTTCATCACACCCACCACCTTCCATCTCTTCTTAATCAAAAATAAAGTACCGTAACGTTAATTCAGCACAGACACACATATATCAGACATTAACAGGGCATTATGGAGTACGTTAACTGTTCATTGTATGTTAGATCATTTTAAATTATCACCTGTTTCTTTTGTATCCTGGTCCTGAGTGGCAGAGAGACACGAAGCTTATTTTTCAATATTTATAATCACTATTTTTTTTTTCAAAGATCTAAAAAGTTATCGTTCAATTTGCAATAATTTCTGGTATCACCATTTAGCAGCGCGAGACCTGCGGTGTTTCTTTTGCATCTCCGTTGCTAGGAGACGCCACACTTCCGGATTCGCTACTCTTTATAAGGAAGACAATCTGAAAATAAATAAATAAATAAATAAATAAATAAAACTCAAACAACAAGATATAAAACATAGCAGAGCTAAAATTCTTTTTATCTTCATTGTCACTTCCTTGTTATCTTGTTCGTTTACCTTCTTTAAAGATAAAAGACTCTTTAAGGCTATATTTACCTCCCCCGTATTAGGTGGCTTCAGAGAGCGCGAAGAGCTGAAGAGGCAGTGCGCACGCAGGACATTTCTGAAAGGAATAGGTCTGTAAGAACGAATATAAAGCTTACAGGTTTTATTTTAGAACTTTTTTCCCTGCCAAACTCTTGTCTTGTTCCACACTCAAGTCCAGCAGGTGGCAGTAAAGCACTTATAAGTGGGTTTGCCAACCGCCAAAAACGCTTAAGAAGAAGAAGAAGAAGTGCGAACATAGTAAGAAGAAGGAATGGATGTTAGGACAATAACATAGTGAGCTTGATCAATGATTACACTTCTGTGGATCAGTGTGTTTAAACCAGTTTGATTATTTACTCTCTGTCACGTGTTTAGATTTGTATTACGTTCGTGTTAATAGGCCAGTGTTTTACTCATAGCTGAGTTGACATGGGTGGATATGTTATTCCATTCTAAAAAAAAAACCCAAAAAGAATAATACCATAATAGTGCAATTTTGTGTCGTAGTAGTATGATCATGAAAAGCAGTTTCATGACATGTACCACAGTATTTTTGAATTACTTTGAAAAGCATCATGTAAATATCAGGCTACATGAACATGATATTCATTCAGTACCATGGTACATAAGGGACCCTATATAAAATTACTGTTTGTGAATGCAGTCTCTTCTGTTTTGTGAATTCCCAGAAGAGATGAAGGTTAAAATAAAGCAGTGGAATGGTGTGGCGTCCTGGTTGTGGGTGGCCAACGATGAGAACTGCGGCATCTGCAGAGCGCCTTTCAACGGCTGTTGCCCAGACTGTGGGTAACCTGATTTCACTTTATCTACACTGCCTCCTGTGCCTTTTTGTGCAGTTTTGTTATTACGTTCTGTTGCTGTTTAAACTCTACTTGTGTTGTTGAACAAAATCTACGCAGTGTAACAAAATGAAATGTACTCTCTGGTTTTAACAGGTAAGGTCCCAGGAGATGATTGCCCATTGGTTTGGGGTCAGTGCTCTCACTGTTTCCATATGCACTGCATCCTGAAGTGGCTGAACTCTCAGCAAGTGCAGCAGCAGTGCCCAATGTGCCGTCAGGAGTGGAAATTTAAAGAGTGAGCTCGCCTGTCAGGCAACAGCACTACACCTCTGGATTTTCACTGTGAACTCTGTATATATGTTTTTAAAAAAATATTTTTGGACTACGTCTATCATAGTAATGAATGTTCTTTTTTTTTTTATTCAGGGGAGACACTTCCTGAGGAGATTAAATAAGTGCACACTCAGATCAATTCTTTTGTTTGTTTATTGTACAATGGTATATTTTACATCCTACAAATGTAGAATTTTGTGATTAAATATCCCACAAAATGAAAATATTTTTAAAAACACATGGTATGGTTTTGTACAAAGAAGCTGATATCACTGATAAAATAACTGCACTTTGCAGTCCAACGGACAGTCATTTTAAATTATGAACACAGTACAGAATATCACAGGATACTTACAATGGTATGCATTTGTGCATATCTTAAATAACTTGACATGAAATTCATTTTTTAAATTAATTTTAATCAACACTCTTTTACCTTCATTAATTATTTTGGGATAATAAATAGTCAGCCATTCTTTGTTAACAGATTTGTGATGGAGTTGACTTTAAAATGTAACATGCATATTTGTCCACAATTATTGAGAATTAATTTATTTGCTCTGATTGTCTGTAAGCCGTATGGTAATTCTTGATTAAAATCATTCCTGGTAGTTATAAAATAATTAATCACAAAGGCACCACAGTGGATCCTTTTACTAAATATATACTAAATCATTATTTAAAAAAAAAAAAAAATCTGATATAGCGCAGATATTAATAAACTACCAGCTATATTATATTAAGTTGCATAAACCACATGCTATATGAGTAAACCATTTATTATGTGGTTTATGCAATGGTTGGAAAGAGTGGAGTAAGATGAATTGGTTACCAGTTGTACAACTGGTACAGGTATTGAGATAAACTAATGCAGCAAAAGCAATATTGAACAATTAGAGAAACTGAAATAGAGCTTGTATATAATGAAATATGACTTTCAAAAAAGTGGCATTGGCACATCCTTGCCCAGGATGGGTTAACTACTTCCAATTGAAAACATTAACGTTATACACAGTGATAATTCAATAATGCATTGATCTATTCCAAATCTTTGTGCTGTACCTTTCTTGCAGACATCTGTAAACCAAATAGATTGTATTTAGTGTGTTTTAATATTTGTGAACCATTTTTACATTAGTAAAACCAAAAGTAATCATGCAAATTTGTGGACAGTGAATTTCAGTGCTTTTTAAAGTAACCAGGCAAAAGAATAAAAAAATAGAATTAAAATATTATTTCTATAAACATTGTATGTTTATATGTGCATATGTCTATATGTTTTCAATGACACAATCAATGTTTTAAGAAACAATATATTCATTATTGGGAGGAAAGATGCTACATGAAAATAATATTTTATATACCCGAGAATCTTATATACCAGAGGTTGCAGGACAGTTGAACCATTGACTCAAATTGCCCCACGACCACCATTTATATATATATATAAAAAAGTACCAAATTGAGTAATTTAGGTCTTTCCGTATTTGCAAATCATAAAAAAGGCAAATTCAAATAGTAAGCCTAGATAAACTAAAAAAATAAAATGATTAAAATGTTTTAAAAGCATAAATTTAAATGTATAGCACATTTCCCTAAATGCTACCCTCAATCACAGACAGCTAGATATGATTGGCCCTTCCTTGAATTTATTCACATACAAGAAATTTCAACAAATCTCTAGACATAAGGTTCAGTAGGTTACCTATGAGCAAATCTTACTCCAATCTTTTCCGTTTTCTTGCAACATGGAATAACTGTACTGGGAAAATAGTACAATTTTTAAAATTGTTTTAGTTTTAATTTTAGTTTAGTTAAATTGTTTTGTTGGTTTGACTTAAAAATCATACATCAAAAAGACATGCTTTTTGACATGTTTACATTAGCATAAATAGAGTGCTGTAGGGATGACATATTTTAGGCCAAATCCCAGAAACGAGTTAGCATTTCTGATTCCCATTATCCTGAATGGGTTTTTGGCTAATGTCTGAAATAAGGAACACAGGAACAATCTTTTTTTCTACAACATAAAATACATCAGTAATACCCCAATGCATTTTTAAAAAAACTATTTGTCTTGAGAAAAAAAAAAAAAAAAGAGCCAACAAAATGGCTAAAGGAGGATTTCGGGGTCATTAAACATCACACTGAACAGGAAATCTACTCTACATCTAAGCTGTGCTCATTTGTGAAAATTATCACTATAAACAAAACTTGTAATAATAATATTTTTATTGGCCACAGAGCTTGTTTTCTGCAATAATTCAAAAGCCAATGAATAAATCCAGGCATTTGTCGCCTACAAAAACACATCATCACTGCAGCACTCTATATGAAAATCAATGGAAATTCTAAAAACATTTTTAAAGCAGCACTTTGTCCTTAAACACAGGACAAAATTATCAGTGAACAACACTGATAATTAAAAAAAAAGATCAGGGATCGGCAAATAAAGGCCTGAATAACATCAGTGCACCAGGCATGAAATCTATGCTGTATTAGTCTTTATGCTGGATAAATCCAATAGTTTCACGAGGACTTTTTGGAGTCTTGTGTGTTTTTCCTTTTCACATCATTCAAGTCCACTGGTGTAAAAGCTGAAGAGCAGAAATAAACAGAGTGAATGCACGCATTTTCAAAATCATATTTCAGATGAGTCTTTAGGAAAAGGATCAGTAAATATAAAACTGCATTCAGTTTTCATTCATCACTAGCAAGATAAGGGCTGAGATACAGCTGTTCAAACAGCCAAATATTTCAACCAATAGTTATTATTTATCACTCTATGTTCCTTCAACAACAAAATACAATCCTCAGGACAAATAAACTAGTTTAACGTACAGCTTAGTGCAGGGTTTGGTGTCCTCTCCACATACTTCTGAGGTCCCTGGTTATTGTTTTCACTTCCGTGGCAAGTCTGCATTTCTCTCATGACACGCTGCCAAGCTGTTGGAAGAAGAGTTAATGTTATAGAAAACTAATTCCCCCAAAATATACTCTTCCTTTTACAAATAGGATATTTTTGATGGGTCTCTGACATTTGAAAAGATTTCTCATGAGGCAGCTTACTGTAATGAATGAATCGCACATTTTCCTCATGTGCTGGTGTGAGTAGTTCCTCAGTGTTGGTTGGGGAACAGGCTCCAGACGTCTGCTTGTAATTCTGAACCATTTTTAAAGGTGGAGAGCTGCCCACAACACTCAAAATCCCTACGCAACAGTTTACTATTATTAAATCAAGTGACAGGCCCACTGTGAAAGATTCTATTGTTAAATAGGCAACACGGAGTCAATTCCCTGGTTATTTGTGTGCTATCTAGGAAGTGTCAAAAGCACAAAAAGAGGCGGGCTAAAATCTGTAGGAATTTATTATATTCTTAAAGCATTTTACGTGTGGTCATCTAGTTTATATATAAGTATTTTTAAATTTATTATTATATATAACGTTACACACACACACACACACACACACACATATATATATATATATATATATATATATATATATATATATATATATAATTCTAGCTGTAGTTCAAACTATGACAGCAAACTAGCTTGGTACTTAACTACGCCAAGCTTAGATTTATGGTCAGTCTCACAAACACTAATTTGCTAATTTTACTAATATATCATTCAAATAGCAAATATGTTTTCATATTTTCCCATAACATAATATTTTCGCGACTGATATCCGGCTAGCTTGGCAAGCTAACGTCAAATAACAGTAACCCTCGGCAAAACACAACAGAACTCGATCCTTAAACCAGGGATCGATTTAACGTAACTAATATATTACGATTAATGTGACTAAAACTTTTGCGCATTCGAGACTTACAAAGTGGCGTTGAAATCCTTTGTCCCAGCCAAAAAACAATTATCAAAACAACGTCCACCGCTGTGTTCAGTTGTGCCTAGCACAATCAGTGATGTCAGATTGGAGAACGAATCATTCTTTTGAATCGGATCTTTTCAATGAATCACAAACATAGGTTCGCCATCAACATACTACGATGCCACTTCTTTAACCGGGGACTGTCTTGCAGACATGTCTGACTCCTAAAAGAGCTAAAATCCAATGAGTGTACTGACAGTAAGGCTAACTGGAATTCACCGAAAAAAATGTAATGGGTCAAGTAAATGTAGTACTTAAAATGCTGACTGTTTTCTATAAGCTGAATCACGTATGTAACCGTAGAATCACTGAATCGGTTTATTGATCCGGTTACCACGTGTTTCAAAAGAACCGATTCGCGTAAACGAATTCCCACCGTAGAGCACATTCGCGATTCGTTCAGCAGAGCACTTCCACGGTCAACTGTCAACCATGTTCGTGCCTTTCAGAAGGATTTTCACATTACACATTACTTTCAGAAATATATGCGTTATATAGATATATAGAATATGACATTCAATAACAGTGGCATACAAATGTTTGATTTTACATTGAATAGCTGGAAATAAACAGTGCTAGGATTCCAAAAAAAAAAAAAAAAAAAAAGATCAATTGGATAATACGTCAGTCTGAAGCCAATGTATTAGGTTTACAATGAAGATGAAATTTACCCATGAAGACAAAGCAATAATACAACATGTTCAAGATGAATGTCCTTAGAATGAAAATCAGACCAAAAAAAAAAAAGGTTCTGTCATTGTTACTGCAAAAATTAACATGGTAACTTCTGACCAAAAAGACTTGGAGAATGGAAAATGATAAAACAGATGTAGAATAGATTCTTCATCAGTATTACAAAATCAACACAATGAAGATATATTCTCAGAAAACCTGCTCAAGAATAAATTACAAAGGTAGTATCTATGAACTATTTTAAAATGGAGTTCTTTAATTTTACTTTGTAATAAAAAGTCTGTGAGGAAAGATCCATAAGTTTTTCATTTCAGAGTTTGGATAACAGATCCTCCATTTAGATTGTGCTTTAGAGGGGCTTCCTGAAGAAAGAGCATTTCTAATAAAGAAGTTAGTACATTATTTATCTAATCCATAAACACCATTGAATGCAATAGTAGGAAAATGATTATTTAAACAGCCATAACACAAATAAAGTAATTTGTTACTAGACAGTATATTTTCATTGTTCCAAATAATACACATGTGCGGGGAGAAGGATGATGTTTAAAAGACATCTTCCAGGACAGTTACAGGACAATAAAAAATTGTGATAGAGATGGTCTGAATCTGATATTGCAGATATCAACCTCTAGATATTTTACATAAGTTTAACTTTAATACCATCAACCAAATGTTTATTTTAATTATGTACATATAAAAATGGGATTTACTACTAATCCTGAAGACTAATGCATTATTATTTTATGTATATTGTGTAGCTATTGTGACAAAAGCCACAATAAAACAGACAGCACTGTTTTTTTTTTTTTTTTTTTTTTAATGTATATTTAGGTATAAAAACATTTAATCCATACATGTATAAAATTAAGACTTTCTGTACAATTTAATGATTTATAAAAAAAAAATAAAAATCACATACAATCACAGTGAGCTATTTATCAAACTTTCACTATAGTGCATTGATCTGCTACTTAAAAAACATGTTTTAAAATAGAAAGTGTTAACTATAACAAATTGACAGAAAAGCTGTTGTGACTGTTATTAGCTTACAGCAAGAACATCATCTACACTGGAACAGTCCCTTCTTGTGGAGGCAAGTGCAACTCACATCCTAATCACTGTCATTGGTCCAAATGCACAGGACCAGATAATTATAACCAGACACTCTGTCAAGGTGTCTCAACTACCAACTCCACTGCACACACAGTGGCTGTTCCACTCCTTTACCGGTTTCATCCTTTTAATGTGGCAACTGCCATAACAGATGAGAGCAATGTGTCAGGCAAGTTCAGGCACCACCGACCCCGAAGAGTTCAAGCAGCTCTTTGCTGTCTGGGTCAATAAGGTCAGCAGGCTTCTCCCCACAGTCATTTTCAACCTCAGTGTCTGCACCCAAAGAAAGCAAGTACCTAAAACAAAACAAAACAAAAAAAAAACTTTAAATCTTTGACCAGTTTCTTGACAAATTTGGTTTCGCTAATCATGCACATTTTGATGGACAAAGAATACAGCTGGAAAATGCTCTACTTTCTTTCTTTTTTATAAGGCTTCATTGATGGAATACTTTGACTTTCTAGCTTTTTTTTTATCTAAAAAAAGCTAGAAATCACAACTAAAGACTTGTCTTTATTTTCCTATGCTAGAAATAGTAATAATCTATTAAATGTCCAGTTCTAATTTGTGTTTACCAAAGTCCAAATAATACATTAAATTAAGACATTTTCTTACTTAGCTATTTCTGGAAAGCCGTCACTACATGCCATATGGAGGGGAGTCCATCCATCCTCATCCCTCTGGGTGATGTCAGCCCCAAATTTTACCAGAAGCTTCACACACTCCAGGTTTCCAGATAGGACTGCTTCATGAATGGCTGCCATGCCTGGACAATTAGCAAGGAGTTCATGTTAAAGGACAGGCTCAGACAGCTCAATTATCAGTAGATTAAAGCTTGAGACACTTTGGATTATATTATCAAACAGTCAGAGCTAACTAGACAAAAATGGCATTGCTAATTATTAGGATAAATTGCCTTTATTAGCGATGAGGGAATGCATAACTGCATTTTAATTACTTGCACGCAGAGTATATAGTTGAGACTGAGCATAGATTTACTTTCCATAGCTGACTCAGTTAAGTACACAAGTAGTTGATTTTCCTACCTGAATGGTAGATGGTGTCCAGACTCACTCTTCTGGTTCTAATGAAGCGTCCAATTCTCTCCAGCTCTCCTTGACGGACATAATCCTGAAAGACTATGTCATTGGGAAAGTGAACATTGCGAACAGGTTTGATAGAAGGCTGTGAATGAAAGCATGACACTGGTCTAGTGGCATTTGGATTGCACCCCTCATAGCGCATGGTCTGGGTGACTGGACACTTGTAGTACTTCATTCTTTAATGTTCTTGTTCTAAAGATTGGTTGAGAAATTCTCCACTAATTCTCAATGTGGCTAAAAGGTTCAGCACAATCAGAGGTCTTCAGAATTTCTTCTTTTCCAAGGTGCCGATCTTGATGACTGCAGCTTCTCAGTCTGTCTGGTTGTTTGTTCGTCTCTTGATGTAGAGCACCTTCCTAGACAGTCGTTCAGAAGTTGGTCTTAAGTCAGGGCTCTATGTGTACCCTATATATACCCCCCACTAGACTATATTAAGAGACTGTCGTCTCATAGCTCAGATGACTGAATTGGAAGATGAGTGGGTGTGATCTGGAGTCACACCCCTACAATTCTCAGCCAACTTAGCAACGAGATCTGTAACCTCAGCTTGTTTTCACACACCACAGGCCTTTCCTCCTCTTCAGATAAATTCCCCCACCCCAGCTCCTGTTGCCACACACCAGGGAAGCCAACAGTAATTTCTAGCACACAATGAATGGGGTATAAAAATGGTTTATAGGTACGGCCTGGCAAACGTGAAGGCAAGGACATGTTGACGGTCACAATTAGAAGTTTAAAATAACACTTGAATAAACAGCCTGGCTCTTTATCTTTAAGTTGGCTGCCAGCAAAAAGATGCTCTTGCTCTATTTGCAGATGAGAGTTTAATCACATTAATATGTCATGATTCCTGACAGCAGGCCTTACAGTGTTTTCTACTTTAAGTCTACCCGACTTTCTATTTTATGGGCTATTATTACTCAGCCCCTACTAACAGTTCCAGAAGTTTCTCCATGTTCTGGGTATAACACAGGGTATAACTTATTTGAAATGGTAAAAACCCAGTGAAACATGGAATGCTCACCTCAAAAAAAAATAAAATAAAATAAATAAAAATAAAATAAAATAAAAATAAATAAAAAATAATTCAATCATTTACTCAACCTCATGTCGTTCCAAACCCATAAACTGTATATTTGGCCAACATGTTAATGCAGCTCTTAGGACAGCTTTCAATGGCAATTGTTGTCAAGCTCAAAAAAATAAAAAAACGCTATAAAAATATAGTACAAGCAGTTCAAAGAATTTATCAGTTTTAAAGTCACAATAGCAATGTGGGATGACAAGGCAGTAATTCAAATTCTATATTCCCTTCTGGCAAAGCTCCAAAAACCCATTCTTTTCATTGGCTGCATAACTTTTGTTGTTGTTCTTTATTTTAGCTTGACAACCATGACCACTATGAGGTCTTTGTTGTACTAATGCATGATTGAACCACATTGAATTGTCTTATATCAACTGAATAAATCAGTAATTTTAAAATAGAAAGAGAGAAGTCAAATAAAACACACCAAACACTTATTACCATTTTGTTGTTTATTTGGCCACCAGTTTACGTTATCAATCAATTTCAATGCAATGGAATGCTTTGTCTCAAACAGGTTGACAAATTTCAAAACCCAAATCCCTCCCAATTGAATTCCTAAACCCTCCCTTTCTTTAAACATCACCCCTGAAATTCACCGCTCCTAGAAAAATAAAGAGACAACATGAGGGTTAACCAAATCACACACGCGCACAACCCTGATCCCTGGCATAAGAAGGGGAAAAGACTGATTAAGTTGGTTATAAGCACACTTTCTCCTCCCCGTCACACTGACCACTCCGATGTCGTCAACTGGCATTACACCTCCAGGTGGAAGGAATCTTCCACGAAAGTGATGGAAAGCAGGAAGGATATGGGAGAGTTATTGTCCTTACAAGATGATAAATCTTCCTTTCAGTAACTGATATGGAATCTCTGATGGCACTGAATGAAGTGCAAAACAAGGTTTCAAATCATCCTTCCAGATGACCAGTAAGCTGAGAGGGCCAACTCTGCCCCAGGCAATTCAACTAAAGTGCTGTTTCTGGGCCCTTCAGTATGGAAGATTATAAAAAAGAAAATAATTGAAATATAAAATTAAATAAAACAAGTTCTCCACTTTTACATCTTTAAAAATAATTCAGTAGCAGGTGCTAATTTGGAAAAGAAGGAATACGAAAATGTGGTTTGACTAATGAAACACAGAAGGTACCTCAGTTTGGTCTCTGCTAAGTTTTGTTCTCACTGTAATAGCAGCCCATTATTGTAATTTTATTTCCACCCAAAGGTGAATGACATATAGCCCCTCTGCCCTGAAATGTCCACTCATTCATATCACAGAATTAAGACAGAATAACTGGCTGTCCCCTTCCTTCATCAGGAGAGTATTTCCAGTATTATACTGCAAAGTCTTAACACTGAGCCCCCGGATCACAAAAGGAGGTAGTGGGCAGGTATAAAGAGCAGTTCAACAGATTAACATCAGAATTAAACCTAAAAACCTAATACATTTTGATGCAAAAAATAAACTGTACAGTAAAACTTCAAAGAGAAAGTTATTGTGGGCAGAGAGGCACTTCTCTGGGCTGCAGATGGTTGGGCTGGACTGGTAATGACAACTGGCTGAAAGAAAGACGCTGTAACGCCCGGTGGCTGTTGGATTAGTTAGGAAAAGCTTTAGTGTTCACAGACAGGGAGGTTTAAAGTGGAGGTGGTGGTGAAGGGGTTTGTCTCGCCTTTTCCTCCTGACTCTTATAACTCATCGTGTCCCTCTTCCACATCTGAATCATCCTCCTCCGCATCATCAAGATCCAGATCCTGTGGAAAGAGTAAGATATTCTTTTTAGAATACATGTAAAAACATTTTAGTGCAATGGCAACATCTTGGCTATTTGCCCACCTAAACAAATGTTTTCGAGCACAATCACGGTCATCCCTACCAGAAGGCCATGTGTACTAGCATGACTTCAATTCATCAAAACAAATCTGCCCTGCCACAAACATGCCAGTAATCCCTGCAGCAAAACAAGTGCAACCGACATGAGTTCACAGGGGCTGAGACGTGTTAACACCAGCAGTGTTCGGTTGCAGAATCCTTTCCTCATAGCTGGGCCGTGCGGACTAGCTAGTGTTGACTGACTTAGTCCAATCAGTGGTGGTGGTAAGTGGTGGGGAGGGGGGATTTGAAGGTAAACAGCAAAAATAACAGTTGTGTTGGGCATCAGTGGCAATGATAAGGTTCTAAATTTAAACTTCCTAGAAGCATTCCTCTGGATGGATTTCTGTGGTACAGGATTGTGCCTAAACAATGTGATAAATTCCAGAATCTTTGAGCCAAATGGTTTAGAATGAACCAAAAATAGGCCACTGGTCTCATATGATCTGGAGATCAGTGAAGCCAGCTTGACAATGGGGGGGGGTCAACTAATAAACCCATTCACTTGAAATACTGGTAGTTTTAAAGGGATACTCCACCCCAAAATGAAAATTGTCATTAATCACACGACCCCCATGTCATTCCAAACCCGTAAAAGCTTTGTTCGTCCTCGGAACACACTTTGAGATATTTTGGAGGAAAACCAGGAGGCTTGTGCCTGTCCCATTGACTGCCAAGTAAGTTACACTGTCACAGGCACAGAAAAGTATAAAAAACATCAAAATAGTCCATCTGCCATCAGTGGTTCAATCTGAATTTTATGAAGCTACGAGAATACTTTTTGCACGCAACGAAAATAAAAATAACTACTTTATTCAACAATTTGTCTCCTCTCCGTCTCTCGGTGTCAGCGTAGTGCCATTTTGGAGAGCATCCGATGGACGCAGTGCGTACGCTATTCTCTGTCATCAGTAACGCATAGATACGTATTTTACGTTTATTTATGCTTTGATTTGAATGGAAACCGTGTATCCATGCGTTACTGATGAGAGAAGAGCGTACACACTTTGCGTCCATCGGATGCTCTCCAAAATGGCGCTACGCTAACACAGAGAGACAGAGAGGAGACGAATTGTTGAATAAGTTATTTTTATTTTTATTTTTTTGCGTACAAAAAGTATTCTCGTCGCTTCATAAAATTCAGATTGAACCACTGATGGCAGATGGACTATTCTGATGATTTTTTTTATACTTTTCTGTGCCTTGACAGTGTAATTTACTTGGCAGTCAATGGGACAGTCACAACCCTCCCGGTTTTCATCCAAAATATCTTAAATTGTGTTCCGAAGACGAACGAAGCTTTTACGGGTTTGGAACGACATGGGGGTAAGCAATTAATGACAAAATTTTAATTCTGGGGTGAAGTATCCCTTTAACTTGACTAGTGGCATTTAGTAATTGACAACCATAACTAGTGTTTGCTTATGCTAACTTACGGGTGGGTGATCTTACAATTTTATATTGCGATCAATCTTCATATCACAATCTACCTTTTAAGCGAATTGTAGAGATTGTGATTTTTTATGTCCTTGTAATAATAGGTGATGTCATGCACCAATCGGTCTGTGCAACACTGCTTGTAGTCGAACACACTTAATATTAAAACTACAGAACTGACTGCCTATTAGATGTCTGTGCTGCCAGACCAAATTCTCATGTGTCTCAATTATGTGACACCATCAAAACAATTCAATGCAAACTAGCAGTAGGGCTGTGCAATTAATCAAATTTTAGTTTCAGTTTCAATTTTGGCTTCCAATGGATTATGAAAGGGTGATCATTGTGCTGCATGCCATTTCTTTCGTTCCCCAGGTGCTTTTTGTATGCGCAATCCGTTTAAGCACGCACCTGAAACTCAAAGTATACTTTGCTCATCGATGTTGTTTTGCTCAGTCAAATATACACAAAATGTCCATTTTGGCAAGTATTTACATGAAGACAGTCAGTTAAATGTAAAATGGCACTACGCTGATATGTATCAGTGTTAGATCCATGCATTTGGTCTGTCTTTAGTGCTGTCTGTGCCATTAATGTTACCCAACTGAATAATTTTAGAAGCTTTAATAGTATCAATGTATATTTAATTCATACAGTGAAGACTATGCTGTGTTTTAACATTTTTCACCATTTTGACAACCGATTGTTTAATGCAATACTGCAATAAATTGTGCAAATAGATAAGGCCATAGACTTGTTACAGTCTGGATATTCTCTCGATATTTAGGGAGGAACACCCACCCCATGCCAACTTTAAATATTTGAAAAGCAGACCTCACAGAAAGGTTCACGTCAAGCTTTTAAGGAGAGACTCAAGGAAGCACGGCTCCATTTCAGTACCCCAGACTACAATGTGAGCAAGGAAACATTTCTAGAGAACTTTCACTCCAGGAACAGCTCTATTCACTTGCACACTTTATGGATAAATATTAATTGGTGCAGATGAAACTGTTGGTAATAACAATCAAGCAGTAACAAAAAGAACAACCGATTATGTCCTCATGATAAAAAGGTTTCTTTTCCACCTTCTGAATCTTCAGAAGCAAAGGGTCATGCAGTAGGCAGTTATTTTTTAGGACACTTCATTTGGGTGTCAGAAATTAAGAAAATCAGCATCAAGAATCTGAAATATTAGCTGAAAATCTAATTATTGTAAATGCTTGCAAACAAACATCTCCCTGAATTAAACTTAAAACTTTAAGGCTGATGGAGAAACTGGGCCACTTTAATGGACTCTGCATCACACAGGCTCTTGGCAAGTGCCTTTCCGACAGATTTGCAGCAGGGTCTTTTACCCCCTGCAGAGGAGGACCAGAGCCAGGAATGCCCATGAGACAGACAGCAAACAACTGCAGCTCCATAAGCAAACTCTTAAAGCTTACAATCAATTTTATGCAATTGATTGGTGAAGTATCAGCTTTAGGTCATTCTTTTATTTTTATAATTTAAAAAAAAAAAAAAAAAAAAAAAAAATTATATATATATATATATATTATATTATATTATATTATATTATATTATATTATATTAATTATATATATATATATATATATATTATATAATTAATGTGCACATGCATAACACTTCCAAAAGTTTAATTACTGAAGTAACAAACTAAGCAGAACACATTTCTCTGTGGCCAAAGCTACCAGATTTTCAATTGAAATTATGGTATGGTATACTTATGGTATGAACAAGTAACAATTCAATGAAGTTAAACCAAACAATTGAAGAAAATTTAACTGCAACCAAATTATACATACATCAGAATCTTCATCCTCATCTCCTGCTGGTGCCCCACCTTCTGTTCCTCCACTCTCCAAAAATTTTGTGAATCCATCTAGCGTTCTCTCACCATTGTAGTCAATTACCTAAAGAAAAAAGTAACGGGGGGGGGGGGGGGGGGGGGGGTTAATTGTATTAAGACATCTTAGTAAATTGTTTATGGTGTTGGTCACAGCTGGGTGACCTTGCAAAACTGGGCTCAAGCCAAAAATGATCTTATCAAGTAACTTATAAAAATCCATCACACTCATTTACCAAAAACTATATGGTGGTCTTTGTCAGCACGACTTTTCCTCAGTCCAAAGTATCTTTTTATGAAGCAGAGCAATGAATAAGAGGTTTTAATTCTAGAATAAGATCCATGCAGCACCTCTAGAGCTCTCTGGGTCTAGACAAGGGGTGAATTCACTGGGTCGGGAGTTTCTTGTTTCCTTTGCACGTGTTGTGAGGCAAGCCATATCGGAGCATTTCTAAATCTGTTGGCTAATTATTATCAGCAAATTGCTTTGCCAGGGTAGCATCCAAGTGAAGAAAAAAAAAAAACACTCGACTAGAGCAGGAGACTTTGCTGGAGTTTTCAGAAGTATAAAACCACATTTAAATAAGAATGGAACACATTAGCTTCCTGACATGAGTGTAAATAGTAATATACCATCTACTAATCTCAGGCGATGATCCAACTGTACTGATGGATGAACTCAAGTATTATTAAAAACACTTCTGCCAAAAATGCACACAAATGATATTTACTAAACTTCATTGATAATTATGTAGTCATTCCTGGCTCAGGAACTTTTGGCAGGTTTATAATTTAAATTGTGTACATTTATGCTCTCATCTATGATACTAGCTAAAACAACAACAACCAGTCACCCCACCTCCACCCCAAATTAGATTAGAACGGCGGTTAATTTACCTGTACAATAAGCCATTTAAAACGTGCATTCTTCTGTTCAATTTCGAGCATCCAGTAATATAATCACACATGCCTTTGGGAGCGCTTTCGGAGTATGCATTTATTTGTCATTTTATTTGTCTGGAAACGGAGCATAAATGTGGAAGTCCTTCAAAGATTTCTTATCCTGTTGTGCCCTCTATAGGACTAGCGACTAGTCGACATCAAGCTTAAAGCGTCATGGCAGAGCATTAAAGTCGACTAGCCGATTAGTCGGTGCAACCCCTAGTACATGGTAGATTTTGATGTACATAAAGTTTAAGTAACAAAATGTGGGGACTTAAGTTCTCATTTGAACTTAACATCTGATTTATCAAAACAAGTTGATATTGAAATAACTCCATAAGTTTCATTGATGCTTAATCAAAAAGTAGTAAATATATGAATATATCATACATACAGATCATATGTGTACCATATCTATTAATCTGACCATTGCAGTTCCTTAAAGTTTTTATTATTTCATTTTTTTTATAAATAATTTCACATTACATTATGCTAAAAATACAGTTTAGCAAATTATCTCGAGGCCTTACCTTCCGATCATCACCAGCAGGGAAGAATTTGAGCGTGGGGAAGCTATGCACTTTGACAGCTTCAATCTCATTGGCTGTGGAGTCCATCTTGGCCACAACAATGTTTGCGTTATCTTTGAATTTCTCACCCAACTGATCCCAGATGGGGGCCAGCTGTTTACAGTGACCACACCATGGGGCATCTGGATAAAGGAAAACCAAACGGAATACAAAATAATTGGTTCTTACTAAAGGTGAATTTACACACACACACACTTTAAAAGTTTGATTTCAGTCAGATATAAACAGCAATTTTCCCTTTTAAGATAAAAACTGCAGTCTGACTGAACTGTACTAGTCCAATTTTAGTCCAAGTCGAACTAACAGATTAATTTATACACCTCCAGTGATTTAATTCAAGTCTTCTGAAGCATTATGATCACTTAGTATGATAAACAGACAAAAATTAGACAGTAAATAAACTATTTAATTGGATAAAACCACTGGATTTGCATATGGGTTACAAATATACATACAAAACCCCACTGGAGCTTGATTATAACTGCAAAGGTACATGTACTTATTGATACTAGAGATAATGTTATGACTAGGGCTGAACGATAAATTGCATTTGCGATAATATCGCGATAAGAAAAAAACGCGTTCTCTCAACCGCAGCCTCTGCGATTACACACTGTCACGTGACACGCGAGAGTAAAGAGGTGTGTTCGACTTGACGCTCGATCGGTGAATGACATCAAAGTACGGCGAGACAAAGCATAATATATTAATATTAAGACCCTTTCACACGGGACGCGGCAGTCGCGAGTGTCTAGTTCATTTTCAATGGGAGACATGCGGAAAGCGGCAAACCGCTGGCGGCGCGGAGGCGGAGCGCGTGCACCCAAAATCATGCCGCTTCCACGTGCACGGCGCTCCGCTGCAGGCGCCGCCAAAGATAAAAATATTTTATCTTTTTGTAAGCGGCAGCCGCGTCGGCTTTAACCAATTACTGAACAGTATATTAACACCCAATCATAGAACATTTCACTGAGCTCATGTGTTGAAAACATGATATAGAGATATTTTATTTATATATATATATATACAGTGACTTTGAATTACCTAAATACTGAGTGTGGTAAAGCAACAGATTTATTTTTATATTTCTGCAATCTACTTTAGTTTGTGTGATTTGTTACTGACTTTCATAATGATGTTTACACCAGGCTTATTTGTCAGTGCTTTATGTTGTCATAATTATTACATGCTTACAAGGCTGGAAGTTCAACAAATCAGTCAATATACTACTGATTGTAGTTGTTAAATAATGTCATTAATATCAATTCATGCATCACCTAATTTCATCGTAACATACAGGCCTGGCCTACAGAAAAGAACATTTATGTTTAATCTAATATTTTGTTGGTCATACTATACGATGATTTAAAGAGCTTTAAAAAAAAATAATTGCATATTAAAAATCGCAATACTGGTTTAAAAAAAAAAAAAAAAAAAAAAAAAAAAAAAAAAAATCCCAATTAGATTTTCCAAAATCGTTCAGCCCTAGTTACGACACATGAAATTATATCAACTTGTCTAATGGACTTGCAAAGAGTACAGGAACAGGGATATGAAGGACCTATAATGGTTTCAGGGTGCTGAGAAATACAGGACAGACAATTGGACTGAAATGTGGGGAAAAAGCAGATGGGTTTTCAGAGTCCGTCTGGCACTGGTTACTGACAGCTGCATGTATGATGCAATCTACCCATTGTCCAAACATTTTGGAAATCCAAAACTAATTTCACATAACCAAATTAACAACCATTCTAATGCCCTCAATGACATGAAATATAACCCCCTTCAACCCTTCAAGACCTATGTCATTTATTAGAAAGCCAGTCATAGCCATGCAAAACAGCCACTTTCCTTATAGACATGCTAGTTTGGGAAGCAGTTTGCTTTAAATATCTTTAGAGCCAAATTGATCTCAGCATTTCTCGCGCTTTCCTATTATAGCAAGTTTAAGAGTATATAGGAAGGAGAGCTCTCCAAGTAAGTATCCTGTGGGTGCCTGTGCCAGGATTAGCAGTATGCTTTTGGACAGATACAGGAATCTTGTGTTTACAATGCCAGACTATTAGGAGGAGGGACAATCAAAATATCCTGCTTTCAAAATAAATCAGGCAATATGCCATGCAAACTGATCTCTCAAACCAAGTGCTCAGACATGGAAGGACAAGCAAGATTCAAGACTATAGAACTTGCATCTAAGCAAAGACATTTTTATATAGAAAAAATACGTACAAAACTCTACAAAGACATTCTGGGTGGGGTTGAAGGCAACCTCTTCAAAGTTTTTGCCCACCAGGACCTTGACAGGGTTCTTATCCCAGTCATCAGGAATGTCCTGACTCATCAAATGAGGCTGAAAGACATTACAATTATTCAAAACACACACACACACACACACACACACACACACACACACACACCAATCAAAAAGACAGAACACATTTTCATTTAAGTGCCAATTTTAAATAACTACTAAATCTACCATAAAGACTCATTTCCATCACAGACATTATTTAAACCGAAACCCAAACAAACTTCTCAGTCACCTTGAGTTTTCCCTCTGTGAAGGCTGTGCAGAAGGTGATGATGCTCTCTGCTGTGATTTCTGAGGTTTCTGGTTTGTATTTGGTCATCTCTTCCTCTAGGGTAATGAGGCGGATTGCTGGGCACTCTTCCTTCTTAAGACCAAAGAACTCCAGAATTCGCTGATTATCATCCACATCACTGTCAATAAAGATGAAGAGAATCTGTGGAGAAAGAGAATTAGGTTAAACACCAATGTATTCAGCAAAACATACACTGACAGAGTTTAATAGAATAATAATAATAATAATAATAATAATAATAATAATAATAATAATAATAATAATTTTTAAAAATCCTCACTTTGCCTTTGAAGCCCTCAGATGCCTTCTTAAATTGGTCCATCTTATCCTGGAAGTCTTTGGCTGTTTTGGGCACAAACATTAGGATGTGGGACTTGATGTCACCTCCAAAGATTTTTGGAGCAGTCTGTAGAAGAGAAATAAGAATTTCAGAATCTATTGTTCCCTCCACAATATGGCAAAAATGCAATCAATTTTTCAATGAAAATATAAATAGGACAACTGGGTCTGTATGCAACAGGTCAAACACGCATCTGTAATGTCAATATACAACAAGAGACAAGTGTGGCTAAAGTGTACCTGCTCTGTAAACTCAATGACCAGGGGAAGTTGGTTGGATTTGATGAAGGTCAGTAGCTTTTCTTTGCTGATCTCTCCATCGAATGTATTGCGACCCTCATCAAACTGAAAAATAAACGAAAGAGCGAGTCAGCGAGTGTGAGACAGAGAATGAGAGAGATTACCTCTTATTTAACTTTTTCTATGGCCACAGAAACAAAATTCACTGTAATTGAGTGTTAACTAGGGAACTATGCATCACTCAAGCATAGAAACGTGACTGCAACAGTTGTTGGCCACAGGGCAGCGGATATTCTAGATTCGACACATTCGGTGGGCATTAATAGCACACAAAGAGAGCAGCTGCATTCTGAAATGAATTTCATTGTCCCTACTGCCTCAGAGTGTATGTGTCTGGGCACTAAGACACAGCAACCCCAAAGCCTCTTTAGTGACAGGGGTCAATGAGAAGTTTAGTCCATTGTTGATTATACATTTAAAGCACATCCTTCCACCCTGCTGAAAGAATGAATTATTGCAGGCCGATTTCTATAAAGAATGTAGATTTCGTCTTCACGGAAAACATCTTACAGTTTCAGGATTTTATATATTAGGCTATATATTTAATTTTTTTTTTTTTCTCTCCAACCGTGGGAACCCTACGGATTTCTAATAAGATTAAAGAGTTGGGCAGGGAGATGGAAGGCCAATCCTTTCACTGAAGGCCAATCAGTGAATATTCAATCAGCAAATGATTTTCACAGCAGAACTCATTTCATTAAAATACAGTTGCATTAAAATTCACCATGTCAGCAACATGTATGAAGACGTAGTGCCTGTGATCTGATCAAAGATTCATGTGTCTGAATTACCACAAGACCTCATCTTCACGTGGAGCTCATCTAGCTCAGGAGTACTGTGTCCTATTGCTAATTATTGCACATACATTTTCTGAACGAAGAACCACTGAATACTTTAATAAGAAGTTTAATTTGAAGTGTCTTATGCTAATTAAAGCTGCATTTATTGATCACACAGTAAAAACAGCAATAATAAATAAAATTGCAACAGTAATATTACAATTCAAAATAACGGTTTTCTATTTTAACACACTTTAAAAGTACTTCTAAAAGTACTGACCCCAAACATTTGAATGGTAATGTATATTGTTTCTTTTGAACAGTAGTGTATATTTACTTGATTCTGCTATTCAGGTGACATCAAGAGGACTCCTAAGCAATGATGCAAATATGTAATCAATTTACTAATTTTACATGATGGTTGGACAAATGTTTCGCTGGCTTGGCTCTTTGACTTTAACAGAAGAAAGAAATTCATACATGTTTGCAACAACTTGAGAGCGAGTACATTTCAGTAGACAATTTCAACTGACAATTTTCATTTTGTGAACAATCCCTTAAATAAATTCACTGATGTGGCGCTCAACTCTTAAGGCCAATTCACACCAAGGACGGTAACTATAAAAGATAACGATAAAGATATAGTTCTAAAAATCATTCTCAGCATCAAAGAATAGCAGAGTCCACACCACAGCTATAGCAGCACATAAAGTAATAAAATAAAGGCACAGAGAAACGATATCGTTGGAATAATTTTCAGGATTTTTTCCAGCTGATGAATGATACAAACATTGACACCCAATCAGAATCCATTCAGCTGTAACGGGCTCAAGAATTTAAAGAGGCAGAAGAGTATGTGCTTAGAACAAACAAACGATATTGTCCGCTGGTGTGAACGCTAATATCTTTATAGTTATCGTTCTTGGTGTGAACGGGGCTTTATAAGCAATGTGTAAAATGTCTAAATGCCCACCCCTCTACAAAATTACCAGTTTGTTTTCTAGGAAGCTACACAATTTATTAATGGGTTGACAATGATTCACTAACCCTGATAAATGAGAGCATCATTACCTAATGCATTCAAAGGTCAAGGGGGAGAACTGCTGTCTGCTTCAACCAGTAAGAACCAGAAAATCAAATTCATTGCACGGACGAGCAAAGACCAATAATAGCAACAGCAGAGTTGCCAGATGAGACCATCATAGGTGCAGCAGGATCATGTTACCGTGGTTGAACTGAGGACTTGAAAAATTATGGACTCTTATGGATTTCATAATCTAAATAGTCTCTCGAGAGCCTGGTGTTAAAGCTGAGAACACACTACACGACTGTCAGGCTGATTATGAATGTAATTTGGGATTGACAACTGATCGTGTCCAGTTGGACCAGGTCTCTTTCCCATATTCATAACGGTGACCACAAAGCCCGTTTACAATGTCTAAAATTGTAACATACATCTGCCAATGTCTGTATACAGTGGGTGTGTTTTATATATATAAAAAATATATACATACACACACACACATACATATATACACAAAGAGAGTGAGAGTTTATCTTTTAACATATATACAACATACAACATACATTTATTTCTTTTACTCTCTGCACAACTATTTATACATTGGATTGATTTTAATAACTGAAGTGTGTACCAAATAGACATTACTATAGGAAAACTTGGTATTGGCAGATACTTATGCCATGTCTTATGCTATTATGGCTTGTTTCCACTGAGCGGTACGGTTCAGTACAGTACGGTATGCAATTATGTCCGTTTCCATTGTCAGAAGTTGTGAATGGTACCAAAATAGCGAAGCGTACCATACCACTTTTTTCGTACCCTTCCATTGGGGTACCTAGCACAGCAAAGGGTACCAAAAGGGTGGAGCTAAACTCACTGCAGAACGTTGATTGGTTGACTAGAAACGTCACTTGTGCGTGCTACAAGGGGAAAAAAAAAGCTTCTCCTTCACTCGTTCCGCTCTGCTGTCCATGAGTGTTGGGCTTATTTACATCAAAGCGCTCAAACAAACAAAAAAAAAAAAAAAATATATATATATATATATATATATATATATATATATATATAAATGCATTTTAGAATTTTATATTTTCACACAGACAATAGCCATTTCTCAGTATGCGTTCTTTTCTGTTCTTGTGGACTTGTGAAACGTCATTGCCCAAAAACCCACATAAGCTTCAAAATATTACTGTTATTGTGTCATGAAATATAGTTTTAAGAGTTTTTCAGACGAGAAAATTTGAAATTTCCTATTTGAAAATTTGCTATGCCGATTTTGGAGCTCCAGGCGATCACCGGGCGCTCAGTGCTCATGTATGCACCTACAGCAGCCTTAGCTCGGCTAGTCCTTCCGACATTTGCCACTGGCTCTGATGTCTCTGTAGTGATTAAACATGAGATACAATTCGTTTTGGGTATATTTAACAGGCGTTCGTGGTCTCATGAATCTATTATTTGTTCCTGGTCATATAGTTTTGGCGGAGCACAAACTTATGTTTAACTTTATATATTTATTTTGAACTTTACCGTAGTACAGCGCTGACTTTGTAGCATTCATTTGACTGAATTGTTTGCTTTGTCTTTATTTCCTCTTATATAAGCCTCTTATACTTTGTACTTATACTTTTATAATGGCTATTATTGTTCATTAAAACTGACATTTAACAAAAAAAGGCAGAGTTGTGCTTATTGTCGCGCTTTATCTTCGATCGCTACTTTCCAGCATACACCATGCCCATCAAGTAAGGGTACTGTTGGCGGAGGAAACAAGCTGGATCAGGGTGTTTGGTCCCGAATCGTACCGTACTGTACTGACCCGTACCGCTCAGCAGAAATGAGCCATAAGATCGTGTCACACCCCTAGCTACTATCCATTAATATAAAGTTATAAACAAATATTAATAAGTTCTCTGAAATTTAGTCAGCAGAGTTACAAAGTAGAGAATATGTACCTTCTTAAAAAGAACAACACCACCCTTGGCCACTTCAAACTTTGAAAAGACTGCATCATCTGAGGTGATGCCAAAGGGGATGTCTTCCACAGCTTCTGCGGTTTTAATGAAGGCTTTGGCATCTTCTGATTCAACATCCTGCAGAGAGACCGAAAAAATAAATAAATGAATAAATAACAATAAAAACAACAATAAAAACAACAACAATAATAATAAAAAAAATAAACCATCATCATTTAAAAGAAACAACCAAAACTAAACTAGCTGAAAAAAAGAATGACATTTACCTTAAAGAACCCAATGACTGCAACCTCATTATCAGCAATAAGAGACTCTGCCTGTGTCACATCAGTTAAAGTAGAAGCTGCAGGGCCAGTTCGCTTTTTCAGCCAGTTGACGATGTCATCAGCTTGTCGGCCAGCTGAAGACAGAGCATGAGCATGTCATAGTGAGACAAAGGAACCTGGTGGTATCAAGCAAACTCTTGTACATGTACAGAAAAAAAGTGCCATAGCAACTATAGGAGATGTGCTACATTTACATTTGGCACATTATTTTTTTCTTCAAAGCACCTTGCACTGCATTTCAGGCATACATTTCATCAGTTCATGCATTCATTTGGAAATGAACACGTGACCTTGGTGTGCTAATCCCCAGTTCTACTTTTTGAGCTACAGAAATAATGCCCTGATAATTTAAAAAAAAAAAAAAAAAAAAAAAAAAAAAAAAAATTATATAAAGCTATTAAATACAGAGTAAACATAACTAAAGTGCTCCTTTCATGTATCCTCACCCATTTATGACCACCGGGCAGGACCGACATGTTGTCAATGTGAATGACATGTCACAGTTTCAAAGGTAGTCTTAATTATGCTGTTTTTAAATGAGTGAGGAGTGAGCACCACAGCTTACAGCAGGAACTACTGATGTGACACGTCAACAATTACACTCTGGTTCAGCTTTTGATCAAGTCTGAGTTCTTATGACATCACCTGATACAGACACCCTGATAGAGTCCTTCCATCGAGGACTCCAGATAAGACAAAGATTAAACATTCTGGAATTTTCTTTTCTGTAATCCCACAAGGAATCTGAAAAGTGGGTGTTAATTTTTTTTTTGACCTTGAGACATCTGAAAGTCATGGAACTTGCATTTGCTGAGGCAGGTCTGGTCTGCAGGAGTAAGACAGTAATAAACACAGCCATGGAGAGCAGCCTACAGCAACCAGACCACAGGCAACGTGAGTAACTGCACGTTGAAGGAAAGGGGGAGGGGCCTTCTACAAACAGGCTGGAACTCAGGGCTTCCACGTACAGAATGACATGCACGTCTTCAGCAGTTAGCACTCACGTTCATGGTGTGCAGACCACTGACCTGTCTAAACTGAATTATGGTTTACGGTAGAAGATGGCATCAATACAGCTCAGTTACACTTCAGCGATTCTAACCAAAACAAACCTGTTAGAACTGTTTGTACACTTACTGATTTCCTTCTATCTGGTTTTGAACAAATCTTAATGATTTTGAAATCATTTGAAATCTTTTTTTTAACACAAAAGTATAAGTCAAAAGCTGAAGCCAGTCTAGTAGTCCATACACAAAGACAGACCATGGATATTATGTAGGAAAATTGTAGCTGATCTCTCTCACCAGAATACTCCTTGGGGTTCTCCTTCTCTCCTCCCTTGAAGAACTTGATGGTGGGATATCCACGAACACCAAACTCCTGAGCGAGCTCAGATTCCTCTGTTGCATCCACCTTTGCTAGTCTGATGTCTGAGCCTTCAGCTTTCAGCATACCAGCTGCTTTGGCATATTCGGGGGCCAGGGCCTTGCAGTGCCCACACCATGGTGCATCTGCAATTAGCAAAAAAATTGTTAAATTCAATAATACTGACATTTACTGTCACTGCATGTTAGTGATTTTACATTCATTACTCACAAACCACATTAGCAGTAATTTGTTTGAATGAATGTGTTAGTGGTATACATGAATAAAAAGAATGTAGGTTTATTCTAGTGTTCAAACCCAGTAAAACTGGACCTAAATAAGTAGGCCAAACTTATTACCCTAATCTTCCTCAACACGTCATATCTCACAACATGGCATGTTATTAAAGTCAAGACCAAAGTTCAGTGGTTATAAAAAAAAAAAAATTACACATGCATCTAATACCCCTTCACTCTTTTATCAAATAAAACAATAGTGAAATACTGTACAATTTACGCTTTCATGTCATTGTTCCCATGAAAAGTGTTTTTAAAAACCACAAATTAAATGTGGAACAAAAGTTATTTTTCTGATGTACACGTCAACCTAGCGCGGGGCTGCCGCCACGCCTCTAATTTGACGAAACACTCGTGGAGGCTAGTGATTGGGCAACTCGAGTGTCTATCACGTCCCTGTATCAGGATATACTTTGAGAGTGCCCAATGAATTTAGCCCGGCAAAGCACGGATAAACTAACCTAGAAGCCCGGTTACACACAACTTTAAGAAGTCTTTTCAGGTTGAAATCTCATTCATGCTTGCCCATAACATACTGCATCTCATTTGCATGAAGTGGCGAAACCGAAAAACAAAGCAGTAACGTAGGAAATCGAAAGTCGAAAAAACAAGTGAAAATGCAAATCAATGCATTTATTATTTTTCAACACGAAAGGAACTCAGAGCTACTGTTCCAAGGCTGCTATCGCCCTGAATACGTACTTACAAATCTACCAACTTGAATCTAATGCATTATTCGTAAAGGGATTCAATGTACTTTTGCTTTGCAGAGATAGAGAGTTTTGGGGCGAGTGGCAAAGATGTCTTCAAATCATTAACGTTACATTGAAATCACTTCTCTGAACGCTTTCAAAATTGCGTTCTTTACGGTTTTATATTATCATTACGATTTGGTTAGCACACGTCTGTTACGTGAGGTATGATTGCAAGAGATTAAGTACTGCTGCAGCAAATCAAGACTAAGAATAAAAACAACTCCCATTTCAATGAGAGCTGGTTTCGTTTTGCATTTTCCTCATGCACAAGCTATCGACATGAACACAGCAACGACCATTCAAACAAATTTGGCGACTACTTACAAAACTCAACAAGGATATTTGGGTAAGTTTTGAGCGCCTCCTCGAAGTTACTTTTCTTCAGTACAAGCACGTCCTCCTCCTCGGCGATATCAGCCGCGCTCATAGCGGCTAGTGCGCACACAATCAACAACTTCAGCATCTCGGATCACCTCCAAACGTGCCAACTATTACTAATACCGTGATGGGTCTTCTTTCACCTTTAACTGTCTGAAGTGTCGCTTGAATTTTGTGTCTGCCGCTAATAACGTGGCAATGTGCGCAGGAAACAGAGAGGACAGTGCTGCTGCGCATGCGCATTTATCAGGCCGAACGCAGTTCGTGTTGAATTGTGAGTGGACCGCGTCTCCTAGCACCTGGAAGTGAATCTGCCAGTCTTGAATACGAATTCACAATTCCTACTACGGCGAATGCTTGGCTCATGAATATTATTTACGCAACGTGTTGTTCTGCCACTAAGCCCTGAGTGATTTGGCGAAAGGCAGACGTCGCTAGGTGATAGTCTGTCAACTGGCTTATTAACGGGGCTCATTAATATTAATTCGACTGCGTGACTCAGGAAAGAACGCGAGCATAATCTATTTAATATTCATGAGCCAATTCCTGAGCAATAGTAGGATTCGTAATTTCTAAGAGTTTCTTTGTATGTTTGAGTCTGTATTAAACATCCTAACTCAAAATACTAACCATGGTCATTTCACTAGAGCCTTTTCAAATTGTAATTATGAATTAAGATGCATGGGCATATTGTAGAACACAACACCTAAGACTGAAATAGTCTATGCACCTAATTAAGCAAAATCCCCCTTTAGAGGTTTGTCATTATGTGAAAGGTGAGATAAGAAGATAAATACAGTCAATACTGCCAACATGTATAGTCTAAAGATTTGAATGCTGCCAAACAAGTAGACAAAAGAATGAACTGATACAGAAAATGGCCCACTACCACTTTCACCACAGACTTTCTGTGGTTATACACTAGAAATAATACAGTGTGTGATGTTCAGTTGGTTTGCAACATAAAATTAGAAGTTTGAAATAGTATGCAGAAGATGTTTTGTAATAAAAGTACAACCGCATTAACCTCCATATGTACGTTATCATGTCTTGATAAAATAAGCATAATTTGCAAAAGTATTTTAAAACCACAAGCAGAAAACTGTTCAGACTCTTTGCAACCGGAATTCAGTTTCTTCAAAACTGTTTTCCCCGAAATGAAAGATGATGATAGACCAGGACCAGATGTTTTTTTTTTTCTTTTTTCCTGTTATTATCAAAAATTGCTATGATCCCACTTTGATGTATAGCTAACTTTACTACAAATTACAATAACACAATATTATGCATGAAAGCTGACTGTTTTTCAAAAGGTTTCTCCTCTAGAGAAACATTCACAAATTTACAGTGTGAACTGTATGGGGAGATCTTGTTGGCTGAGAAGTGTTAGTAACAGGAACTAACACTAGCTCTGTATGGTTAACAAAGAATCGTCAGCTAAGAAAAACAAATGCTGCTTTGTTTAATTTATAGGGCAATAAGGAAAATATTTAATATAGACTTGTTACAGATGTAGTGTTTTGTAAAATTAAGACGCCAAAAAAACCCTGTTCCATTAAAATTGCTTCCATTAACATTTCAGTGCCTGATTCAGTTAGCATGTCATCATAATAAAAGCATCAAAATTAGCAAATGGACAAGTCAGATGAAACTTAATGCAGAGACAAAGGACCTGATCATCTCTCACTACATTCTCGCTTGCTAAATATAAACAGTCATAGCGGAGGCATAGAAATACTGTTAAGCTGTAATTGTTCTGTAATCAGCTCAATGGTGGCACATACGAGTACTGGGAGATGGCAAATGATTTTTCTTTTTATCAAGGATAAAAATACAGCTGTTGCCATGTCAACGCCATTTTCACGCTCACCTTGAGGACATAGTAGAGATTCTGCATATAGATTCATATCTAACATTGCCACTGAGGTGTAAGGATTTAAAGTAGGCTTTTGCAAGTAGATTGATAAGTGATAACACTATCAAAGTATATACTGTTGCCAGTTAATGAAAAGTGTTTCATTAATGTTGTAAGACAGAATGTTGAAAGAAATCTAATTTAGGAACATTTAAAGAATGGACATACATGTCACATTAAAATAGCATTGATCTGAAAAGATAGTGACACATTACAGCACATGTATGACCTTAATAACTATATTAACAATGTTCTAATGCGGAAAACCAAGGGCAAGACCTTTTTAAGAAGAAAGAAACATTGTGTTTATGGATAGGGTGTGAATACGGCTTTCCACTCAATTATAATCAAAACATGTAGGCTATAAATGCAAAAACTGAATTAAAAGAATTTACATAGAGCTGTAATTTTTACACTACACTTTATACTGAACAAAAATCAATTTGTAGGTCAATAACCAGCCAATTGTGTGAATAATAGCTTTTCTCCGCTAGATGGCACAACTGAACTATGTACAGATGCCACACATAAACAGCACAAATGATCCCTCTACTGGACAATGACGATAATGCAGTGTCAATGCTAGGATTAAAACGTAATTATTCGTTTCTGATTACTTTTGTACCTTATTTACGAAACATGGTTTAGTATTTAGTTTTCACATATTGCCTGTGTCAAACTGCTGTAAGAAAGGTTTTGAATTAGCCTAGGCTATGTGAGTGACATCAGAATCAACCTAAACACAATTTAATTATCAGTTATTTAATGTTACATAGGCCTACTGTATAAATGTAATATATAGCCTAGTAGTAGCTAATATAGCCTTTCACACAGTTTTCCCTACATTACATACAGGGGTCAACTGTGTTACATCAAGGGTAAATTGAACTTTTGGAAAATATGAACAATTACTGTTTCAAATACAAATATGAACACACAGAGCAACAACAACAATTTAATAATACTTACAGGGCCATCAATAAAATTCACAAGGCCCAGAACAAATCTATCCAGGATGACGCATGCTATATATTAGTGCTATATTGGTGTCTCTGCTGTCTTTAGAATGGAGTTATTTGTAATACAGTTGGATAATTTGAGATTATACTGCCAAGATAAATGAATTGGTCCACACTCTTTAACTGATTTTTTTTCCACCCTTCAAATGATAGGGCTGAAAAAAAAGAGCCCCAGAAAAGTTGTTGATTAGCCTTGACTTCCTGTTTCACTGGGCTATAAATATGAGGTGACACACAGGCTAATTTCTATAGTTTTTCCTCAGTATGGGAAAGACCTGAAAAAACGATTTGTGAAAAAAAAGTTTTTTCGGCTCACAGATCAATAAGATTTAATGGAAATGGCAATAAGATAATTGTTTGATGGTTGAAATACTCATTTGCACTAATTTGTTTGGGAAGGTTTTCACAAAAAAAAAAAAAAAAAAAAAAAAACAGAATTTGCAAAAGCATTTTAAAACCACAAACAGAAAACACAGTTCAGTTTCCTCAAAACTGGTTTCCCTGAAATGAAAGATGATGATAGTCCAGGACCAGGATGTTTTTTTTCTTTTTTTCTGTTATTATTACCAAGAATTGCTATGACCCCACTTTGATATACAGTTAACTTTACTGCAATGACAATAACACAATACTATGCATGAAAGCTGACTGTTTTTCAAAAGGGTTTCTCCTCTAGAGAAACATTCACAAATTTACAGAGTGAATATCAGTAAACTGTATGGGGAGATCTTGTTGGTTGAGAAGTATTAGTAACAGAAACAACCACTAGCTCTGTTAGGTTAACAAAGAATCGTCAGCTAAGGAAAGCAAATGCTTTTTGGTGTAGACAGAAAGACAGACAACGTAGAAAAGTTCCTCAACCCCACTATGGAGTATGATTTTGGATCTTTAGTGCTGTGAGGCTAATTGTTTTCCAAAGGCCCTTTACAACTTATTAGGATCGGCTACATGTTATCATGACCTCCATCAGGTACCAGCAGATTTTAAATCAACACCTCAGTGACACAGCAAGCATTATTACACATTAAAGAAGAAATCTTAGCAAATAAACCTTTTTTACTGAATTCTTTAACCTTAATACAATTTAATTTACTTTAATTACTAATTAAAGGTTCAATTTTGTGAATATGAATGAATGACCAAGCGGGTAAACACCAAATACATCAAGCGGGTAAACACATATTAAATACATATTTCAAATACATATTTCTCCTACCAAGGGTGCCAATATTTGTGCCCTTAGTTTTTGTACACTCAGTGATGTCAGGCTGGATGAGCTAAGTGGTGTGGGTGTGACTGGTATTCACTAGCCATTATCATCTTCTCCCAGTGGAACCCAAAGGGAAATTCTTTGTTTTGGTTTCCTTTAGCTAATGCTAAAAGTTACTTTATTTTTGTCAGTAGATGAAAGCATTTTGCCCAAAGATAAACACATGGCTTTATCTCTTATATGAGCTGATATCTAACTAACTGCTGTAGTAGTTTGCATCACATCATTCAATGCAGCAGTACACAGGGTAGAAAAAGACAACTAATCCTTAATTTCAACTTCATAGACAGAAAAGTAATTGAGGTTTTAAAGTTACAACACATTTAACACAGATAGTCAAATAAACCATTTCACTTTATTAAAAATTCAATCTTGTGAAAAGCATGTGGTTTTTAGTACCGACTATACACACAATAGTATAGTACTGTGACAAATAGGACAAACAATCAATTACATACGAGGAAAGGGAAATGATTAAATCAGTGTTTTTTATGAGAATGTTGGTGGAGGACACAGAAGATTGATGGCACATAGGCCATAGTAGTCCAGAGGGAGGTGAGGGATGTCGATTGACTTCTATCAGTCCACTGGCTCAGGAAGATCATGGTTGAATTCAGCATATTCTAACAGGCCTTGCTACAAAAATACAAGCACAAAACTGATTGATGAGATGTGTGTCCTCATTTTCAGAAATCATATTAAATGAAAATCTGCTTATGTTAGTAACATCGTCAAAAAGGAAAGGAAACGTGTCCCATACTTGGAATTTGTGCTCCGCATTTCACCCATCCAAGTGCATACACAGCAGTGAATAGTGAACAAACACACACATGGTGAGCACACACCCGGAGCAGTGGACAACCATTCTTGCTGTGGCACCTAGGGAGCAGTTGGGGGTTTGGTGCCTTGCTCAAGGGTCTCACCTCAGTTGTGGTATTGAAGGTGGAAGAGAGTGCTGACCATTCACTCCCCCCCCGCCAGTACCGAAACTCAAACCCACGACCTTTGGGTTGCAAGTCTGACTCTCTAACCATTAGGCCACGACTGCCCCAGAGGAAAGGGAAACATTTCTCTCAAAGGACACATTTCTCTCTTGTCATTCTTAACATGCTAAACTCTGTTGGAAATCCACATAATCTATCAGAGATGTACACATAATGAGGAAGAGGAGGTGAAAAAGTTTAACAATAAACCCAGAAGGGAAAATTGGGTTGATGTCAGTTTCAATGTTTTACACTGAGTCATCTGAGTCATTCTGGCTCATAATTTTTCTGTACTTCTGTCTTCCTTTCCCCTGGCCTTTCACAGAGTTTATGAAGTCACGGTGTGCATGATGCTCTCTGTAAATTCTGGCTCTCTGTTCAAGAGGAAACCACAGCCCTGCTATTTGTTCCCATTTGGAAAGTGTGACTGGTGCTTCCTGCTTCACTTACTGTAGACAGAGTTTACAAAACACACACATTCAGTCCTCCATGCAACTGTTACATCCTCCCACATGGCATAGGGATACTGAGGAAAACTAAGATCACTTTAGAGTTCTCTGGTCAGGTGCAGTGATGTGCTACGTCACACACGTAAAATATTACTCATGAAATGAACTTGTTAAGTCTCAGATTGCCTAAACTTGCAACGCTTAAAATGTGTGAATTTCACTGCAGTAGACAACAAAACAAACCAAGTTACATAAAAACAAATTATGCTGGACCTGGAGTATTTAATTATTTTTAATGTATAAGCCAAGTCAAACATTAAAAACATAACTTAACATTATACTTTCTTAACTTTTGAAACACACTGAGACACAGGCGATCTCTTGATTATTTCAAAGGTCAGGCAGCAGGATGGAAAGAATGCTTATAAGGTCATAAGAAGTGAGAGAATTAAGGTCACTTACATGGTTTACATGTTCAATAGCCCCTGTACAAACAGTATGAATTAGAAAAAAAAACATCAATTACAACACAACCCACTGCTCTGTGTGTTTGCATTACATAATGTCATAGGAACTTTTTGTGTAAATGTATTTATTCCTTTTTGTAATGTTGTTTGTACCTTGAGTGGTCTGAAGCTCACTGTACACAGTATCTGTGCCTTTTTTCAGAGGAACTATAGAACAAAAGAAAAAAAATATGTTTAGGATATATCTTAAAAAAAGGAAAGGAGAGAGGTAGAAATAATAATTGTTTTGAAATGAACACTGTACTTCTGGATAATGTAAGTAAGAAGCTATTGGAGTTAGCAGGAACCTAATTAGTCTGGCCTTTCCTGTTTATAAGATGTCTCTAGAAAGTAACCACTGTAATTAAAATCCAGGGCTCTTGATAATTTGGATGGTTAGACCCCACCCAGGAAGCGATTTTTCTCTAATCAGCTCATGCATGCCAGGGAGTCAAAATGTTCCTATTCAAAAGGCAAGAGGAGTGAGAGGAGAAAGAAAAGAGATGGATATAGTTTTAAAACGTTGAACTTACTTCGTGTAGGATCTACAGGTTGAGGATGAACCACCTCTGTGTACTCTACATCACCTTCATTTGTGAACCCTAGACTGTCCTGGTCAGCAACATCTGGTGAAAAACACAAACATCAATACAAAGATACAAAATGAAGTAGGTTAGAATAATTTCAGGTAGGCCTGTGTGTTGCAGGTAAACACTAGTAGCTTGGGGAATGCACGGAAATCAGTATGATTACTAAGTGGTGACTTACCTGGAGGTCTTTCACTCCAAACACTCTCTTTGTTATTCACCACCACTGAAACACACAGCAAAAATAGTGCATCAGCCATGGCCATTTACTGTACATGCCACTGATCTGAAGTGAAATAAAATTATCTGAAGTACATTCCCAACTTTACCAGAGTATTTTGTAGAAAATTAGATTGAGTCATCGGAGGTTTTAAAAACACCCACTCACACACATGCACACCCATCCACACACACAACACTTTAACATATATATATATATAGCGTGTAAAATAAGTATTGAACACGTCACCATTTTTCTCAATAAATATATTTCTAAAGGTGCTGTTGACTTGAAATTTTCACCAGATGTCGGTAACAACCCAAGTAATTCATACAAAGAAAACAAAACAAATAAGTTCAGAAATTAAGTTATGTGTAATAAAATGGAATTACACAGGGAAAAAGTATTGAACACATGAAGAAACGGAGGTGCAAAAAGGCATGGAAAGCCAAGACACCAATGGAAATTAATATTAGTTGGTTCAGTCCCAACACCTACAGTACCAGGATGATGAAGATGAAACAAGGGGTGGATATTTCAGCAAGACAATGAACCCAAACACAGTCTTCAAACCTTCAAGATTTGAAGACTCTGTGGAAGAATGGGCCAAAATCGCACCTGAGTAATGCATGTGACTAGTTTCTCCATACAGGAGGAGTCTTGAAGCTGTCATTACCAACAAAAGCTTTTGTACAAAGTATTAAATAAATTTCAGTAGTTCAATACTTTCTCCCCGTGTCATTCCATTTTATTACACATAATTCCTGAAATTATTATTATTATTATTATTATTATTATTATTTTGTTTTCTTTGTATGTATGGATTACTTGGGTTGTTACCGACATCTGGTGAAAATTTCAAGTCAACAGCACCTTTAGAAATATATTTACTGAGAAAAATGGTGACGTGCTCAATACTTATTTTACCTACTGTATATACCAAATCTATAAATTCAAATTTCAGCATGTTGAATGTGTTAGGATTAATCAGTAATCAGTGATTAATCAGTCAATTCCCTAAACTAAGCGGGAACTAAATTCCCTAAACTAAACCGACCTACAGGCAGAAACTGAAAGAGGACTGTAAAGAGATGGACTAATGAAGCAGAGCGGGATTTACAAGCCTGTTTCTTTCTCACTGATTGGAGTGTTTTTGAAGCTGCTGCAAATGATCTGGACGAGCTCACAGAGACTGTAACATCCTATATCAGTTTCTGTGAAGATATGTGTATTCCTACCAGGACTCATTTAACCTACAACAATGACAAACCATGGTTCACTCCAAAACTCAGACAGCTCCGTCAGGCCAAAGAAGATGCTTACAGGATTGGGAACAGAGTCTTGTATAAACAGGCCAAATACACACTGGAAAAGGAGATCAGAGTGGCAAAGAGGAATTATTCCGATAAGCTAAGGATTCAGTTCTCTTCCAGTGACATGGCTTAGTGTGGAAAGGTCTGAAAGACATCACCAACTACAAGACACCATCCCCCAGCACTGAGGCGAATCACCAACTGGCAGACGATCTGAATGAGTTCTATTGCAGGTTTTAAAAAACACCATTAACACCTCCAGCAACCCCCATCTCCCTCACACCTGCACTCCAGATCAGTGAAGATGATGTGCGCCAGGTCTTCAGAAAGAACAAGATAAGAAAGGCACCAGGCCCAGACGGTGTGACACCAGCCTGTCCGAAATCCTGTGCTGACCAGCTGGCTCCCATTTTCACACAGATCTTCAACAGATCACTGGAGCTGTGCGAAGTCCTTTCCTGCTTCAAACGCTCCAACATCATCCCCGTCCCAAAGAAACCCAAGATAACAGGACTTAATGACTACAGACCTGTGGCTCTAACGTCTGTGGTCATGAAATCATTCAAAAAACTGGTTTTGGCTTATCTGAAGGACATCACTGGACCCTTACTGGACCCCCTGCAGTTTGCCTACAGAGCAAACAGGTCTGTGGATGACACAGTCAACATGGGACTGCACTTCATCTTGCAGCATCTGGACAGACCAGGGACTTATGTGAGGATCCTGTTTGTGGACTTCAGCTCAGCTTTTAACATGATCATTCCAAACCTCCTCCTGCCCAAACTAACTCAGCTCTCCGTGCCCACCTCCGTCTGTCAGTGGATCAACAGCTTCCTGACAGACAGGCAGCAGCTAGTGAGACTGGGGAAATTCTCATCCAGCACCCGTACGATCAGCACTGGCGCCCCTCAGGGTTGCGTCCTCTCCCCACTGCTCTTCTCCCTCTACACCAATGACTGCACATCTAAAGACCCCTCTGTCAAGCTCCTGAAGTTTGCAGGTGACACCACAGTCATCGGCCTCATTCAGGACGGTGATGAGTCTGCTTACAGACAGGAGGTTAAAGAGTCTGTCTGGTGCAGTCTTAACAACCTGGAGCTGAACACACTCAAAACAGTGGAGATGATCGTGGACTTCAGGAGGAACCCCCCTGCACTCACCATCATGAACAGTACTGTGGCTGCAGTGGAGTCATTCAGATTCCTGGGTAGCACCATCTCTCAGGACCTGAAGTGGGACATTCACATAGACTCTATTGTCAAAAAGGCCCAAAAAAGGTTGTACTTCCTTCGCCAGCTGAGGAAGTTCAACCTGCCACAAGAGCTGCTGAAACAGTTCTACTCCACCATCACTGAATCCGTCTTCTGCACTTCAATAACTGTCTGGTTCAGCTAAGCTACCAAATCTAACGTTAGAAGACTACAGAGGGTAGTCCGGACTGCTGAGCGAATCATTGGTACAACCCTCTCCACTCTCCAAGAACTGTACTTATCCAGAGTGAGAAAAAGGGCTGGCAAAATCACTCTGGACCCCTCACATCCAGCACACTCCCTCTTTGAACTGTTGCCGTCTGGTCGACGCTACAGAGCTCTGAGCACCAGAACGGCCAGGCACAGGAACAGTTTCTTCCCTCAGTCAATCCATCTCATGAATACTTTTGAACACTTAACAATAAACATGAAACACACAACACTATATTATACATTTATTTATTTAACACACATACTTCTTACATTTCAAATTTGCACCTAACATACCTGTACATACTAAATTGTCTATTTTGTATACTGTGTTTGTGCTATTTTGCACAATGTCTATTTTGTAT